>VXBJ01005776.1:270208-291163 GCA_013400055.1 Nycticryphes semicollaris | reverse complement strand
GAACAACCCAAACTCTCTCAGACTGTCTTCATAGGAGAAGTACTCCAGCCCTCTTTGTGGTTCTTCACTGGACTGGTTCCAACAGGTCCATGTCCTCCCTGTGCTGAGGAGTCCAAAGCTGAATGCACTAGTCCAGAAGGGGTCTCACCAGAGTGGAGCAGAGGGGCAGAAACACCTCCCTTGACCTGCTAGCCACACTTTTTTTGATGTAGCTCAGGATATGATTGANCTGTTCCAGTCCCTCACCACCCTCTCAGTAAATATTTTTTCCTGATATCTAATCTAAACATACCCTTTTTCAGTTTAAAACTCTTACCCATCATCTTGCCACCNGCCATTCTCCGTCATATTTGTGCCTGGGATTGCTGTGACTCAGGTGCAGGACTTTGCACTTAAAAAGAAGCCATCTTGATGGAGATCATGGCACCCACTGGTACTTAAAAAACACAGTTTATACAGAGGAAAGTAGAATTTAAGAAGCTAAAAGTCTCAGAGGTTCCCTGCCTGTGACATATGGTGAAGGACATAAATAGTGAATCAGTAGTACAAATACATGCAAGTGCAGCTTTTTTCCCACTCAAAAATGCAAAAATGCATTGCTTCCGTATTTTAAGGGTGCTGCTAAAGTGGCTTGTTGACATGGTTGTCCAAATGGATGTAGTCCTACTACCACTGGGTTCAAGGCAACTCTACTTGCACAGTTCAGGTCTTTGCCTTGTTCTGGTCTTATGCCATAAGAGCTCTAAGATCCTTCTGGGGAGTCCATCAGCATGTGTTCAGATCCAAGCTGATTCTGTGGCCAACCTGAATTTCTCTGTATGCTTATGGGGAGCAAAAGCGAACTGTATGTTGTACACTGTATGTTTCCACTAGGCAAGAGTGGTGTAACTATCTGCTTAGCCACTGCCCATCTTCAACATTGATTTATTGACCCCAAAGGCTTTTCAATGTTAGCATTGTGCTAACCACCTGTGCTGAGATTGGTCTTAACTGTGGCTGAAGGTTTACCTGTAAATTGTAATGGTTTCCTTAGCTGGCTTACTTCTGCTAAAATATACTTAATAAATTAGGAGAAAAATGGTTTGGCATGGCTTATGTGAAAATGGAAAACAAGAAGGTTAGGTAAGACAAATCGTATTAACTATAATATTAGCAACAGCAATGTATTTTTTTTTTAAAATTCATTGTCACTCTTTTATATTATCTCTTTAAACTTCAGAGTGATTCTTTCGCTTTTTATAGCACAGCCCTAGTATTTAGCTAGGTAATGGGATTTATGATTTTGTGTACATTAGTCGCCATGGAGACCCACCATAAAAGATCAGTTGCCTGGCAACTGGGTATTGTGGAGTGGCAATGGAGGGAGGAATTTTTTGTCTCTCTGAAGGGAGGGCTTAAGGAATAATGAAAACCTCTGCTCATACTTCTCATGAATGCTTTATTTTCAAGGTCAACCAAATGTTTTTTCAGCAAAGACTAATGCACTTTTCTTCAAAAGATGCATTGTAAAATGTTTCTCAAAGATTATCCTGTCTCAGAGTGAAGGACAACCAGCTTAAGAAGTTTGTATTCTCTCCATGCTGTTGCAAAATAAGGTTTAGAGTAACCGTGGGGCAGCCATAATGAAGCAGGTCTCTTATTTACTGGCTGTTCTGCATTCATTAACAAATGAGCTACTGTACGTTCAAAGCTATCTTTGATCCCTGAAACTAAAACCATTTTTTCTTCACTGAATTCATAGTTGGATTTTTGGTCACTGTAGATTTATAATTTCATTACATCATCTTTTTTCCCCCAACATTTAACTTACTGTGTAACTAAAAACGGGGAAACTGGTAACTTATTATTCTAACATATGGGTAAACTTAAGAAAGAAAACTACTTTAAAATAGAGTGTTGCAAGACTGACTTGTAGTTTAAAGTTTTTCATACATACTTGAACATATGTAAGTTTCACTTCATATGAGATGTGACTTTATATGAGAAGTGTATATGTTTATCCTATTTAATTATTAAATCAACTTTGGGTGATGTAATTGGTAGGCACAAAATTAAGCTTCGCAGGTATAATCTGAAACTCAAGTTTTGGGCTCTTTTGAAATAATTATCTGCCTAACATCTTTTATGATATGTTGTATCTATTTATGAATGAACTTCTTTCTTGAAAACCTCTCTTGCTTATCCTGAGATTGTAATGTTTTCCCTTTAATATTACTGTCTCAGAACTGAAGCAGTATTTTGATTATAGATCAGCTCAACATTTTTGAGGTTTAAAGCTGATGAAGTACTATGTATAACACTACAATGTCTGTGTGACAGTGTGTGTGTACAGACAACTGTGTAATTTCTAGGTCAAGTGGTAAAGCCCAAAGATAGGCCTTCAATATTTCATTTGTACTCAGGGCATAGTCATATTGCTGCTTGCTGCTGCTGGTTCTGACATGGCCAAAAGCCTGGAGGCAAACTGCTGCACCATCCCAATTATAGGATCAACAAGATAGATAATGCTTGGGATTTTGATCAACAGACTGCAATAGATAATTTGGTAGGATTTCTTAAGATTGAAAAGATGTGGAAGTGGAAAAGCATTTTGGAGAATAAGCAATCATCTTTATCATCTGAGAGACACAAAAGTGATGTATGCCTGTAAGGACCTCTTGGTAGCAAATTTAATTCTTGGCTAAATAATCATAATGTGCTCTCTCACAGAAAAATTATGAGACAGAGGGTAGGCAGTTCCGCAGAAGAGGGGAAATTTTGTATGTGACTGGAAACTACTGTGAGCAGTCTGCATTTTACAATATATGACAGTCCTTTGAACTTTTCATTCACAGGAATCTCTATGCACAGAATTATTTTTTTATTACCAGGGCTTAAAGGGGAAAGAAAAGGCCACCTGACTTACATCATGTTGCTTTTAATCAACATAGAGGCATCCAAAACTGTTGCTTCATCTCTTCTCCCAAGTAACAAGTGATAGGACAAGAGGAAATAGCCTCAAGTTGCATCAGGGGAGGTTTCAAATGGATATTAGGAAAAATTTCTTCACAGAAAAGTTTATTAAACATCAGAACAGGCTGACCAGAGAAGTGGTTGAATCACCATCCCTGGAGGTATTTAAAAGATGGGTAGATGTGCTGCTGAGGGACATGGTTTAGTGGTGGTTTTGGCAATGTTAGGTTAATGGTTGGGCTTGATGATTTGAAAGAACTCTTCCAACCTAGATGATTCTATGATTCTATGACATAGAACAGATGTGGAGCTTAGAACAATTGCCAGAATGCTGCTAATACTCCAGTTCTGTTTAAAACCAATATTGCATCCTTCAGTATCTTTTATATAGCATGGAAGCCTTATACCATTAAAAATATGCTTCGTCCTGGACATTATTCTTGAAAATCAGCAAAGGCTCAGCACTATGAGTGTGGTTAAGCTCTGTTGCTTTTCTGGAAGACTGTTTCTGATGCAAACACCACGCACACCTTCCGCAAATGCAAATAACAGAACAGAAATGTTTGGGGTATGATGCAGACAGGGTATGTAAACCCCTGCATCCCCGTGACAAGACTTTACAAGGAGAAACTGTGGTTTTTTTAAGCTTGCATTTCAATAGATTTCTCTTATGGAAGGAGAAGATAACATCATCAACAGTTTTGTAGTGAATTGTGAATCAAAGGCTAAGGAAAAAAGGCAACAGCCTATTGCAGCAGATTTCAAAGAGCAACAAGAGTCAGTTAGCCATTTCCAAGCCTTGGAAAGTTAACCTAGTACTGCCATGCCCCCTCCAGAGAGGCCTGAATCTGTGGAACAGAGCTCCACAAGTTAGTGGTCACTTAGTGGAGAGCTGCTCAGCTCTCCATTGTCTTCTCTCAGCTCTGTTTCTCTGCTCACCAGCCTTTGGCATAAGGAGGTTCATCTTAACTTCCATTCTTAGTTTGAATATTACATGTTGTCTGCATGACTGCATCTCTAGCCAAGATGTGCTTGCAGCATCCTTGGTTAGAATAGCAGTTAGTAGCTGTGGAGTATATCCAGATTCCAGAGTGTGAACTGCTCTAGGTGTAAGAGACTACAAGAAGGCTTAGTATTTGCCACTACTTAGATCACTCCTGTTTACTATGATGAAACAGTGGCCCAAAATTGGCTAGAGATTTGTGACATTTCTTAAGAATTCAGTGCTCCCTGAAATGTCTTGAAGGATGCTTACTATGTGCTGAATTTGGGCTGGTCTTCTTCTGTGGTATTGCTACTCTCCTAGCTTTCAAAAACCAAATATTTATTTATTAGATTGAAGAAAAAGAACAATTGAGCATTTTTTTCTTTAACTCTCTTATCAGGGTCATTGCAGATTTCCCCAAAATTAAATTCTGAAAATGCCTTGTGTTACTAAGTGAAGAAGACAAAAATCAAGTAGTATAAAATTCACTGTGAATTACCAGCATTACATTTGTTATACATTCAAACACACACACATATATTTCCAGTCACAGAGACTGATCTGGGTAGTCTAGTTAGATGTCCTCCTTGTATCAAAACACCCCAAGCGGAGACTTAATTCTGAATGAAATTCTATTCTTTTGAACTTAGTGGCAGACTTTTGTAGATTTTGGCTACTTTTTAAAAAGAATAAGACTATTAAGACAGGAAAATCTGCTTCTTAGCAAGGACTGCTTCCAGAATTATGGAAGATTAAATTCTGCCACTTGTTAAAAGCCATTTTTAACAAGAGAAAATAATAACAAATGTTGAAATTATTCTGTACTTTAAAAGGGCAAAAGTAGTATGCGTAGGCATTGCCATGTCCCTATCAAGGTAAATTTTGTTGCTGTTACAGATGAATTAAAGTAGTAAATTACATATTTAAATTGCTCTAATCTCTGTTGACATTTATAGTATTTTTAGTAAGTTTGAAGCCTCCTAATGCATTCCTTAACTTTCTGGCAGCATTTTCTCCCCTGTCCCCTTGACAGTCTCCATCAACCTTCCACTGAGAGTGCAAATGCTATCACAATAGGTGAATATAGTCCAGCTATGATCAGATTCACAGCATCTTTTATCTTTCATCACCTTCTGCACCACACAAAAACCTAGTATACTTAGTAATTTTAAACTACCTACTTTATTCAAAACCCACTAATTAGTCTATGATGACTAACCAAAGCACTCACAGTTCCACTGTCTCAACTGGCAGATTTATTTTTAGGAAATAACTCTCTAAAACATAACTGTTGCCAGACATTTTGGCGATGTAAGGTGATGCTGCTCTTGCCTGGGTGCAGAACTTCACATCAGCTTTTCTGTGTTCAGAATTCCAGAGTCCTATTTACCAAATGACTTAACTTCTTTAATATAATTTTGTCATTGGATTTTATGATTGTGACATTTCTTTAAAATGAGAAAAAAAGGTAGTTTTGTGTTTCCTTTATGATATTAAGGAAGGAAAAATTCCCTTCATAATTTCACAGATCTGCTTCTAATAAGTACTTCAGGAAATACTTATTTTCTTTTCTGAGGAGACCTTTCCCTCTTGCATTTTACTCCATTTAGCACTGTGGAATCAACACAGCTGGTTTTTTTTCAGTCATGCATTAACAACATGTTTGCTATGCCAACCACCTTACAATGGATTTCAGATAGCACTGGGACCTCAGTTTTGCATGTAGAATTTTTCTGACCAGTGAGTACTTTTGAAGGTGGAGAGAGAGAAGTTGAAAAATAGTTTTAAACTGCTCTGAAGACAGAATCCACTAACATGATCCTAGCTTAAAATGTATATTGATATAGATCCAACATAAACATTGGCCACTAATCACCTATGAAAAAAGATATCCTCTCTGAGAACTATATGCTGTCTAGCCTTTTTTATTATTACTGAAATAACACATTTTCTGCATCCCTTAAATATCTCTCTTTTATACATCTACGTACATACAAGTACACATATATATAAAATGCCCCCCTTATAATTCATTTATTTAAATACTTAAACATAGATTTCAGAGTAAAAAAATAACTTTTTTCTTTTTTTCTTCCCCCTTTTTTCTATTTTCTTATTTTTTATTTATTTCCCCCCTCTCCACAGAAAGGACAGTTACAGCATGCCCTTCTATGTTTACCATGCTTCAGAATTAGACTGAGACCAGGGAGGGCTTAGTGTATTTTAAAGCCAATATTTGTAAGTAAGTATGCCAGAGAGGACAAACTGCATTGGGCATTTCTCGCTCTAGGGCTTCAACCAACTCCTCTTTTCAATAGCCATGGACTTTTTTCTTGGTTTCATTTTCAGACCTCCATCATAACTTTCTGCTGGCCTGTTTTTCTGAGTGGAGCTGAAAAAGGATTTGTTTTTTGTTTTTTCATTTTCAGTCATCAGGTGAAGCCTCCCTATCAATCATTACATTGGGCTAGTTAGAGCTATTCTAAAAGTCTGGTGAATTTCTGAGTATAAATTTACCCAACAGATTGCACCTAAAATGCCTTTGCTGCTGGCAATTTTTTGCCCCTCTGCTACATGTTCTGAGTTTAATATCAGTGTTTATGCGCTGTGATGGACCAACACCCTCAGTCTTTGTAATATAATAATTCATCAATGTTTACAGTTTCAACATGGTATTTTTATTTGTCACTGTTTTGAAAGTTCATGCTTAATGCCACTTTAGTTAAATAGTCTTTATTCCATTTATTTTTGAAAACCTAACTCTCAGCTCTTTGGCTCCCCTGAAAGAGTTAATAATACTGCTAACAATGACAACAGAAGAAATGTTGAGTACTAATATGAGGCGTTGGCAAATACATCAAAGTAGGACAGCTTAAAGAACTCACAATGTTTGGTTTAAGATTGTGCGTGCTGGCAATTATTCAGCCTACAGTTCTGAAGAAGAGACCTCTCCAAGACATGCTCAAAAAAAGACAGTTTTCTACTAAATAAATGTATTCACTTTCTTGCTCTTAGCAACTGCTTTCCCAAACTTTCCTGTGAGCAAAGGACCTGGCAGAGAGTTGTTCAGGTGAGAAAACCCCAGGTTGGCTGAAACTCCTACTTCTTTTCCATGGATCACCATGCATTTATACGTGGACTCACCTGTACCAGTTCAGACTCCACCAGTTCAAAATCCACCTCAGACTGAGGATGCACTATGTCTCCTGGAAACCTTTAAGGATTGGAGGTTTGATCTGAAGACCCTGGAGCAGAAAAGAGAAAGAAGCGCTTACTCGCTCTGTTGGATAGCAAACTCAATTATGACTACAGATGGATTTTCTTTTGTCTCTTCTGTTCTCTGGAGAATTGAACTTTTCTCAGTGTCAGAATCTAAATATCAGTGTGTCACTACTGCTCTCTGCTTTCCCCAGAAAGATGCCTTGGTTTTGTTTCCAAAGCATATTAAAAGGGTACTGACCAATCAAGTACGTAAAAAATTATTACAGAGTAAATTCCTACCCAGCCCTTATTCTTTGTCCCCTCCTATGAATCATCCTTCAAGAAAGCTACAGTTTTGATGGGAGGCTGTGGCTGGAGGATATCTAAGTCTCATCAGCATGGCTGTGCTATCAACAAAAGAGTGCTGGTTCACTTCCTTTCTTCATGCCTAACTAGCCAGAGAACAAGTATTCAGAGAAAACCATTAAGAGCGGGTTTTATGAGAAATCTGAAATCTGAGAACAGTTTTGTCATTTANAGAAATACATAGTTTCAACAAGACTTTCTGCTTTCCCTCTTTTTCTTGGATATGACTAAAAGTTAACAACTTGTAAACACTGTGAAATGTGTTAGCCCTGGAAACAACTCCTCTAGCCTTTCTAACTTAAAACTTTGCGAATGCATTTTAAAAGAATGGGAAATGTTTTTCCCCTCCACTTCTATTTTTGTACCAAGTTGCACTGTAGTTATTTTGGTATGCATTACAATTTTTAATAAATCATATTGACAGCAGTTTGTCAAACAACAGTTGAGGAAAGGTCTCCAAATGTTACGTATGACATGACTTCAACGTGTAGCTTTTTCTTGTAAGGTTTGTTTCCAGAGGTGCACTCCCTGTCCCACTAAACTGGTTGTACCTTCTCATCTGGCTTCCAGCAGTTGGCATTCCTGGCAGTGTTGTCTTTTGGACAGCACACATAAACACTTCAGGACCGCCCACCCACATTTGTTGTGAACACCAGTTTCAGAGATTCACTGCGACTCAGCTGGATTTTCTTAGCAGCTTTTTCTTAACATTTGCTAAAAATGAATGTGATCTGCCTAAACACAATCAAATGTCCCACTATCTATTCATCTGTATGTCACACATAATTACAAACACAGCAGTGCATGCTGTTCATGTATGTGCTATGGGATCAGATTTTTGAGCGTGTGGTGCCGACAGCTGGGGTCAGACACCCTGAAATGTTCAGCTCCCATTCATGCAACTGGACCAGGATTTATTTCAAAAGAACTACATTGGATAAGTTGCAGCCTAGTCCTTTAAAAAACAAGGTTCCAAAACTGAATATTGAACTCTTTTGAAAATCTACGCCTGTGTATCGCTGTATATTTGTATATACACCCCATAGCATTGGCAACAGCTACTGTACATGCCTATGCTTTCATCGCAGCCTATCCTTCAAAATCCCTCATGGGGTAGCCTATTTCTTTCTCGGCTTCCATCTCTCCCCCCCTTCTCCCAGCTAAAACAGAACTTTAAAAATAATTATGTCCTTTGCAAAATTTCAAAAGCATAACTTTATTCTGTGCTCTCTGTAGCTGTAGATAACAACAGAGCCACCGTAAATGACATTCATTTGCTGTTTCTGGCATGCATCACTAGCACATGTGGAATATGCTTCTAGGAGCTCTGCAAGTAATTCGTGTGACGGGAACAAACTGGACTCTAATTTTTTTTTGTTCCAGATCTGTAAAGTGGAAAGCATAAAATTACTATATCACAACAACACATCACATGAAATGTTTGTGTTTTGCAGCTGTAATAGAAAGGCTACCTACTGGCTTCCACTGAGGTCGAAACCACGCAGTAAATTCCACTGCAATTTTGCACACTCTTACTTCCAATAAAACTATGACTTGGAAACTTCTTATGCTTTCCCTGAAGATGATTTTTTTCTTTACTTGTAAAAGATTAAAGTCCCTGGTAAATATATTATTTTTGTAAAAATTAGAAAACAGAATTGCAAGTTGTTACTAAGCAGTGGCATGCTTTTCCTTGCCTGAAACAAAATGAGACAAAAGCAAATCAAAACAAGCAGCAATGGCTTATTTTAGTAAGAATCAGCTGGCAAAGGCAACCTAAGTGTACTGTAACCTCTTTGTGCAAAATCACATAATGAGATTAGTTGGGCAGGTAGCATGTGCCTGGTTCAAAGAAACGCTCCTGAAAGCTGAGAGGTGAAGCCCCTTTGTGCCAGAGGAGGATGTGACTGAGCAGACAGATGGAACACTCACAGGATGTGCACATGAAATTGTGGTGAAGACAACCAATAATGATGAGGGGTAGTCAGCACAAATATCTCTAGAATTACTCTTCCTCTTTTAAAGAGTGTTAAATGGCATCATTTAGACTGCTGATTCCTCGTAGGCAAGTCTTGCAAAATTTTCCAGAAAAACAAAGTGGCATTCAGTCCACACTGAAACGTGGGAACGTGGTGAATTGGAAGGCAGCTCATTGAAACAGAACAGAATAAACCAGTGAGAATATTTCAGAAGTTTGAAGAGAAGAGAATATTTGGGTTTTTTAATAGAAACTGGAAAGCCCATTTGAAAAAGACTTTATCAACTAAATTAGAAAATAGAAGAGAGCAATCAAAATTAGGAAGGAATATTTTGATACCCTCTTAAAGTACTACTACAAGATTGAAATTATTTACGGAAATTCTGGTTTTATAAGAACTTTCTAAATATTACACATTTTTCTGGGATAAATGAAAACAAATTTTGAAATAACCTAATTTCCAGTTCCCACACAGCTTCTCTTTGAAGTCTTCAGCTGTGAAGGCAATTAATGACATACATACCAGATGGCTTCTGCCAAGTGGATATTCTAGGAACTGAAATCATCCTTTCTCTTTCCCTTTCCACTTTTGCTTTATTTCTGTGAAAGCAGGAGATCAAATTCAAGTAAAGCAACTTGATATATGAAAAAACTTGATATATGTAAAGCATACTGATATATGCATATCAGTAAAAAAAAATGGATGTAAAGATTCAAGAGAAAACCCTAGATTTCCTCCTACATTATGATGTCTAATGTTCATCAGAACCTGGGCACTGAAAATGGAAGAGATGCAGAGATTCTTTAAACTATGAGACACTGAGTGACCAAATCCATCCCTACTGCAACTCTGAGCAATCATGGGACCCCCAGAGGCCCCAGAAGTTCTACATTGGTCTTGTGTCTAGTGACACAGAAGCTGGGTTCCTGGTCTCATTCTTCAGCCCACCCAGAAAATCCTCTGTCTTACTGATAACTCACCCAGGCTGGGAGAAGTTTTCTCCCCTTATCAGTTGGGTCCTGAAAACAACTAATCGCTTGCTAAGAGTGTTCAGGAGATTCAAATGATCAGAAGACTGCTAAATCTCTAACTCTATAATTCTACTCTTTCTGACATGACAGAAGTTTGGGACAGCAGTGTTTACAGCACTGTTGTTTCTCTGTAGCCATGATGTTTTCAGACAATTTGATAGTCTGACATACAATTAATTATACAGTGTAAGAACGGCAGTTTGTCCTACAGATCTCTGATATCCGTGGGAAGGCTGAGTTGGGGGTCTTGATAAGCTGTATTCTCCAAAGCATTGTATCTTACTTCAGCTTTCTCTGTGCACTAGTTTCTGTATCACTGTAGGAGTTTGAGCTGCATGAGTCTAGGTAAGGTTGACCACAGACTTAATCTGTTATGTTCATATTTTAAGGATTCACTGAAAAGTAATACCTTTTTTTGCTTGCCGTTTTTAAGTTTTCATTTAATTGCCTGGGTACCAGGTTATTTTTCACCTAAGAACTATAAGCATCTAATTTAGCATTATCATATTTGTAATGTAGATATTATGTTTGAGTTTTTCTTATGCTTAGTATATCCAACAAGGTGTCTATTTTGTTATAATGTCTAAAATCTCCCTCTGGCTTGGAAAGCTCATAACTTTTGATGGCCAAACCCCATATCTTACCTGGAGAATCTTGCAGGAATTCCTCTGAATTCATCATATGCTTGTGATCTGTGACTACCTAGCTTCCAAGGGTTGAGACTACACAAACTGCATACCTTATAGTAAAGACTGCTGTTCCTCAGACTCAAAAGGGGAGCAATGATGCTGTTTTCCATTGCATTCCAGAGCAGTAATCCAAATCTAACACCTAAATATGGTTCTAACTTCCAGTTTCTGAGTTGTTCTCTTGATTAGGCACATGTTTAAAGTGAAGTGAGTTTGTAACACTCACGTTCAAGTTATTTGCTGCATGCTTGAATTGGAAACAGTTTTAGGGACGCTTTTAAGAATGTGTTTCACCCTTCTGAAAGGTTATTATGAAATCCACGAGGAATGGGGTATACAAAAGCAGAAAGTTGAATTTGGCTAAAGAGGCAGCTTCAAACATAAATGCTGTTCAAAGAATAAACCCTGGCTGTTGACAAAACCAGTTTGGAATGAAGAAGCTTTGCTGTAAAATTGTCTTCTGTCTTAGCAAATTTTTGATGCGTGTTATTGGTGCTTTGTTTGCACATTGGCAGAGCCACAGAATCATTCAGGTTGGAAGGGACTTCATCCAGCCCAGCCTGCCCAGAGCAAATGTCATACAGCTTTGCCCAGATCCATTTTCTTTATTTATTTTTGCACTTACTAAAGTAGTTACTTCTGTAGCTTGTCACCTCTTGCTAGTTGCATCTATACAGCTTAAGTCTAGTTTTAGCTCATTTAATTCCATCCCTAAATGCCCCAGGCAAAGTTGCTATATTGGCTCCCCTTTTGTAGCCTGTCTTTGTACATAATTGTGAATACTAAGGACAAAGAGTAAATGTTTCCAAGATAGCCAAACAGTTCTAGAGAACTGAAATTAGTGGATGAGTACAAAAACATGCAACACATGCTTTAGTTATATATTACCTCTCCTTCACCTGTATTGACCTTCTGTTACCACTCAGGCAAGAAAGTTATATTGCCCCAAAAGTATTAAGAATGGCATTCATAACTATTCATAGAGGTAAACATTTACATTAGCAGTTTTGTGTATTCTTTTCAGAAATACTGTTGCATACTCATGTAATCTGGGGCCAGAAACAATGTGATATGAATTAGCTGAAACTAATCAAAACAGCAGAAATAACACAGTTCTTAGTGTGTGATTCATTGATGAACAGTTAAAAAACTCCAGTGCTCACAATTGATATATATTTTGTAAAATAGTTTATTTCATTGAAATAAAAAAAAATGTATTTTAGAAAACAGTTAGAAGACAACTATTGCTATTTTTGGCACAGTTATTATGCAAAACACACTTAAACTACGAATAAAGCCTTGTGGCTCTTCATACATCATGCAATCAGAAGAAACAATTTAACATCATTCAGGAAGCTCTATTGGTGTTAAGGTTTGAAACCACGACAATTGGATATTATTTATGTTTGCATTATGTAAAAAAAAAAAGGCTATGATAACACAAGTAAAACATACATTTATCTTATTTTCTATTTGCTGAGTTACTGTAGTGTCTGTTAATATTTACATGGCATAGCAGCAACACAGAAACTATCATTTTTACTAAGCAATATCTGTCTTTTACAAGACAGAATAACATTAGATTTCCCATAACAAAGCATTGGTCTGGGATTTTGTAATCACAACACTTTTGTATAAACATGTGAAAACTTTTCCTCATTTCCTAATAGAATACTCAGTAAGCCAATAACTGTTCCACCTGCTGATAATAATAATCTCAAATTGTTCATCACTGCCTATTGGACAAGTTTTCATAAACTGGTGATGTTAATCTGCCTCATTCTGCCCAGAGTAGATTAAGGATGGTTTGCCATTTCCTGGGTCTGATAAATTCTGACAAAGAAATGGCAGCATATAAAAAAAGGAGGGAATGCCATCCCTAACTTGCAACACCAGGTCTGGCAGAGACTATATATCGGCTTAACTCTGAAATAACTTCTTAAAATATACTTACTTGCACTTAAAATATATTATCTTGAAAATATTAAATGTATTTGCACTTAGACATAATTATGATTTTTGTTCCCCTTCTTTCTGCTTGGAAATAAGTCAAGAGTGAAAAATGAGTATCAGTGGAAATTAAAATTAGAGAATCAGAAATAGCTATTGCAATAGTTAATGACTTGAGATTCACAGAAAAACAAGTTTATTGTGTTGATAGACAATAAAAAAAATTGACCGTTTTTGCTTTTGCCTCATCATTTACAGCAAACTCTCAACTTTTTTCTCTTGCAGTGCTTTAGATGTTTTTCATTAAGACTTATAAAATTATTTTTCTAGGGTATCCCTGAAGAACTGACATCTGTCCCTATATCAGCAAGCAGCCAGCTGTGACCTAGTGACTTCAGAAACTATAGCTTTGTGCAAAACTCATGTTACCGTTGACAAGTTCTTTTCTCCTCTCTGCTCATGGCAATGCAAAACAGAGTTAATTACCATCATCTTAAAAATCTTCTTGTTGCTTTAGAGATTTTATTGTAATGGATCCCTGTTTCTGGGTTCTGAAGTACTATTGCAATAGAAACTATCTGATTTTATTTAATAGAGTACATACCAGGCCGCTGAGCACTCCTTTATGAGTTCTGAAGGAAGGGGTACTTTGTGAGTTAAGTAGAGAGAGAAAATCAGAGGAAGGATGTTACTGGTATTATCAAAAAAGCGTTTACCTGCTCTGGGAATTATATGATAATTAAACTGCATTTTTATATAAATATGTATTTTTAGTATGCTAGAAAAGAGCACATTCATCATAAGGAGCGGTATCTCTGGATGAATTCTGAATGACATACTAAATGAAAGGATATTACCAGCTGACTGTCAGATTTATTTAGCGTGGAAAAGATTTAAGAATCTCCATAAACTTTATCACCTCTGCAGTCCTCTCCAACCGTGCCAAGTCTTGCCTCCTGTTTCACAGCCAGGAAGAAATTTTGGCAAACAGCAGCTGACACTGAACGAAATGGACAGGATTGTCTGGAGTAAGCTAGTAATAGACACATTCTTGCCTCTCCTGATGGGAATTCTTCTTCTGATTCCAGAGGAAGTGATTCTTTTTCCTAAAAAAAGTTTAATCTGATTGATAAACAAAAGGATTACTGATATGATTAACCATTTGAAATCAGTACAGAATGATGTTTTATTCATTCTCCAGGAAAGGTTCTGCCGAACAGACCCAATGCACTGTGAATTTAGGTGTTTTGTGCCTCCTGAAGTATTCACTTAAAGATCAAACCCAGTCTTTCCATTACTTTCTGCCCACTTTACAGACTTCAGTGGGAGCTCTGAGACTGCAGCAAAGGCAGACTAATTTTAAAATGCACTGCAACCAGTATTTGAATTACAACTCCTTTTAAGCACTTTACTCCTTACTTGAGTCAGAAGCTGTATGTGTCTCACTCCTTGAATTTGCCATGTCCTCTGAAGAAAGGCTGCCTCTTACTTGTAGTGCAAGATAGTCATGCATTTCAATCAGTCTACAGTTGTGAACAGAATTTATGGCTTGGTGACATTTATTCTTTTTAGTTTTGACTGTCATCCTTGAATGGTGCGTTAGCATGGAATAGCACTTTTTTTAATGGTAATGCATAACCACATACCTTTAGTCTGAGATAATTTCCCCTAATGTCTAAAATAAAAGGTTAATGAAGAGCTATTGATTAAGTCTCAAAGTAAAAATGAACTTCCAGGCTCTTTTATTTTAAAGCAAGTGATTTCTCTTGTTCTTCTCGTAACAGAAGAAAAGACCTGGCTCCTTAAAAGTCATAAATGTAATCAAGCTGTCATCCTACTGCTTGTAGTAACAAACACAGAAAATGCAATAGAGACAGCTTTGCACTGCAGATTAGCAGGGTCCATTTAGTCTGAAAGGCCATTTGTACAAATCCCAGTTGAAGCGTAAGGCATCTGGGAAATGTGATTACAGTGACTCAAGGATCCTTCTCTTCTCACTGACTTCTTGTGAAAGCCTGCGATGAATCACAGGATGCAGTCTCAATTGAACCCAAGAAAATACTCTTTTTAAAAAAAAAAGGAGATTTAATTGCTCTCTCAGTTTGAAAGCCAACCTGGGAAGATCAGTGTTTAATAAAGTATAATATATTTTTGTAAGTTTGGAAGTGCCTACAGAACTGTACAACTTTTTCTGTTCTCAGGGGAGTCATGTCATCTGAACAGGAGGAAAACTCACAGCTTCAGGTCAGAGTTCTGCCTGTGGTCCATTACTGTGATGAGAGACTGCACAAGAGTATCAGATTACCTAGGTCCAGAGAAGAAGATGGCCTGGTGAAGGACAAATATCTCATATTGTTCTTCAAGAAGCAAAATCTGTTGTGGCTGATTTCACCTTGTCTGTGCCATGACCAAGTTAAAAATTTATCCGGGACTGAAGAAATGGAGGTCTGCTGCTGGGCCTTGTCCTGAGTGTCACCACAGGGTTGCTGCTGGCAATAGTCTACAGGAAACATTGTCCAGCAGCCATCCAGGTCTGACTAATCATGCTTGGATGCAGGTGAAATGTGAAATCAATGGAACATTACTGTTGACATGAACACTATTTGTTTCTACAAGCACACTGGAAGGCATTCACATGGATTGCAAGCCATGGTAATGGAAACTTCACTTGCATCTTGTGGATCTGGATGATGTATGGGCACACAGAGGGGGTGCAAAGATCCACTTTAGCTCAAAAGTTTCTTCCTGCTCTGCCAAAGGGTGGACAAAGTGCATTGTACAAAACAGGCATTCTGCTAATGTCTACACAGAAATAACAGTTATAGTAAACCACGGCAGCTGTGATGGTGTATTTGTATTTCTCAAATTTACAGGACAAGCTATTCTGTAAATTAAATTTATTGGCAAAGCTAACGAACAAGCATGTCAAACAAGAGCTCAATCCCCTTTGCACAGCCTAGTCGAATACATGAATTCACTAATTCATCATTTCATTCATGAAGTTTCCAACTCACAAGGTCTCCAGTTCATAACTCGCAATTCATGTGCCTACAAGCAAGCTGGTTACCTAACTGAGTAAGGGTGTGAGCACTCATCTTTCCTTCCCCATCAGGGTGTGGGTGTCTCATGTATAACACAGGTAAACATGAAAGCCTCAGCAGTCTGGCGGCTGTTACATGCACTTCGAAAGCTTTTTCACTGAGCTGATGTATTTATACCTTCCTGTTTATAAGCTGGGTCTATACTACTTCCATAAGTTAGAGAATGCTGAAGAAACTGCCAGACAGTTAATGTAAGGATGATGACTGCAGGAGAAAGCAAGCTGCAGGCAATAATGGCTGCATAATGGCTGTTAGCTCTTCCTGGACATTGTGTCCTGCCTGTATGGGACATTGTGTCCTGCCTGTGTGTTGCTCTCACATGGACCTAATGGCACTGCCCCCAGTGGAGGCTGGGCCTCAGCATGGGCTGCGTGTTACCGAAACCTTAACAGGAGTTGAGTGAACAGTCACAGCCAGCCTGCTTCGAGAAGACAAGAATACAGCTATTCCAAACTTCACAAGCTTGCCAAGTGTCCTTGGACAAACCATAGCATTTTCCTTGTCAGCTTCCAAAATATAAAATGCGGGGTGTTCTCCTACTGAAGCATGCAATGGTGTCTACTGTAGGGAGCTTCACATACAGGTGGCTCCACCAGGTGCTAGTACAATATAATTTGTTGTAAATAGTAATTGCATTTGCAGTGGCAGCCATTTTGATGCTCTGCAAATCATTAGACCAAGTTCAGCCACGGTGTTAGTGGGAACAACGCCACTTGATTTCAGTGGAATTTGAATGTTTATGCTAGGGCTGAATTTGACAACTTCTGTTCATAACCAAGTCAAACACTGACTGGCATTTTTATAACTGGAGCTATAGTTTGATGCTAGAAAAGAATCTTAATTATATAAATAACACAGAAAACTTTATTATACTTTCTCTGGGGTCTTCCTTGCCCTTAGATCAATTCAATATTTATTCTTCTATTGACTGTTCTTAATCAGTGCTTGAGGTAGGACTCAGGGTAAAAAAAAGATATGTTTATCTTGGAACAGTAACACACACATGAGGCTCTCAAATATTTTATGTTTTGTGGTCTTTATTTTGGCGCAGCATCTCTGATGCAAACGCAGAAGTAAGGAAACAGAGACACAAACATATGATGAAACTGAGAGTTCGCAATTTTCTTAAAATTACATAAGCATTCAGCCCACATTGCTTGGCAAAAAGACTCCTGCTGAGGCCAGCACCTGGGTGGCTCTAAAGGCAGTGGCCCCACTCTCCTCTCTGGATCCTAAAAACAGTCTACTTTCCCGACTTTTGTCACATAAGAGGTAAGACAATGGTAATCTCAAAGTGCATAGGCATACAGACACAATGTGCACTGCTAAGCTGTGAAACAATGTTATAGCATCTCTCAGTGATGTGGCTGAATATTCCCCATCTGCACCAAACACAACTGCAGCACCTGCACTTCACATCTGGGGACTACATATGTTGAGACTCTGGGTAGTGTTGGCTTTTCCAAAATGTTTTCCAAACTCAGTACCCTGATCTTAGCAAATAGTTTAGTAACTGAATCTGAACTGAATCAAACCATCAGACATATTGGGCTGAAAATAATTCCCACAACTGGCAAAATGCTTGTGGCTTCCACCTTGGCAGCAAAGCTGGAGGCAATTCCTCTTACCAAACAGGAATTTAATATCTGGGTCTGGCTTTCTCCTCAGTCCAGCAGCAACTGTAGTGGGCAGGAAAGAATCCAGACCTCAAGGCTTGGAGGTAGGCTATGACCTTACTTCTCCTCAGCCTGTCCAGTGAGAAAAGGTGTGAGATATCTTGCCCCACTTCTTCAGTAAAATTCTCTCCGTGTTCTGCAAGGAAATCTGCCTCAGCAGAGCAACTCTGCAGTTACAAGAAGGCTGTTTTTCGAACAAAGTGGCCATAATATAATTTGTTATCATAACTAATCTATTTGCCCATCATCTCAGTCCAGCAGCAACTGTGGTGGGCAGGAAAGAATCCAGACCTCAAGGCTTGGAGGTAGGCTATGACCTTACTTCTCCTCAGCCTGTCCAGTGAGAAAAGGTGTGAGATATCTTGCCCCACTTCTTCAGTAAAATTCTCTCCGTGTTCTGCAAGGAAATCTGCCTCAGCAGAGCAACTCTGCAGTTACAAGAAGGCTGTTTTTCGAACAAAGTGGCCATAATATAATTTGTTATCATAACTAATCTATTTGCCCATCATTCTGTCTACACCTCCTCCTCTCCAATGTATTCTGAGCTTTTCTAAGTCAGGATTTGTGTCTTCACATCAAAGCATGGCATGGATTTCTGTGCAATGAGACTGCAATTCCCACCAAACAACTCACTTTTCAGCTATGACCCACCAATGATATTCCTTGTAGGATATGGCAAGCCTAGGGGAGGAATCATGAAGTGTTAGTTTTCTTTTTTCAGTAAATTCTTTATATCTTCAGGCCCTGGCAAGATGGTTCTCAACTCCTGAACCAGATGCTGCCAGGCAAACTCAGTCCTGGTGTCACCTTAATTGCTCCCCAGGAATTATGCCAGAACCAATTTCTCCCTATATAGTTGAAGGTTTACTGCTGTAAAGAATATAGCAGGTATGCGTCTCACAGACAGAAGGACAGTACATGTGTAGTACTGTAAAATAGCAAGAAGCTTTTTTGCTGTGTGCTGCCTGCATATGCGCATGATAAAACCCAGCAGCAAAGGGTACATTCACCATTGCCTTAGACTGCAAAAGGATGAGGATTTCTCCCTGTGGTAATAGTGTTAATAAAATGGCTGCACAAAAACAAGTGATGGGATGGAGGAGAATATGAGAAATAAAAAAATATTCAATTAAATCCATAGAAGCTGTTGACTGAATTACTGGTTTTAGTAAGATGAAACAATATGGAGCACATTATCATTTCTATTTCCACACTCTGTTGTAAGATGAAAGACAATAAAGCTTAATGAAGATGCTTGCTAGAGACTTTTGCCCACTGTTAACAGGAAGGAAAGGTGAGTTAAGGCAGGCTTATAGCCCAAGCTACTTAGTAATGAAGAGCCACCTAAACTGGTATAATAGTTTTTCACGTTGAAAAAATACAGAGCGGTAACAGAGTTCCTGTCCTTACCCTGAGCCAGAAGCTGCAGCTCTCTGTGGGAGGCACATATGTAGCTGTTTGAAAATGGCTCTACTGTTTTCTTGTGAATAGCTTTTCACCAGGTGTAAGTGCCAGATGGACAACCTTCTGCACTACAGAAAGCTCTGGATTGCTTGAGTCAGGCAGGGACTTTTACACATTAATATCAGTACTCAAAGTAGATCTCGGTATTTCAGCTCTCACTAGGAAATAAAGTCTGTGAGTGCTCCAGTGAAAAAGGAAGAAGCAATATAGAGGACACTGGAGAACGTCTGTGAAATCATATTTCACTGAAAATTTGGAAGATAGTGTTGGCTGGAATGAGAGATGTGATTTAATGGTATAAGCACAGAACTTGAAACTATAAATCTCTAATTTGGGTCTGAAACATCATTTTCTTGTGGTCTGAACCAAGTTATTTAATCTTTCTTCACCTGTAAAATGGGGGTTTTAGTACAAATTTTGCAGGGCGATATTGAGGGCTTATTAGCTTAAGTTTCTAAAGTACTTTAATGAAAAAAGAACGGAAGATACACTTTAAAAATAGTTGCTTCAGTTCAGTGGGGTTTTCAAACTTTGAAACTTTACCTACATTTATGAATATTTCATTTAAAAGTTATTGATCTTACTAAATTTAATCAAAAACGTTATTTGAAAACTGTATTAAATTGTCTGTCAGCTTCCTTTCCAATACAGTGATGTATTTTCTTTCCTCCAAATATATAATGGGTCCTGTTCATTTTTTCTTCTGCTGCTGACTCTTGTTCTTTATTCAACCACCTATACTTTTCCTCAGACTCTCCTTTTTTCAGAAGTTTTCCTTTTCTCTATGTTTTTGTAAAAGATTGTCATACACATAATTTTTTACTGAAGTCAGGATGGACCTGACCTCAGTTTCACACTGTACAGTATAAGTTCCGCGCAGGCAAGACCAAATACACCTCATGGCCTTGATTATAGTTCTTACACTCTTGTAAGCAATCACCCCGATAAACATTGTCAAACCACTCAAAATTATGTACAAGATTAAGGGTTGTAATAACTATCAAGAAGGCCTATTGAATATTAGAAAGGATTTTGGAATTGATAGGCAACAATGGCTTCAATCAAAAATGACTTCTGAAAATCAAACCTGATTTGAGGGTGGAAAAAAGATTTGGTCTGAAATATATTTTCTACAGTTATTCACTGCTTCTAACTCTAAGGAAAAAGGTAGTAATTTTTTTCTGTACTTCCTGCGAAATATGGAGGGATTTCATTAAAGAGGTACCTGCAACATCACTCATTTAGATTTAGAGCACAAAAGGTTGAAAAACAGAAGGCTACAGTAACATCTCAATATTCGTGGATAATAGTAGAGAATGGGAAGAAGCTTCAGGTTAAGTGTTTTTATACTGTCTTATTTTGCCTAACGGAAAACTTTTTAAGAATAATCTTTTATGAGAGAAAATAGTATAGAATGAAAAAAAGCAGGATTCAAACCACATACTTAGTGCCATGGAATTAACAGGAATCTCCCTGATTATCCTTATTCTAGTAACATTCTGCAAATGCTGGATGTTACAATTTCTTTTTATTCTCCTCAGATACTTTGAATACATTATTT
>VXBJ01005776.1:212807-258645 GCA_013400055.1 Nycticryphes semicollaris | reverse complement strand
CCTCAGCAGTGCCCAGTACAGAGCTTACTGATCACTTTAGTCACTGGAACACTCTTGCCAAAATAAAGTATGTAAGTATAACTCTAGGATGTTACCAAAATTTTAGAGTCAGATGCATATTGACACAAGGTAATATTTACTTGCTAAATTGAGAACATGATTTGCAACTAAAGGAAAAATCTGGTCAACAGTAATTGTCAAGTGTCAGATTTTGTTTGTGATTTGTGTTCAGCTAGTAATGAAAGCTCTCTAGTCCAAAGAAAACAAAATTAATTTTCTCCTATAAAGCAAAAAGAGTTAAAATATTTTTCTGCTGCAATCTTTTTAAATAGCATTTACAAAACACCTCCAAAAGAATATGCAAGCATTTTCTTTATGCTTGTTAAGTATAACGTTCTGAGTTTTCCTGTTTTTAAGTAATATTTATCACTTTTAAAGATGTCAAATAAATCATCTCTTTTAAACACATAGTTCTACATTTACTGCAGCAGACATCTACTGAGGTAGATGTCTTTGTTTAGGCCAAATAGTTTAACAGAACATATTACTAATTACTTATCACAATTACATTGCTATGGGTTCATCATAGAATAAAATAATACAAATTTCAACTTTCTATTGAGTTGCACCAAATATGCCAAGTGGGCAACACCATATGCTTTTACACAAAAAATTAGAAAATGGAAGCAGTCTCTAAGGCATTAACAGTCTTTGTCCAAGGACCCCCCATTTTATTTTTTTATTCTAGCACATTTCCTTTTGCAATGTCAAATGATCTACCATGTATGTTTTTTAAGGGGCCTTACTTCTGTATTTTGTGTTTCCATACTCAATCATTTATATTAGGAAATATGACCAGAATAAACTATCTGGGAATTAAATAATCTCTTTTCAGATAGCTTAATCTGCCAATGTTCTCTATACTGTAATGGATTTCTTTGTGTATCATAACAACATAAAGAATTGCAACAAGTGCAAAGAAGGAAATTTTGCAGAGTCTGAGTCTAGATTATGTTGCATCTTATCAATTGCAAAGATGATAATAGAATGAAAACATTTATATTCATAGTAACTTTACTCATCGTTCAAAGGTAAATCAAGAAATTCAAGAAATGAAAGAGTCAGGTTGATATCAATGTTAGTTACAGAAGTAGTAACAGGGATGTGGAGAACATACTGGGGACACACACAACTGCTAGTAAAGTTAATCGTAGTCCTTACACTGAGAGTGGAGTTAGGTATGGCTTCAGAGAGTATTCCCACAGTATAGGAAAAAACCAAACAGGTGATTTTGTTTTTGTGTTGACTGATGCAGTAATGAGTTGAAATTCAAGTGCTTTTATTAACAATTGCTTACATTTCTTAGATGACTGCTCACTCTTGAATTTTAGAGACAAGCCTGTTTTCAAACAAAAACAACCCGTCATCTACCACTTTGTTGTAAATTATAACAGGTTAGTGACTAAACATAAATACAGAGATTGAAACATTCTACAGAATGTTTCTTTTAGGCATAGATTGTTTGAATAATGTTGGTGTAGGATACATACAGAATAACTGAATATAATTATTCTTTGTTCTTTTTCAAAGCTATTAAAGCCTCATAATTATAATAAAAATCCTAATATTTATCCCTGTCCTTGCTTTTATTAATTCTAAAGTTATTCCAAAGAATAAGGAACTTGTTCTGAGGATGTTAAGAAGAATAGAGCATGCGGAATCCCTTAAATTAATTCCTTTGCAATCCTGTCACTTTTGGCCACGGTAAATGGCCAGATTCATCATATTTTTTCTTTTTTTTTTTTTCCCAGTAAACATACACAAAATTTGCATTCCTTTACGCTTAAGACTTTAGAACAGCATGACATAATTACCTATAACAAGTTTTCATAGAAGAATTACAGTCTAGGCAAATTAATGACAAGCAGCAAAATGCTCCTGGGATGTCGTGTAATTATTCTCATGATACAACCCCAACCCCCACACCCCCTCCTCTATTTCCTTTATTCTCTCTGTCTCTCATCTTAATTGTATTTTTACAAAGAACTGTTCAGTCTATCATTAAAACATGAAAGTTTACAGAAAGACTTTCTAAAGGCTTAAACTTAATTGATGTCCAAGCCCTCTCAGTCTGCAAATCAATAACAAAAGACGTTTTGCCTTCTTTTTGCAAACAGAGCAGACATCTAAGTAAAATATCACCTCTGGAACAGAAGCAACTGACTTTTATGTTCTCATCACAAAAATGGAAGCTCTCCACTGGTGGCCTTTCTTATTTACACCACACACATGGCAATCTTTGACATTCATTTCCTTGAATATAAACAGAAGATACAGCCTCCCTCTCCTGAAGTTAATTAATTGAATGATAAAGTCTTTCCATATACCCCTTTAATTCAAAAGTCTAATGACTCTATAGTACTTGCACAGTTCTGAAAAGAAAGTGCATTAAAATTAATTTTACATTTCAGCATAAAATAAAAGACTGGTGAAATAGTACTTTTCTGCTTACTATAGAAGGACTTGTTCACATACAGCTTTAAGCCAAACTAGATATACCAATTTTAATACTGGCTAAAACTAGGTTTTCATTTGACTAGAAGCCAATTAAAACTACTGAAGTAGTGGAGTACAAGTTTTGTAACTAATCTACTCGATCTTTTAACATGAACAGGATAGCTAAAGGAAGGACATTAACAATATTAAGACTCAACAGACATCAATCAATAGCCTAAAAACTTTAGATAGAACATACATTCATTAGAACTAGTCAGATGTTTTCAGGTGAGCTGTTTTGGCTTTAAAAAACTACAAAACATGAAACTTTCAAATGTATGTCAATTTTGACTGAAGAAAAGAGGAATTTCAAGTCACACAAAAACGCATTAGTGGAGAAAAACGTTCAGAAAACTCATCTACCGTGTGGGGAACCAGCCTGTTCTGTTGTGGTTCACATGGACGACTTGAACCTTGGCTCTGTCCAAGTCCTGGGCCAAGTGATTGTACTGGTGTCAAAAAAGCTGAGATTCTTTTTTTCGTTCTGCTTTCATGAAAAATACCTGAAGTTCCTTCAACGATGTGTATAACATTTGTTTGTCCTCCTGTGGGGTAAGAATTTCCAATTTTTTTTTAAAGTTTTGAAAAAGGAGAACATAGCTCCTTGTCCAGCTCTGATATTATCCTGTGCTGAACTACTGTTTATGAGACTTGCTTGGTGTGCATTGTTGACCTAGCATTCTGTTTCCTATAAACTCTTGAGTCCCCAAACATAAAAACTGGGTTAAAAATGACCCTCCCAAAAATGAAGAAAATTTAAAATTTCTGTTTGGTTGGGCTTTTTTTTTTTTAGCTGTTGTTAATAGAAACTCCAATAAGAGTCTGTTCTTAATTTTTTTTCCATTCTAATGTTTCATATAAATTTGACCCCAAGAGTGTGAGAAACTGAGTATCTTATATGATGAAATCTCGCTTGCGTCCAGAGCAAACAAAAAGTGAAGTCATACTGTCCAGCCAAAACATTTCAATCCATTTTTTTTCTGTAGAACATTTAAAATGGAGGAATTATTTTCCCAGACATCTGATAGCTACTGTACTAAAACTTAGTGAAATTACTACGTTTTGCAGCTTCTCTTTGAGGTTAGATGGAATCTGCCAATGCTTTGCTTGTACGTTCAGTGATAAATCTTATAACCGTATTCTATGCAGCTGTGGATATTTTTGCATCTTATTCTTATTCCCTAATGGAAATCTTTTGGTCTTTGTATGGTGTCCTGTTGTTGAACTTCAAGTTCAATGTATCAGATCAAATCTACTGTTGATAGCACCTTAATTTTTAGGCCAAAACTATTTCCAATAAAATCTATGGACTTCCCACAAGCTTTTCAGGTTGCTTCGCTTCTGTTATGTAAAAAAGAAGTTGTGGATTTGAGTCCTGATAAAATGCAAAAATTGTGCTCTGGCCTATAATAGCTGAAGGGTGAGACTTCGTGAAAAAGTAGTCCTTTCTTACCTTGAAATGTCTCACTACGTTGAACTGTAAAACAGAATACTGGGAAGATGAATATGATACATTTCTGTGCATCATTAAATGAACAGTGTCCTGTAGAATCTCTTTATTAAAATTTCTCAACAATCCAGCTCTGTTTCAGTAAAGTTGTGATTTACATGTTTCATAAATAGCCCAAAATGAAAAAAAAAAACAAACCAAACAAAAAATGGAAAAACCCCACAAACTGAATTTTATACAGGTATGAAGCATATTAGATTGGTAGCAGAAAGAGCTGCTCCCTCCATCTCTTTGTGCAATCTTTTGGCATGACCAAGCACTGAAAAAGAACTCCATAATTCTATCCATTAGCAGGCTAAATAGAAAGCCCCTGCAAATTCATACAAATAAAAATGTCATTCATTGGAAACAAGATCTGTTCTGCTCGCATTTCTAGTGAGTATTTAGATGACCAGGAACACACGTCTGAGATAAGGCAGAGACTGGGGAAAAGAACGAACATAATATAGGCATTATTTCATAAAATGATAGAAAGTAAATCTTGAACTCCCCTGCACTGAGACACACTGCATTCCATGACTGCATCCCATTTGTAACTACCAGTGATATCAGTAACAGGTAATTATTTGAGAAAAGCAGTCTTAGGTAAATAAGACAGCAAATTAGGATGCAAGTATTTAACCTGTATCACAAACTGTCTGGTGATAGGCACTCAGTTGAAGACTAGATCTTTAAGTGCTGCTAATCACTTACCATTTTCTCTGCTTTTTGAAGAAAATGCTGAAATTAAGTTTTAAAGATCTGTAGGAATTTAGTTAATTTTTATCTGTTAAAGCCATGTGCTGTGAACAGAAGACCCTGGTAAGGCTGAAGAAATGAGTTGCAAAAATGAATATGAGACATTTATTTTCATGTACATCTGCTTGCAAGTTAAATTCTGTTATTATATTTTGCTCTTTAACAATGTGGGGGAGTAGTAGGAGTTGCAGCCTCAATTCTTTTTGTTTGCCTGTCCTCTTGTAATATTTGTACTATCTGATCTTATGAGTCTGATGGAGTTCCAGGCTCCTATACAAAAGCAAACTCTTTATTTTGAGGCCTGATCATGTAAATCCCTTAAATGTAGTTTGCTGGTTAATTCCTGTTTTCACCATGCTGATTAGTTGTATGACATTTCAGTGGACAGCAGTATAAATATCATGGCAAACTCAGTTCTTGGGCTATAAAGAAGCAGCAGAGCAGCTGGATGTATGGTAGGTACCTCCTTGGATTTCCTGAAGTAACTTGAGTTACAATGTCTTATGGTCCTTACAGGCCAGGGGATGGGCGAGTGACGTACATACAGGCCAGACAACGAAAAAGCACTTTATATGTGTATTTTTTCATAACAGCAAACAATTTGAAACTACACAAGAACACCCAAGACTGAAGATGTTCTCTAGTCATTGCTTGCTGTAAGTATAAAAGCAGTTCAAATTTCAGAAGGAACACTCTCTTATCTCCCCTGATGTTAATGGAACAGAAAATTAAGTTTAACAAACTTGATTATCAATGACAATTCTACAACAAAGAGGTGAAATGAAATGGAATTAAGTAGTTGCATGATTTTGGGCAACTAATGCGTGGCACCTGACCTTGATTTTAAAAAATGGCAAAGCCTCGCAGTTCCCACTATCCTCAAGTGAAGTTGTGATATTGCCAGTTTGCAGCCTAAATGTAAATGGATCCAGAAGGGTGGCCATTTGGGAATTCTTTGCTTTTACATGCAAACTGCCAAGGAGCCCTTAACCCATCTGGTTGGGAGCCCCATATCTTATAAACATTCATATTTCAACGCAGTTGGTGTTTCAGAGAACTTATGCTCATTGATTTACTGTACTTAAAAGGCAATGTTTGAGCAATTGAGTTTTTATGTATTTTTATCCATTGCTGTCAATGTCGTATGAATGCTTCTACAGCTGGCAGTATTTATACAGCTATGTAAACTATGGCTAAGCTTCGTTTCCCAAGTTGAAGTTCTGAAGTAGATGATAGAACTGGCTCAAAAAAAAGTAAAGGAAAAAAACACCCCAGACCCCATGAACCCCCTCCTTACTTCTACACAGTGATTTTCTAAATAACATACATTTTTATATAGAACTTCTGATTCAAGTTGGGAGATCTATAGAAACAAGTTCCATGCCATCATTTTCTACAGAGGGCAACATATACCAGCTTTTAGGGACAAGCTTGGCTATACACTATGGTTATACACCAAAGAGCCTACTACTCTTCCCATGCGTTAGATCCCATAGATGGAAAAGAAAAACAGAGCTCCTTTTCTTTACTGCAGGGTGAGTATTTTTGTTGTTAGAATTTTTGTTTGTTTGGTTGGTTTGGGTTTGTTTTTCCCCACAAAAACCCATCTCTTTAGGAAAATTAAACCTATAACACCCTCAATAGTCAGCCAACCATCTGTACCATATAAAAACCGTCTCAGTTTATCATGAAGAAAGTTACTGGGAAGATCAGGGTCATAGTCTTTTTCTGTGTTGTCACCTCCTGTCCTGCTGCACAGGAACCCTCAGGTAGACATACACATCAAGCCTTTGAAAAATTTCTGTATTCCACTTCCTTGCATTTTTTCCGGTGTCTGGAGCCCTCAGCACACAACAATCCCCAGCAGGAGGGGTTAGGCCATGCTTTTCTCTCTACTTATTTCCTCTGCTTCCCTGAAGAGGGACATGTTATTGGCATGAGCTATCATGGGGGATACTCTACAACTACAATCTTCGTTGCAAAGCCACCGTAGTCCATTATCTTCAGTTACTTAAGTATTAATTACCTTAAATTCTATTAATGAATTTGATCCTTCAAGAACACATAAGTACTGCTATGATGATAGCACAAGCAGTGCAAGCAGCCTAACCCTTTTTGTTATAACCCTCTATTTTCAGACATTTCCTGATACTGATAAACAAATTTATTTGAGTACTAAAATTATGATGTTTATTGTCATACACCGACTAACTTTCAGGACTACTTGCAACCAAAATTGCAAGACAGGAAAATGCAAAGAAGCCAAATTAACCCTTAGGGATGTGAGTATAATAAGCTCCGGGTATATTGTACGACAATGGGTCCTACAGGTATTCTGCAAAGGCCGTGCACTTAATCTTTGTGATACCGCTTCTTTCAAGTGGTTATGGTTCATGCATTGTTTACTGACAGACCTGCTACCCTTTTCCCAATCCAGTCAATAGCACTGGCAACATATACATTTTGATAAACTGAATAGACCTGTTGTCGAATTTCCCTGGGAAGTACTTGCATTCTAAATGTAAGAAAGCCCATTGCATTTAAAATCTAGACCACATGTTCTTTTTTTCTGGAGGGTATGCTTACACACTAAATGGGAAGGGGATATGGATAGATACAAGTGTGTTGGGAGTGATTAAAGTGATGGAAGGACTAATGCAAGACTACACCGTCTGTAGAATATCCTCTCTATTAATTCTTTCTTCCTTTCAATTCTACAAAGGTTAATTTAATGGCTGCTGAAATCCAAGATGAGCATCCTTATTGTGGCTGTATAATGGCAAATTGCACCTGTCACATCCAAATGCAGAAGAGTAGCGGAAAATACTCTGAGTTGAACTTCATCTACTGGTGAGACAGTATTCTGCCTCTAAAGGTGGACATTTTTAATTTAATAAGAAGAATTTGCAAGGATTGTCCTGAAGGATATTTTCAGGATAAAACTGGAAAGAAAACTAAACAAACCTTCCACTTCCATCCTGACAGAATATAAGATTAGTTTTATCTTAATTTATCTCTGTACAGCCAACTTCTTCCAGCAAGGTTTGTTGTATAATCTCTAAAGGTGTAATGGTACATGCCACAAAAATAGCTACTCCTGCCTTGGCCAATATACCACTTTGTGGGCTGTACTAAGCAGCCAGTCTTACACTGGACAGTTGTTCAGTGCCACACTACTTTCTTACATGCTTAAAATTTTGTAAGATTTTAAAATATATTGTGATTTATTTTGAGTAAATTTTATTCTTAAATATAGGTCTTTGTGATTTTGAACTTTTAACCCTTCAACAAAGCTGCAGCTAAGCAATACCCAACAATGGAGGCCGATAATCTAAATTTGAGACTTTTACAATGCCTTCGTATGCAGTCAGTGGCTTTGCAAACCAAGAGACCACACACGCGCAGAGGCTCTCATAATTGCCTAACATTTTCACCACCTGTTCTGAAGCCACGTTATCAGATGTGAACGAACCAGTAAAAACAGTTTATAAGCTATAAATGGAAGCAGCTATGTCACAGAGCTGATAAACATTTCAGTGCAAATTATTTGTGTAGCTGACTCTGTAATTTACACAACACTAAACTCTTTAAAGTATTGGTTTCAAGTTACAGGATACCATGGTTACTGCTTTGAGGTGGGGGATATGTCTGTTGCAGGGATAAAGGAGAATGCAGGCAGATGATATTTCTTGTTTAACAGATCATGTCAAAACTAATGCTATCTTTCCCTTGCCTTCCCTGTTTCATCTTTACCTCAGTCTGCTGCCTAGGTGTGAAAGCTTGGTTTAGTTTAGAAAAAATCCATAAGGATGCCATAAGGCTTGAGATATAGATGTTTCCAACACTGGATATGGGAGGCTGGGCAACGTGTGGTAGAACAATCACTCTATCCTCACCATAAATATACTTACTTAAAATTTACTATAAATTTACTTACACAAAATTAAAAATTTGCTATAAATTTACTTACATAAAAGTAGTCACATAAATATACACTTTCCAAGGCTGTCTGCAGAGCTAGGTGGACTTGGTTTCAATCTGCTGCAGCAATTCTGTAAGTTATGCTGTTTTGCAATGGCGGTAATATTGCTTTTCCATGTGGAAAATTTCTGTTTTGCGCTAATTAGTTGAGGGGTGAAAGTTTGGGACTTTGTGCCTGCAGAGACCGTAGGAGGCTCTTACTGATTCTCCCTGTTAGAGCTCTTGTGCTATGCTAATCTTTCAAATTTCAGCAGTGCTTTCTCTTCAGATGAACTTCATTTTTCTGGGAAGGAGATCCCATTTAAAAGGAATCCTGGAAAGGAGATCCCCCCTTTTAAAACATTGTCCTGGTTTGAGGTAAAGCAGGACTAACTTTCTGTTCAGTAATTTTACTTCTTAGCTAGGCCTCTTCTAATTCTCTGAAATTAACAGCATATTGTGTAGAAAACTATTCATCAGAGTGATAAGACCTAGGTATATAATTGATGCCAAGGAACAGTATGAATGGTATGCAGAGAGGCCCCTTTGCTTGTACTTATTGCTATAACAGCCATGGTCTGCTAAATGTTATTTGCCCAACTGGAGGTTGGAAAGGGAAAAGCATAGAGGGGTTGCACCTCCAGGGAGGAGCAGACAGGACAGGTGACCCAAAACTGACCAACAGGGTATTTCATTCTGTCTGCCCTATGCTCATTATAAAACCTGAGGGAACAAAGGGCCAGTTCTCTTCCTTCAACAGCTGTTGTCCTAAGAGGACCTTGTCTATTCATCTGCCTTTGATCCCAGTCTGTGAGTCCCTGATTCCAGAATTGGAACCGAGTTCCCATCTGTCACTGAGCCCAGTCTGGGACTTCCCCAGTGCCTGCTGATGGCATCATACTGGGAGCTTGATATGATTTTGCATATATTGTATCTATTTCATTATTGTGTTTTCATCTTATTATTAATATTTCAGTAGTTTAATTCCTTCTAAACTCATAAATCTCTTTATCCTTCCTCCTCCTCTCCTTGGAGCAAGAGGTGGGGAGAGCATCTCTGTCACCTGTAGTTGGCCAATTCAGCCTAAGCCATGACAAACATTCACAAAATAAAACAATGTTTTTAGCAAGATAGGCTCATTTGCAGGCTAGAAATGAAGTGTGAAAATTGCTGAAGACTGTTACTTTTATTGCAAATATTTCATATATTTTTAACGTAACACATTCAGCTGTACCAGCAATGTATTTTCAGGAAACAGTTTGAAAATTTCAGAACTTTAAAAATGGAACTTTGCAAACAATTGCTTGGCAAGTTTCTTCCCTGTTTTTTTTTTTTTTTGCTGTTGTTGGTTGGTTGGTTTTTTTGATCGTTGTTGTTTTTGGGGTTTTTTTTTGTTTATTTGTTTTTGTTTGGTTGGTTTTTTTAAAGGTGGCTCTTATCTAACTTTCAGTGATATTCTGCCTTCTTGTATCCACTGCCTCTCCTTCTTACTGCTTATTCCATCAACTTCAACCCCATGACTTGCTAAGGAGGGAATCTTCTACGTTTTCTGATGGCTGACTGTGTTTTGAAAGTGTTTCTCTAATTTGGTCATAAATCTCATAATCTTAAGAATGCATTGTGCCATCATGTCATTTGTAAAGACAATAAATTTGATATTTTTTTCTAGTTTTACTAAACAAGAGGTTTTATCCCTCAGGCTACACTAGCCATCTGCTTCCCTACCAATGTCTAGGGAAGGATCTCTTCCTACATCTTACTATCCCTGATTTATTGCAATAACTTTAAGTATCCACTATCACATGTTTATGGTCAGTATATCCTCTGTGGCTATGGTTAAGCTCTGGAATTTTGTGTCAAGAGTACTCAGGCAGCAAGTACTGAATCTACACAGATGTCAGTATAACCTGATAAGACTCAAGTGAAAGGGAGCTTGGAAACTAAACTAAGTTTCTGAATTCTGAGCAAAGGTTTTTGCACTTATGGATGCAAGCATGTCTTCTTGAACATGTAGTTGCAGTAAAGAATTGATAACAAACACTGAACTTTTATAGCTGTGAACTGGAAATAGACAGATGCAGAGAATCCAGCTTGACTCCAGGCCAGGATAGCAGTTGCTGAAGCTCATTATGTCATGGAAAAAATTCTGTTGTTTGTTAACGATGGGTTTGCAAATACAAAAAGCTTTTCATTACACAAAACTATGTTGAGATTATTCTGCAGGAGGAATACCATGGCTTAATTTCTCTTCAGTCCTTCCTATGATCCAGCTCAGCAAAGCAAGAGTTAAGCAGAGACTAGCTCTGCCATTACCTGCAGTGTGTCACTTCTAAACAAAAAGCAGAACATCAACCCTTTCTAATTTAAAAGAACATACAGATACACTGTCAATGTATCCAATCTGTACTCACATCCCATGCTAATCTTTAATTGTTATATGTATACCATTCAGGGGGAGACTTCTGACTGAATAACCAATCAGAAAGGATACCAAATAATTGAGTAATGCCTTACGTACTCTTGGGGCATTAATTACATTCAGAAAGAATACAGATGTCATGAATTTTAAAGAAAATTGTTTGCATGTTTCCCCATTTTTCTTCAGGTGGTTGGGAACAGCCTGCCCCTGTCAAGTTTGAAGCTCTCTGGTCATTTGAAGGTCCAGGCAGAACTGGCACATTGCTACCAGTATGTGACTCTGTGGCTGATCAGATGGTTTACTGTAGCCCTCCAGATTGGGCGTTGCAAACTGATGTGGTAAAACCATGTAACTGGCTCCTCACTTGAGGAATAACAATATTTGCTATGAGTTACCCTAAAAAGCTAGGGGCACTTTCTTACATGGTCTGTTCTTGTCTCTAATTATCTGTTGATAATAATTTAGCATTTTGCCTGCTTGTGTCATGAGGCAAAAAAAAAAGTAAGTACTTATATTACGTCCATAACAAGGACATCTGCCTCCTTGCCCCCAAAATCACATCTCTTTCAGAAATTTCAAGTTGAGTATTTTTTGTTTTCCTTTTTTACATGTATATGAACAAAAACAGAGAGCAGTCTTATTTACACAGACAAGATAGGATGAATGCTTATTTATAAGAGTAATTCCTCCCTTCACTTCCTGCAGAGAGAAGAGATACAGAAATATAATCTGGCCTTTGATATCCACAGGACAGCTGGGAACTGATCATAGCTTTAGCAGTCCGCATCGGTACACTTTTTGCTTCTTTAGCTTGCACATAAACATTTTCCTATCTGCTTATTGCAACCAGCTACCTAAACTACAGTCTTTCCTATGGTCTGGTGTTTGGGTTTTTTTGTTTCTTTTCTTTTTTTCTGGCAAACGATGCTCAGACCTGTAGATTTTTCCAGAATTCAGCCATTTCCCCAAGTCGGTACAGCATTATAATGCCCCTCTCTGTTTTACTGAGCTTTGGTTTAATTTCATGATCACCTTCCAACCATCAGTGGGCTTCACGGTCCTGGGAGCAGGAAAGAGCACTAACCCTCCAGCTGCCTGGGTCCATTGGAGCCGGGCACTGTACCTTCACTTGGTGACCACCTTGCCATACAGTCTTTGATTCATTCTGCAGCACTAGCAACAACAAATCATTTCAATGAAAAGATAACACCCTTAAATATGTTACTGCAGCAAAATTTCCACAGTCAATTTTTTGTTTGATCTAAATTAAATAATGACAAAGGGGAGAAATAGTGCGAGGCCTCATACTCAGAAGTTGTGGTATTGAACTTAAGAGTGGAAACAAGATTAAAATCGTGGTGTTACTAATATCACCTGCTTATTAATCATAACAGCCCCGCCTTGAATAACCAATACCTCTTGCCCTCACCTGGAAGGTGGGAAACTCAGGCCAATGCCCCTGTGCCAAGCACTGTGCCACCTTGTCTCCAGCAAGGCCGTGGGATAGGCTGGTTTGGAAAAGGTTCTCTGCTTCAGACACAAAATCCCACCAGGGCTGGAGCTGGGTGTGGGCTCTCTGGAAGGATGTTTTGGAAAAGAAAAAGATGCATTTCATTGACAAATTCTTTATTGGCTTTCTCCAAGTGCTGGCTATGTGACATGTGGCTACAGGCTCAAATTTATGAGAGAGCAATGGGACAGTAGACAGGGAGGACGGTAGATGCAGAAGACACACAAAGTTTGTGTCCACCGGACACACTGATTTCAAGACCACATGAGAAGAGTAATACAGACTAATATTTTCTTGTGTGTCTTACTTCAGCTAACTCTGATAAAACATTACATCGCAGGAGGCAAAGAGAAGATCTCATTTTACAAATAAAAGTGACTGAGCTCCCACAAAAGCCATGAAATGTTATGAGACTCTCCTTTTTGCAGCAGGTTTTTCTTGCCTCATACACAACCAATAACAATAGGCTGTTCAGCTTTACTTCATTTGGAGTTATAGCACACACAAGACACATACAAAGGCAGGCCTAGCCTAAAGACTCCAAGACAGAGTTAATGATGACACACTATTTCACCTGCATGGAAAAAAATTAAATAGGCAGAGATATATCCTTCTCATCTTAAAATGCCTGGAAGCCCACCTGTCCCAGGAACATTTTGCACACACAGTAAGCATATTAAGTTTATTTCTAATGTAAAGTTGTGCTTTCCATTTTGTTCGATCTCTTTCTCTGTCTTACATGCTGTGTTTCCTGCTGTCTGCTTGCTGCCTGAGCAACAATCGTAAAGGTCCTAAAGCATCCTCCAGCACTGTGGGTGAAGTGCAGATTTTTAAGATGTTTGTTGAGACAGCCTGTGCAAAGGATTTATTTTTGCAAGTGTTTGTGTGCATATGTGTGCACAATCCCTGTGTGTGGCCTGTGTGAATACCAAGTGCCATTTACCCTGAAGGGTAAACCACCCTCTCTGCCTGTGTAGAAAACATGTCCCTTCTGTAACTAAAAAGAATTCAAATAGTTATTTGTTCATTCTTTCTTTTATATACACCCACTCTGGCCCCCAGAAACCTCCTCTGCAGTTTTGATGCATGATCTAAGCAGCAGCCAAAAGTCCCCTCCTGTTACTGAACTGAGACACCATGAGCTGAGAAGAGAGGAACAAGGCTCCAGAAACATAGTGCTGCTCTCTATCTCAGCAACCGCTTCAAACTCCTTCTCCACTACACCAACGCTCACTGAAGCTGCCCTTCCATGCCTGTTACTACCTCATGCACTCTATTGCTGCTCTGTTTATTCCATCTCCCTCGCTTGTACTGAACTTTTCCAGCACTTTCACTGTTTTTAGTCTCTCATTGCTCATAGCCTACGTGGCTGAACCTCTTACAGAGTTACATAGGAGCTCTGCTGCATTGGCCATGAAAACATGGTATTTCTCTATCCTATTAAGCTTTTCTTTCCAAATAAATAAGAAAGACAGGAAATAAAACCATCACAATCTAATAACTCACAGAACCACCCTCTTGACATGATTGCTATAAAGCTTTGGAAATGATTTGTTTAATTTCTTTCTCATGCATGCTTGCTGCTGGCAATCTACAGGGTTCATTAAACTATCAGTGCAAGCAGTTTTATACTTCATTGTAAAACCTTAGGTCAATAATCTCATAGTCCACAGATGCTTTTAGAATTTAGAATAATTTTTAAAATTTTAATCAAAATGTTGCTATCATATAAAGTTCACCAGCAAAACTAATCCTTCCACTTCACTGCTTGTACATTGAAAACTTAGTTTTTTCATCTTGGAATCTGAGATAACTTTTATCTACTTTATTGTGAAAAGTCAAAAAGCCAGATTTCTTTTGCACAGCACAATACATAGTATTTAAACACTGTCTTTTTTTTTTGTTATTATTTCATTATCACGAAAAGTTGTGGTTTATCCCCATTTTTCTTCTAGGGAAATGGTGGCAGAGAGAAGACAGATGACTTTCACGATGATTTGAGAGTCTTGCTCGTCAAATAGCTTTCCATTAGCCTCTATTGCTTCCAGTTTGGGAAGGCAGATTGCTCAGATTCTTTTAATGTATTTGTGTTACCCACCTCAAAGCCACTTTGACATGATTAAGCACATGCCCAGGAACCACAAGTTCTTCCTCTTTCCAAAGCTGAGTTCTCATCATATTTTACTACTACATCAAACTGCACACAGCACTTATTTTTGTGATTGAGAGAGAAAGAGCTAGAAAGTGTAAGAGGTCCACAGTCATCTATGAAATTGGTAGCAGTACTTCCACATCCTGATACAGTGCAGGCTTCAGTACTCCACAGTACCTACTAGTGAAATTGCATCAGTGCTTTTGGGGGAAAACTAGGTCCTTCCACTATTTGCCTCAATGCATCTCAAACTTTTCCCTTTCTCTTAACTTTTTGTAACACGGGATGTACTTACCCATCTACATTTAAAGTGATCAACGTCTGTGTACCTTCAGACTCATGATACTTAGGATCTTTATTTCAGATATTTTTACTTAGAAAGATCAAGAAGGTGTCACCATAAAGAATCAAGAACACATGCCTGTGAGAAGAGAGACCAGTGCACAAAGAACCACCCTGGGACTGAATGTTTTTTATCTTGCCTTTGGCAAGTTAAATATCCCTTACTGTTTGGGAAATTGTGAAAGAAATGCATGGCAGTAATTATTTCCCGGTCATTTATATAAACAATTTAATAATGAAAATAAAAATAACATAGTGGAGTCATCATCTGAAACTTTACTGCACTTAGTTTCAATGAGAAACCCTTTTATGTTTGAAAGTACACCAAAGAAGTAACTTGGGATTTTTTAAGTCAGATGTAAATAAATCTCTCATCTATTCAGAAAACCATCTGTGTGTTTCAGTGGAAAAACGTAACCCTGGGGAAAGGAAATACAAATACAAAGTAATCTGTCAGAGTAAGCTGTAGCCTTTTCTGGTTACTGCACGATCAAGACTTTCTTACTTTTGTTTTCAAATTTTTATTATAGACTCATATGCAAGTTTAACTCCTGTGTTGCAAAATAACCCTTTTTATATTTAATGTGAGTAAATTTGACTTCATACTATTGATTCATAATGACTTCAGAATGCTAAAATGCCAACTATATAGTTTTTCCACTACATTTATTAAAATTCTTAAAAACATTTTTGTTACATTTACAGTGGGTGTCCTGCAATATAGTTCTGCTTCCTGACTGGCAAAGGTAAAGACAAACATTAAAAATGGCATAGTTTATGATCATAGAAAACAGCACAACAAGGAGCCAAAGACAAAATTTTGGTAGATAGTGTCATATGCACTACAGTTTTGTGGTTTACAGACATACAGCATGTCCACAGTTGTATTTCACAATAAAGTACAATCCACCCGAAGAAAAAGATTCTTTTTATTGTCCTTCCATGTAGAAATACTGGACAAAAGTGGTGGTGATGATTCAGCAGGTAGCACTCACTTCTGTTTATACTGGAGGTCTGCAATCTGTTACAGTCCACCATTACAGCTCACGAGGAGTAGTGCAGTTGTAAAAGATGCAGCATAATAAAGGGTCATTTTTGCTCTTTATCCTAAGTGATATGCTGTGCCTGCCAGTGTAGCCTGGGCAACCAATTTCTCCCTACAGTACAGACTCCTTTTTTTATTGCCACAAGTCTGGAACTGAAATGTCAGGGAAGACCTTGCTCCTCCACTTGCAACAACTGAGTAAGTACTGAGCTACTGCCTCAATGTTATACTGCTCAGCTTTTTGCTTTCAAGACAAAAGCAAATAATAAAATGCTTTCATTAAGGATTCTTACTGCTTTGTGCAAGAGGTTGGGCATTAGCCCCATTTTACTGCTTCCAGTAATTATAGTCTGTCATTTCCTCTGTGCTTTCAGATTATTACTGCATTCTTCCCACCCTGAAAAAACGGTTGTGCAGCTTTCCATGCTGTACCTGCTGTACTTTCAATGCAGTACCTGTGTTTTACTGCTTTTTCAGCCTGAACTGGCAAGCTCAACATCTTTCTCCTGCAAAAGCTCCCTGCACTGTGTTGAGCTGCATTGTACTGGTCCTGTACTGGTCCAACTCCGAAGTAAGTAGCTGAATGATGTACTGGTTCACATTGCAGGAAGCCTAGAATGGTCTAATTTTTTTTTAAATGGGACCAAAGAACTTTAAGTCAATTTTTGAAAGGGGTGTGTATGCCATCTGCAGCAATGCCATAGTTAGGCATATCTCAGTGAAATGACTGAGTTCCCACTGACGGAACGAGACTCAGAAGTTCAGGAAAGCACATAGCAAAATTAAGTACAAGCTAGAGCCCTGTTCTTCTTCCTGTGCTGTCACCTTCCCTACCTGTCACTATTTTTACTGCACTTATGTTGTACAGGTAAACTGCTGTGGTTAGGAATGTGTACACCATCCAGTGGGATGGAGTTAACTTTCTTCACAGGTGACATGCTTTGGCTTTGTGGCTAAGACTGTTCATAACACACCAGTGTTTTGTTTGTTGCTGAGCAGTGTCTGCACACTGTCAAGGCTTTCACCTTCTCCTTCTCCTTCTCCTTCTCCTTCTCCTTCTCCTTCTCCTTCTCCTTCTCCTTCCCTCTCTCTGCCCTCCCACCACATTGGCAAAGGGTGGGCAACAAGTTGGCAGGGGAAGGAACCTGGCCACATGATCCAAACTAACCAAAACTTCCTTAGCTGCAGGCTGGAGTCAACCCACCACAGTGTGCAATTATTAAAAATACAATTTAACTCTTCAAGCTAGCAGAGATTTAGAATAGGAGATTCTGATTTTGGTGAACCTGAAATCAGTCACTAATGAAAGTATTGTTGTGCCCACTTCATAGAATAATTTTCTGTATCTAACAGACTCCAGCATTATACTTTAGAGAACACAGAAAAACTATGACTCATGATAATTTGTCTTGAATATAAGTATATATATGTGTGTGTGTATATTTTATATATATGTGTGTGTGTATGTATATATGTATGTATTTTGTGTTTTTCTCCATACTTTTCAGAAAGTGTTTACTACTCCAATGGGTCTTTACTCCAGGTATTATTAGCAGATCCGATTTGTGACTGAGAGCTCCTCTCTTGGAGGCTATTAGCTCATCTAATACTCCAGACTTCTCTAGCTTTTTATCTATTTTCAACTGATGAACCCAGAAGTGCTCTCAAGTGTTTTTTTCTTCTCCATATACACTTTCCCACAGGCACAAACATAGCTCATCTGATGTGTGTTCTTCAAAGCAGGCGCACTAGAGCTAGGAAAAAAGGCAGAAGATCTCCAGTTTTTACAGGTAATTAAAGCACTCACCAACACCTCAAAGTAATTTTTAGTAAATGTTTGAAGTTTTATTCCATATTTTTAATGTTTTACAAATTTTAGCCTGGGTTAACAGATATTACACATTACTTAGAAAACAAAAATGGTGACAGGTTGTAATATCAGAAAACTGGCATTTAGTGAAATACTTCAAAGAGATGCTGTAAGCCCAAGATTATCAAGCCATTTTTAATAGAAAGACTAAAACAAGTCACTATTTGATAGTGAGCTAATGTAGAAGAAGTTAACTAGCACTATTCTAACTCAAAGGTTAAAAAAAAACAACTTAAAATTGTGTTAACTTTGGTACTCCATCTGGGAGTCTAAAGAGGTATAGGATCTAGAACTAAACAGACATGGAAAGAGAATTTGATTTGTCTGATTGCTTATCAAAATGTCAAGGTTTTGACTTCCCAGAGTAAAAAAGCATTGTCTCTATGGATGATAGCATCTTCAGAAAGAAAAGATGGCATTCATTTGTACCCCTCTCTGCCTTCCCTGAGAACAGACAGACGTTCATGGTTCAGGAATAACACTTCTTCCATCATAAATTTTTATACTCATAAAACAGTTTGTTAAAACTCACAAGAAGTTCTCTTGAAATATGCTTGTAACAGCCCTAGCAGGAAAAATGACGAAGTAATTGTCTTATTTAGAAAGATTCAGCTTTTACTGCAGCTAATTTCTAAACAGTCAGGAGCAAATTCAGCAAAAGGTTATATTTCTTGCTGCAATTTCTGCATAAATTACATAGGAAATAGGCTTATTTTATTTAAATGTATGTCAGATGTCAGTTGCTAAAAGACAAGAACACTTAGTCATGGGAAACAACTCCTTAGTACAGCAGTGTACTCAGAAAGCTTGTCGTAACTGCTGGCTAAATGTGTATGTGGCGAGTTCTCCATCCAGGGAACAGAAAAATGTTGCAACTTCCAGCTTTCCAAAAGCCCTTTGTGCAGGTACATCTTACACTTCTAGTTGATTCTAGTTGCAGAAGCACTGAGAAGGTCATTACCTCCCTAATGACCTAGCTTAATAACGCTGAGCAGTTAGGACAATAGGGTTAGTAAAAAAAATAATCAACATTTAACAATATGCCTATATACAAGCAAAACTTCTGATAACCTATGCCAGGCAAAAAAAAAAAAATCATATTGCAAAAAACTCTATAAAAATGTTTTAATACTCAATTAATTCTTGAAATTACTTATGTATCCCTCTGAAACACATTTCTTGAGGAAAAAGTTGGAAACACTTCTATGCCAGAATTGCTGATTTTCATTAGCAAAGAGTATTATTTTCTTTTACAGGTCGCAAATTTAGCTCTATGCGGTCTTCAGCTTGGGCAATTGATGGAAGCAGGACCTAGAGGGGACACAAATATGGGCATAGGTAAGATAAATTGATCAAACAGGTAGGAATTCTAGTTGAAAGCAAAGATTCTGCTTCAGCTTGTAAGGGCAGGCACTGGGAGATGGGCCATACTAAGCACCCTGTTCACCTCGCTGCACACCAAAACCTGAATGGTAAAACCTAGAGAGCCTGAGCCAAACTTGTATCTGCCATACTTTTAGCACTTTAGCATTATTCTATAGGCTTCTTTGTTTTTATGTGCACTTTAAATGAATCCATCTCTGTTTGTTTCGGCAGTTAATTATATTTATTTATTTATTTCACGCTCAATGGCCATGTCTTGAAGCTTCATCCAGATAATTTTTGTCTTGACACTGGCAGGAATTTACGCACATCCTTTACTATCACCAAAAGTATTCTCCCCATGATTAATCCTGTTAATCTGTGAGATAACATTTGCAGTTCAATCTATTTGCAAGGACTTGCAGTATCAAGGACTTCGAAAACCAGAAAGCAGAGCTAGTTATTTGTATTTAGAAGTGTCTAGCTCAGATAGCATTAATTTATACTTAAAGAGTTTTTAGGCCATACCACTTTATCTCAATATTTAGCCTTAGATAAGAAATTCATTATTTTTTAAATACAAATGATGGTAGATGTAATTCATCCAGATTCAGGAAGGCATTTGGTGTGATGGTATATCAGATATTGAATGGTGTATGATTAACATAAGAATTGTAAAAGGTAGAAAACACTAAACTAAACAGGAGAATGCAATGCATTATGCTGAAAGGGGAAGCACTTGGCTAAAATAAAACTACCCGGTGCAATTAAATTATTTCTGCAAATCCATTCCAAGAATAATTTCAATATTTAAAAAAATTTATTACAAGGTCACTAATAGGTGGAAAGGTAAAAGCATTTGCTGTTGCCCCAGATAGGGAGTGCCAACCACCCAGAGAAGAATCAGAACATCACATGAGAATAAGGCAAGTTTGAGGACAGGAGACAGGGGATCAACTCAACACTACAAAAATGTAAGTCATGCATATAGCATCTGTTAATAAGAAATTGCACACACACCCCCCAAGGTCAAATTTTGGAAGAACAAAAGGAAGATCTACTATCTCTTATGCAGGAAGACATTTAAAAGAACTGATCTTTTAAGAAATGTTCCTGTGTTTGTGACTACAAGCCAGGTAGAGTGCTCTCTATAGTTCTTCCCCCTTGTGCTTCCCATTAGCCAATGCCAAAAAATTAGGATAGGGGAAGGCAAGAGGGGAGAGAGGATCAGATGGAATAAGCACTTTGAAATATGTATTTCATGAGTGTTTTCATATTAGCACGACCTCAGGAACGGATTGAGAATAGTGTGTCTGAGCCCAGCAGACTCCTGTGCAGGATTTGCACCCATGTCGGTAACATTCCACCCCGTTTCAGCTGTGACTGTATCTCGGTTGTAGGCAGAGGAGCCTCAATAGCTTTTCATACACACACAGAAGAAGTGTGCAGTTATACTCTCTGGCTGGCATGCTCACTTTGTCTCTGCTGCTAAACAAAAGGTCTCTGTACAAGGTTACTGTATAATGAGCTGCAGTTCAGTTGTAAATTCATTTTCAATGTTTCCGTCCCAGTGCCGAACAAAAAAGAATGTCCCAATTCAGGTCAACACTTCACAACATCATTTGAGGAGAAAAATAATTTTCGTCATCAGTTGTCTCGGCACTGCTGTTTCATGGGAAGCAGGCTTCCTGATACATTTGACACTGGCTGTGATATCAAATGCCTGTCATTGCCCTCTTTAATCTTAATTGGTGATCTCTGCTTTGAGCCTTGTTGCATTTCTGCACACTCAGTGTTATGGGAATGAATCGTAGTATTTTGTCCTTCAAAATTACTCTCCTTTGGTTTTCAAAGATTTGTTTTCTTGGGGTGCTTGTATGTAAGACCTGAGGTGCAAAACATCAATAAAAGATGGGCTGGGCTAGAAAGAGGAAGGTTGGTTTGCTTTTCCATAAGAAGGCAAATTTTCAAATTGGTCTACATAGTCTCATCCCTCTCCAAAATGCCAGGTCAACTTCCAGGTCTGCAGGCTCATAACATAGTGTATTTTCACCAATACCTTATGTACAGCCTTTATATTTTGATTTTGAAACTGGCTCAAAGCACTATGTTTCTTCTAGTTTCTGGGTTGAGGTTTAGGATTTGAAGTACTGCATGCTACCTCTTAGAGGAGTTAATGCAACATACTCAGACAGTACAATTGCACATAAGGGTCTAGAATATCTTATGAAGCCAATATTAGATTTGCCATCACAAACACCATGAAAAAACAGGAAGATATTTTTCTGTGAACTGAAGATTATAGAAAACTTACTACTAATCGTCTAATGAAAGTTGTGAACTAGTATAAACAAAAGTTTTATTTTCAGCTGGAGACGTTTGCACCCATTACATTGCAACTTACAGGGAAGGCGAAATGAAAAGTTAATGTAGAATTATTCAGCCTTATTTCAATATTTCTTTATCACAAGGGGGTTTAAAGAAGCTTGTTGCATTAAGAAATAATAACTCAAAATTTTTGGCATTCTCTTCTCCTTGAATAGCCCTAGCTCCCTGGCACATCTTGGTTCTGCCTTTGCTCTCCTGTATTCTTGTTTTCTGTATGGACATTGCTCCTCAATTTTACAGGTAGACGAACAGAGAAAAGTGATTAGGGATTGCAGTAGGTATCCTAAGCAGTAGTATCTTCTTCTCCTAGAAGTGCTTACTGAATCTTTGATATGATGCTGGTCTGAGCTTGCAATAGAAGCAAAAAATATTTTCAGGTGCCACATTTCCAGTATTGGATAAGTCTTTGCAACTACATTGCAAAAATAAGGAAGGCACTTGGAAAATATACCCTATTGGGTTCCTAAGTAAGGAAACATAGAGACAGATTTTCTTGGCAAATTCTAACACTAACATAACAGCACATTAACAAGGTACTTTATAGCAACATATGGCCAGGTTACTGTGCAAAATATTTAGATTTAGAAACACCAGTACTTTTCAGTATAACCCTCATGCTTCCTCTGTTCTGAGTGTTTTACGTGCTTTCACTTACTCTCTTCCTGGACTTCCAGAACATGTCTGTATCTTCCTATAGCTTTCATGATCCAACTGCCTCTTCCACGTCTGGTAGGAGATTCCTAGTGTCTGATGACTACAGTTTCTTTGGAATATGTTAGATTTTTCTCCATTTAAACACAGACCTGCACTTGTAGTGCACTGCTTAGACCCAGGCATAATGGTAGAGCTTCAAACCTCTCACAAGGGGCTACCTCAAAAATGTGCTACCAAATGAGGGAGAATATGAAATATTCCCCAGTAAACAACTCACTAATCTCCAGCCCGGCTCACTCCTGACAAACCAGTCAAGTCTAGGTGTTGCCCATCTCTGCTTCTCTGAACTCAAGGTTGCTGGAATACTAGAGCTTCTTCTAATTATACAATAGCTTACCAATTTGCATCATGTCAAAGAAAAGAAAATCAAGTTGCATGAAAAAGATTGCAATCTGGCAATTAGAAAAAGGTGGTGAGGAGCTGTGAGGAACGGGTGCCTTGCCTTCCCTACTCTGGCTGGTCAAAGCAGGGAAGCTTCTGACTTCTGTTTTCAATTGAGATTTTTTTTTTTACTATTGTTAAAAACAAAAAGATTCAGGGGGTGGGGGGTGGGGGTGGTGAAGCTTCTAAAAGGCTGTGGGTGTGGCTTTTGCTTCTCTCTAGCTGGTGACACAGCCTACATAACTGTACTTTGAACTTGCTTTTCCTGGGGCGAAGTGGGGAGCCTGGATGTCTCCTGCAGTATAAAAGATTCTCTCTCCATAATCGTAGCAACAAAGACAAGGTCAAATTTAAGGATTTCAGAGATTTGTCAGGATGATTCAGCATGATATATTGCAGAATTTAACAAGGGCTTTAGATTAATAGCCAATTTCTCTGATGCCATGCTACTGCAAAGAAAACTCCAGTAAGCATCTCTTTTTCATTTATGACTCTACACCCCTTTACTATCCCAGCCAAAGAAAGCATAGCAGCTTTAACATTTAAGCATAACTAAAAAAAAGTTAAAGGAGAACTTAAGCTTATCCAGTCAAAAGGGTCTATTTACAAGGTGCTCATGAACTCCAGTCTTTTCCTTTGGTGAACTAAAAAGGGCTTTATGGAACAAGATGTAGAATTCAACCACTCTGTTTAGTACACAGTAATACCACAGCTGTTGAAGTCTTACACCTTTTCTATCTCTTTTGAATATTCTTTGCTTCATAATAGAGTCCTTCAGATCTTAAAATGGGGCTGGAATAGAGAAAACAGAATTGCTGGAGTAAAAAAAAAAAAAGCCTTAAACTTCTGTAATGCTGTATTTCTTTATGTGTATTGCTAGAGTGCAATTAGATCAGATTAGTGTCTGTCTGATAGCCTGTTTTTGACAGTTACGTTTATTATTCAACTTTATCCAAAGCCTGTTTTCAAGACATTTCGTACTATAGAAACCCAACTAAACTAGCAGGAAATATAGATGGGTAAAACTGAGCATTTGAAGCACAGTCAAAAAATTACACTAGCGCCAAGGCAAATAAACGAATACAATACTAAAAGCTTTGGTTTTGTTCTGCTAAATCATAACCTTATTTTGAAAGTTGGTATGTGTTTTGGGTTTTTTGTTTTCTTGTTATGACAAAGAAAAGCATTCATTGGAGATTTAATTCATTTTAACATGCTGTCTGGAGATTTTTTTGGAAGCTGATAGAAAGAAAATAGCCTCTACTTTTTATCATAATTTAACAGTTTTTTTTTTTTTATTCTGCATTTTTTTATAACATTTTATTTATTAGGCTTCCTTTTGGGAGAAAGAGAAAGGGATGATACACAAACTTATATGGCTACTAAGACAGATGTCTTTTTTTTTTTCTTTGAAAAATACATTGAACCAGATCCTACTTTTAGTTGGATGATATACTAAAAACCACTAGTGAAGTCAGTGGACATCCTCTGATTTTACAGGTATATCAGGCTAGGCTTCACACACATGTGTGTATGTTTTGTAACAAGTAGTGTACGCTTGAAGTATTAACATACATAAACCCTATAAGCAGCTTTATCTAGCTTTATTATAACCGTACATCTTAATTTATGACTGAAAAAGAATTAAGAATAGAAGCATTCAGTTAGTAGCAAAGCATTAATTTCTTAACGAAGGCCTTAAGTAAAACTGCTTGCTATATTATCCTATACTTCTGTTTAGAATCATAAAAGCACATAATGGTTTGGGTTGGAGGGACCTTCAAAGATAACCTAGTCCACCTGCATCTTTCACTGGATCAGGTTGCTCAAAGTCCTGTCCAGCCTGGCCTCGAACACCTCCAGGGATGAAGCTTCCCTTGGCAACCTGCTTCAGTGTCTCACCACCTTCACAGTGAAAAATTTCTTCCTTATATCTAATCTAAACCTACCCTCTTTCAGTGTAAAACCATTGCTCCTTGTCCTGTCACTACAGCCCCTGGAAAAGTGTCTCTCCATCTTTCTTATAAGACCATTTCATGTATTGAAAAGCAGCAACAAGGTGTCCAAAGGGCCCTCTCCTCTCCAGGCTGAACAATCCCAGCTCTCTCAGCCTTTCTTCATAGGAGAGCTGCTCCAGCCTTCTGACCATTTTCTTGGCCCTGCTGTGGATCCACTCTATCAGTTTTTCTTGTGCTGGGGAATCCAGAACTGGAGACCCCAGTACTGGGTGCAGTACTCCAGGTGGGGTCTCACCAGAGCAGAGCAGATAGGGAGAATCATCTCCCTTGACCTGCTAGCCATTCTACTTTTGATACAGCCCAGGATACAGATATACTGCAAGCACAGGGTTGCAAGCACACATTGTCAGCACATACGTAATTTTCCACCTACCAGTATCCCTAAGTCCTTCTCCCAAGGGCTTCCCTCAATTAATTTATCTTCCAGTCTGTATTGCTACTAGGTATTGCCCCAACCCAGATGCAGGACATTGCACTTGCGTTTGTTGAACTTCACAAAGTTCACATTGTCCTACACCTCAAGCCTATCAAGGTCCCTCTGGATGGCATCCCTTCTGTAAAGTGTATCAACAGCAGCACTGGTTGATTCAGTTCGTCTGCATCAACACTGCACTAACACTGGTGATTTCCTCCAAAAACCTGTTGATGGTGCACTCAGTCCCACTGCTATGTCATTAATAAAGATATTGAGCAGTGCTGGCCCCAACACAGACCCCTGAGGGACACCACCTGTTATTGATCTTCATTTGGACATGGAGCCATTAACTGCAACTCTTTGGATGTGGCTAGACAATTCCTTAGCCATCCAATAGTTCCTCCATCAAACCCATGTCTTTCTAATTTAACAACAAGGATGTTGTGCGGAACTGTGTCAAACACTTTACAGAAGTCAAGATAGGTTGCATCCTTTACTCTTTCCCTGTCCCAAGGGAAGTCACTCCATCTTAGAAGGCCACCAAACTAGTCAGGAATGATTTTCCCTTTGTGAAGACACATTCCCTATCTCTAATCCCTGTCATCAATATGCTTGCCATAGCTTCCAGGAGGACCTGCTCCATTACCTTACTGGGTACAGAGGTAAGGGTGACTTGTAGACAGTTCCCAGGGTCCTCCTTTTTAGCCTTTATACAATTGGGTATGAAGTTTCCCTTTTCCAGTCACTGAGGACTTTGCCTGACTGCCATGACTTTTTACTTTGTACAGGCTATAAATGTGGCAAGATTGATAAGTCTTCTAAAGTTACTGTGCCACCTACACCTTACATAGAATTCTAATGAAATCTTGTAGGCCTTTTCTATTCATAAGGCAAACATAAACCAGAAGTTGGCTATGTCATTGACGAGTAAAATTTATTCTTAGCCTCCACTTAGAGGACAAATTCTTCTATTTATGCATAAACTATTGTGTTTCTTTATTTAAATAATTTTCTATCCCTTACTGTGATAGATTTTTATCTTTGTCCTTGACCAAAACCCATAAATTTTGCAACTAGATGGACAGTCAGTTCATATTGTGGCTTTAAAATTTGCAATTCTCTCTCACGTTTTCTTTCTCTTTCTTATTTAAAAAATAAAATCAAGTATGCTGGATTTTTTTTTTCCTTAAGATGAGGACTGTTGGTATGAAAACCGTTTGATATGAAAACCAAACTAATTCATCACACTTTTCAGTAGAAATTCAGGGAACATGTGATCTGTATCCCATGTTCCAAAAATAGGCTTGGGTTACCTTTGGGAACAAAAGAGCATCATCAAGTTATGGCGTTAGCAAAAGGAACAATTTCAGAAACGAACGCTCAGACACTACAGAATTTCTAACCTCCATACAGTTAACTCAATGTGAACAGTTATGTCTATAGCAGTATGACTGTAAGTTTCTAAGCATTTTCCATGTCATTGAAAAGACTTTATATTTTTGAGCTAGCTATGTATTTTAAATGAATGTCATAATTTAGTCCTGGTTAGATGACCACAGTAAGTAATCCAAACAGGAGGTATTAGGATCAGGAGTTCCTATCAGAGAAATGTAACCATGATTCAATGAAAAGATTAAGGGGATCTTGATCACTGAGGCCATACCAGGGAGATTTGAGCCACAGATGTTTCAATTTAGTTAATGAAAGTAGTATGACATACTTCCTCCCACATAATGGGATTAGATATTAATTTAAGAACATTAAATAACCTAAATTATCAGAAGATGTTCACTTTATAAACAGGAAATCTGTGTGCAGGACAGAGCTGCAGCAGGGTAAGAAGTTATGCCATCATGGAAAATGGTGAGAATTTTTACAGGATGCTAGAAAGACACTTGAAATTGCCAACTATACTGCACCAGAAATTTATCATGATTAATGTCGAAGGATGATCAACAAGACCTTGGAAATATTTTTTTTTTAAATTATTTTTTTTGGATATCACAAAATCCTCATTTGAGTGAAAACAACAAAGTCCAGACCCGATACAAAAAAGACCAGCAACCCTGGTTTTAAATTAAGTTGGAAAGAGGGAAGAAACTAGTACATAATAATTGTTTGGAATTGTCAAGTTCCTTGTCAAGTTAATTTAGCAGATACATGAACATGACCAGGAAGTCCAAGGACATAAAATACTCTGAAACAAAGATGGAGAGTGATAAATCACCAAAGTATCAATAGAATAAGGCAAGAATAGAGTAGAATATTTATTAGTAAAGGGATTGCTAATGGTTAGGCTAGCCTGGTGGGCTAACTCTGAATAAAAAAAGTAATACTTCTGTGACAGAAAAGTGATAAAGGAAAGAGATCATAGCACTGGCAACATGAAGTTTGGCAGATATCGGAGACAAATGTGGGGTAAGATACAAACAGGGGCTCAGTTCTTCATGCTCTTTTTATACAAGACTCAGGGTGGCAGATGATGCAAGCTAGAGTTGTTGGAGGGTCTTTTGTCAACGAAAAAGTAGGTGTTGTCAGGGCCTTGGTCTTGTCTCTAGATAACCCATCTCTTCTTCTATCCTTCATTGCTTCCACAAGGCATCATAGTCCAAAAATTGCAACCATACAATAATGCTTTTAAGAACAGAAAATATATCCAATGGCTCATCTAGATTAAATAATTGTACAATACTTTTACAGCTGCATTTTAATCGTTACATTTCCTAATATTATAGCACTACAGCATTTGGGTTGAATTTCAGATATATGTGTATGTAAAAGTTTAAGTATTAAAAAGCACATGTGGAAGAATTTGGGGAATGGTAGGACATACAGGGTAAAATTTGTCTACTCCTGTACATGCACTGTTGACTATACAATTTTTTCTGCAATAAATTATTTAGGGTGAATATCCAGCTGTAGCAGACTATTTCCATTAGCAATATGTAGCACAAATATAGTGTAAAATCTGAATGTGTCTCATATTTTCCTGTTGTTGCCAGGCAGTTTTTCTGTGTACTTTATTCCACAGATTTAATTTTTGAAGATGTGTTTTTACTTGCACTGCTATAAGTTGATATACAAATGGAAAAAATTTCACATTTCAGAAACAGGAAGCATACAATAAGTAGATTACTTATTGAGTTCAAACAGAGTAATTTTCTTAAGTTTTGTATACTACTGCTTGTAGAGAAGAGGTTTATTATTACGGATATTTCAGCTTTCTGCATGCATTGTTAGATGACCTTATGAAGTTAAAATTAGACCATAAGCCTCTAATATTCCAGTTTTGCAGGTGTAATGGGAAAAAATAGTCCTGCATTCTTGGTGTATTCTTTAGCTTAATACCAAAAAGAACTCTGTATTTCATTCTGAATTTCCTTAAGAAAATTACGATCAAAACATCTTTTTAGCAAATTCTCAAGGTAGTCACATGAAATTTAGTGAAACTCCTACTAAATGTTAAATATAATAATAACTTCAGTTTTCTTTTAAAACAGTTCTAATCTTAGAATAATAATTAAAATTTCATACCTGGAGAAATATAAAATGTGTGACTTCAAACAGAAAGAACATTTTCCTGTTAACTGCAATTTAAAGGCAAGTGATTAAAAATTAAAAATAAAGGCTCTGAAAATGGTTGTTGGGCTGGCTCAACATAGATGAACTATTGAGAAAAAAAAATCAGACAAGGGAGCTTTACCTCTTCTGTGAAATTATTCTTTGCACCCATACCCTAGTCTCCCACTACTTTCATCCTCATATTCTACCCCTTTCCTGTAGAGTCTGTGTACTGTAAATTGTTGCAGGTCTTAAACTTGTCATATTTGGCATTAGTTTAATTAGTTTTGGCAAATGCTTTTTGGTGACTCATGGGAGGGTTCCTTTGGTCTTTTTACTAACAGATGTACCATTTCCTTTGCTAAAAGAAATGACAACAATGTCACATGCTTATAAAATTGTAGGAATTTGCTACTCATAGTCCAATAATAACAACTTGCTTAAAAAAAAGAAATGGAGCTGATAAGATGGAAAAAACACATTGGTCATACAAGATTTGATCCTTTGTCACTTACCTAAACTTCATGTGTTGAACAAGAATTCCGTATTATACAAAACATTAAGTAAGTGTCAACAATTACTTTGTGTGACAAAGAACCCCACTGCATTGCACAAAACTACCTCTTCATGTTATCTGCAGGGAATAAAATGGACACATTTCCTTCTGTGACAAAGTGACCTGCTTGGTAGATGAGGAAAAGGCTGTGGATGTTGTTTACCTGGACTTTAGTAAGACCTTTGATATAGTCTCCCACAGTATCCTCCTGGAGAAACTGGCTACCCGTGGCATGGATGAGGGTACTCTCTGCTGGGTTAAAAACTGGCTGGAGGGCCAGACCCAGAGAGTGGTAGTGAATGGAGTTACATCCACTTGATGGCCAGTCACGAGTGATGTCCCCCAGGGCTCGGTACTGGGGCTGGTTCTCATTAACATCTTTATCAATGATCTGGACAAGGGAATCGAGTGCACCCTCAATAAGTTTGCAGATGACACCAAACTACATTAAAGTGCCAACCTACTTGAAGGTTGAAAGTTTTTGCAGAAAGATCTGGACAGGCTAGACCGATGGGCCGAGGAAATGGGATGAAGGTCAATAAGGCCAAGTGNAGAGGTAGGAGTTGGTCTCTTTTCCAAGTCACAGGCAATAGGACAAGAGGAAATGGCCTCAAGTTGTGTCAGAGGAGGTTCAGATTGGATATCAGGAAAAATTTTTACACTGAAAGGGTTATTAAGCATTGGAATGGGCTGCCTAGGGAATTGGTATAGGCACCATCCCTGGAAGTATTTAAAAGATGGGTTGACATAGTGCTTAGTGACTTGGTTTAGTGATGGGTCATAGGGGGTTGGTTGTTCGGGGTGGTTTTTTTTGTTGTTTGAAAAGGCTTTTTTTGTTTGTTTGCTTTTGTTTTGCTTTTTTTTTTTGTAATCAGAGATAGGTTGATGGGTTGACTAGACAATTTCAAAGGTCCCTTCCAACCTAGACAATTCTATAATTCCATGATTCTGTATAAATTACTATAACTTTATTTATCAGCTGTAGTGTAATTTTCTAGATGTTCCCCTGTTTATCCCAATATTTTTCTCCTCATTAAAGTGTTCTGTCCAGTCATACTACAAGACCAGAATACACTCCACAACAATTTCTAAATCACAATTTATCCACTTACATGCCCTTACTGTCTTTCTCTGTTTAATTTATGCAGAAGAAGCCCCCCAAAGAAACAACAAACAGTTAAATTCTAGTGATTAGGATACAGCAACTTCTTTTAATAATCCCCAATGTCCCCTCCTTATGTGGAAGCATGGCAGGTGACCAAACTGGGACAGGTGAGAAAAGGCAAGCAGCACCCTCCTGCATGCTGTATTCTTGTTCCAGAGAGGCCCTTGGGGTAGACCATGAGATCCTTGCTGAACTCCCCTCAAACCTTCAGGGAAACCAGCTTAAACTGGGGGAATTTTTCTGCCACACACCACTCACAGCTATTGTTTCGAGTAAAGCCCCTCAAACACGGACATATATTCTCCCTTAATTTCAATATGGTTTTGTAAATATTATGAAATTTTTATCACTTTTATCAAAGAGCAGGAAAATCCTGTCAATCAACTGGAAGAGAGATTTCCATGTGAATATTTGTCTGGCCATCCTGAAATATTTTTGAGATGCCTGTGCTACAGGGCACAGACAAAACCACGTGGCTTGTGCCCAGCTGCATTACACAAATAGCATTTCAAGGTGTGGTAAAGATATCTGGATGCAGGTAGAAGGAAAAGACTCTCCTGCGGTTATAACCTGTGATTTTTAGACCTAGCTGAAACACTTTTTAGATAGTTCAAGGGGAAAAAAAATTAATGAAATACTTCTTGAAGCATTTCTCAAACAGCTTCAATGACTTCATTCCCCAGTGCAATTAATCTGTCACCTTTATCAGAACTGAATTCACCTAAACAAAACAAAAATGAAGGGAATGTATTCATCACTTAATTACAATTAAAGGTTCAGATTTAGACAAGCTACCACAGGGAGATGTAATTTGCACATCATAACACCACCCACCCCTCCTATGCTAGAGGGGGCAATTCATCACTGTGGAGGGGTATTTGCTCTTTCATGAGAGCTCTGCTGGCAGTAGGTTCCGAGTCAACACCTTTGTTAAACATCCTAGCCATGCCCTCTTCTGGATAATACCATACACTCCTTCAGAGCTGAGAGTATCTGGGACTCTGTACTGATATTATTTATATCAAACCAGCAGCCTGCAGTTGGAGCTTCCCATACATCAAAAGGTGGGGAGAAGAAAATTCCTCAGCATTATAAACAAGACTTCATGCCACAAGTATAAGATCGCATGCACTTATTCTTTTAATCCTAAGTGTCTGCATACATGAGGATAAGAAAGAGAAGTTCTTGATGAAAAGACTGACATAAAGGTGAGACTGCAATTAAACCTGGAGTTGGGATAGTCTCAAATATTCTTTCTGTGAAAATCCTCACATTTCTTGAATAATTTTCTACAGATTTATTTTTCCACTTTCATTTTGTATCATGCAAAAATTAAGTTATTAAAAAATCTGTTATAAATAGGGCCCCGTCCTGTAATATTTATTCAGGCCTTGTGAAGTTTCGCATTTCTCACCTAACGCTTCAATAATTTCATGATGTCTTCAGTATTTCATGAAATAATTCTAGCCCTACCAGACTCCATAACGTGAGAAATCTTACAAAACAGAATCATGGAAATTAGATATTCAGTGTTGGGGATTGTTAAACATGTCTAAGGTTTGCTTTTGTATGGAATTAAGGCTAGCCTTGACTTCCTCTTTTTGGAGACTACAGAAAATGTTTAACACAAAAGGAGTTATTTTGTTAATAAAGAAAGCCTGCTGTGACCTTTGCATTGTCCATGATACAAAAAGCTCCCACCACAGCAGAAAGCTATGTCAGATTTAATTTAAATCCTTGCAATTTGAACTGTCATCAATGATAAGTTCTTCTTCTTCAGCAACAGAGGAGAATGTGTCGAGTAGAGGAAAAGTGTGAAAACCTGTCATGTTAAGTTGAGTATTGATTTTCCAGGTTAAAATTTTCATTGTAGAAACTGGAAATGACTAAGCATGATTTTGATAGAGCAACAATATCTCATGTCAAAAGACTCAGAACTCTTTAGGACAGCAACAAAAATTCATCTGGTAATGATTTAATTTCACAGTGCTAATGTAGATCACCATAATTGCCTCCCTTTAGCAACATATAAACTGAATGAAGTTATGATGCTCTTTTCTGAGAAATGGTCCTGGATATTTTTTTTTTTTTTTGTGGGAATTTAATTTGGGATTAAGAATGCTTTGCAAAAGAACGTCTCAGTGCCTCATCTGCGTGTTAATGTATACTTAGATCAGTATCTAGTGGAATGACTTGAATCTTGGACAATAATTTAGCCTCCTTTCATGTTATTCCTCTTACCTTCCCAGGAATTTGCAGCTAGGGAGTAAAGAAGCTTATTACTTAGAAAATTCCTGGCAGTACTACACAGTTTGTATTTTTTCCAATGGACTTACATGAATATTTCACTACCATCTTATCAACACTGAGAAGAGACACAAAATAGAAAGTATTTTATCCTCTTTCTGTTAAAAATCTAGACCACACTTCTTGCATATAAAGGTTCAGCTTTCAAAATCACATGCTTCATGAATGCAGGGTCATTATGAGTGAATGTTACTGCATTCATTTTGAGCCTTTCTTCAAATGGTCTTTGCTCCTGAAGCCTTACTTGTCATACTGTGGAGAGGTAAGGGGTTTTTAGGCACTTAGCAATTGTTAGCAATTAGGGTCAGTTGTCCACTCCGCCCAGGGAAACTGCATCACTGCTAATAAAACCTCTCTAATGCCTTCTGGATTTCACTTGACCACATAGTTTGAGAATGACAGAAGAAAGACAATGGTGGTAGATTCAATCCAGTAATATTATTTGTCAATGTAGGTGAAAACAGAATTCACATAAGTTTCCTAATAAAAGTGGTAGGAGATCTGACGTGAGAATGAGGACTGCGTTGACAATCTATTACAGTATTGAGCACAAGGAATAATACTGAGACACTAGGCTTAATAGTGAGTAAACTCTTCCAAAAATGAAACTTGAAAGTACAGGGCAAGTCACCGTTCTTGGTCAAGATAAAGCATAAATATTTCTATTGTTTATTCAGTAAACAGTGGAGAATTTTACTTCTGCATAATTCTGAAAAGCAATCTTTTTATTTCCTAGTGTATGGTTTGGAATAGGTAGGAAAAGTGTTAGTGTGAATAGTCAAAAAAGACTGTTTTGCCCATTTTGTTGTATGATCTATGTAGTAATAATCTATAGTTTTTAAAGAATAATGCATTTGGGAATCTTCATTTAAGCATATAGATGTTTACACAACATATACAACACAGACAAATGCTTAATGGCATATTTTAATATCCAAGGATGTAGGTGTTTTCTGTGTTTATCCATTCCATGCAGTGAAAAGCAAGAAGAAATCATCAGCCCCACGATCCCTGTGATTAAACATCACTCACACGCAGCTGAGACGGGTATGCACAGCACTCTAAAATGACACTGAAGAAGAGTACAAATGCTCACTCTTGGCAGGTCACTGTGGATACTTCTTATTTCCCTCTTGATATTTCAGCTTATACATCTGACCTCCAGAGCAGGTCTCTTACAGGTCATAGAAAACTCTGTCCCTTTTTGGATACTCTGAGAGCAAAATATGCACAAAAGCCCAAACTTCTACCCCTTTAGGGCTCAGATTTTTATTAGACTCATCAGTACTTCTAGACTCTACAAATGCTTCTGTCCTGCCCAGGTTCAGGCAAGCCTAAGTTGGTTTTTGGCTGCTAAATAAGTAATCATCTACTATCAAGCTTTACCTTTCCACAGGGAGCAATCTTCCTTGGGCCCTGGCACTCAGCCAGTGCTTTTACTCACACAGTAACAGATTAAAAAATGTGTCTTCTTCCCATTCCTAAAGAAAAGAAATAAAACAAAACAACAAACAGTGCTAAACTTCTCCTTTTTACTCCTCCAAGAGGCTTAATACTGATCTCAGCCACTCCAGAGCTAATTAAGACCTGCTGAGGCTCACTGTGTATCTCTTATGTAAGGGTGATAAATCCACTAGTTACCTGAACCTTGGAATGCCCAAGTCAAGAAAAATTAAGATGGGATTGTTTTTCTAAAAGAAAAAGGTGTTTCTATGAGAGGTGAAAATGATCCACTATGCATGGTTCACAACACAGATTATGAAGCATATCATTTCAAGAAGCATCTTAAAGGGTATAGATTGAATTAATACCATATATACAAAAGTACTGGGGAAATGCGCAAGAATAGATGGAGGAACAAGCATTCCAAATACTTCATTGTACCAAGGAAATTACAAAGACAGTGGTGGTAATTAGGCTGTACAGCTTTGATCCTGGTGTTAGCTGAGATTGACAAGAAAGTTCTAACAAGTTAAGAGTCACCGAATAGGTGTACAAAGGCAACAATCTGATAAGATCTTCTGATATTGTGATTGTTGCTTGCTGTTGCAATCCCGTAAACTAGAACTAACACAGAAAGGTGGTCTGAGAAGCTCCATCTCTGTGCAAAACCCCTACCAGCATAAAGCTCCATACATAGCAACACGTCCATACAGTACAGCAAGATCCACCTAAGCTGGCATTTGTAGACACCAATGTGCTGATTTGCCCTAACAGTCAATTTTTACTATCAATGTTTATTATATAAAACAGTGCTTCAGGCTGTCAGTACCTTCCATATCCAACTTACTGTGCACGTGGCAAAGGAAAAAAAAAAAAAAAAGTATCTTCATTGTAATCTCCACACTATGTAACTTTTTGTTTGTTTATTTTGCTGCTTACTGAAGGAAATACTACATATTGGCTGTGCCAGCTGCACTGTGGATCACAGGTTTATATCACTGTTGATTCTTAAATGTAATTGAATGTCTCATACGCTTTTCTCCTACTGGTGGACAACTCTGTATTGACAGGTACATTAGCAGGAAGCATTGCAATTGTAAGAACAAGTACTGAGAAGCCACAAACATTACTATTAAGCGTTTTGCCAAGCTACTTCCACATGATACATCCATATTTCACATAAAAGAACACAGCCAAAGGTTTAAGTACTGGCCCTCCAGTGTTGGCTGGCTGCTTCTTGTACGTGAAGTAATTGTGGATCATAATATATTATAAAGTTACTCAATAACAGAACAGCTGCTTTTTGAACATGTTGTGAATCTATATAGAAAAAAAAATACTCAAACCAAACTGAAGTGCTTGGGATATTCTTAACCATAGAATGATTTTGTACAAATCAAAACAGCTCCTCACCAACACTAGCAATGCAATGCCCTGCTGCAATTCATATTTACAACATCCTGCCTACACATTGGAAATATTGTGCCACTGCAGACTCCACTTTTCAAATATGACTAAAACAGGACATCGTGACCATTATGATAATGAGTTGGCATGGCTGCTTCTGACCAAAATCCAGTCTAAAGTCCCTAATTATCTGATACACACTAAATATTTTATTAAATTTGATTAGCTGGATACAATATGGATTTCCTCACCTATATACTTGGTTACAGTACGTGTATGCATGTGTTCAGTTGTTGCTCTAAAATAGACTGACGTTTGTGGAGACAGTCTGAAATCATTAAACATTTGAAATGTGCAAGTTTTCCCTGAAGAAGCAGGCCAGAACAGCCAATATCAGAGGAATACACTGAAATGGAAATTATGCCTGTGCCAAAGGCAGGACACTTATCCAGAAAAAAAAATAGGGAAAAACAGACTTGAGTTATGCCATTATTAATCTTTTTTCCTCTTCTTGGTTTAAAAGGTGGTTAATATTAAAATGATCCTTTTATTTCTGTATCAGAATGAAAGGAAATTAGAAATGAAGGAACACTCATGTCTGAGCAATCTCTACATCTTCCATTGCACATACCTTCTGTTTCAGATAAACCTTTTGGGTTTTCATTCCACTTTTCCCTTCCACACATTTTCATGGTTGGTTTATCATTTAGTGTCTTTCACGAGAATAATGTGGCATGGATCCATTGGAAGATTGCTTTCAAGCCTTTTCTCCTTATCTTCCTGTACTTGGATGGTCTCCATGTTAACTCACCGAGGATAGGCAGGCTTTCTTCTTGAGCCTAAGCATCTGCTCTAGCACTCCACCTTCCAAGTGGGAGTTGTTTATTAAGGAAAAGGAGCAGACATTTCAAGCCAAAATTGAGAACTTGCTTGACAAGAAGCAGAAAAGAGACATAAGATTGGATGGTGCACTCTAGCTAAATGGGGTGTTGCCATTTCCTCTCACTCGACACTAAGGTTGCCCTCCCAGATGTTGGTGTTAAATATCAAGCAAGTGTAGAGTGATTTCTTTTGGCTGCTTAGTTGGATTCTTCTGGAGGCTATATGGCACAGAATATGAAAGATGAGTTATTTGATGCAGAAATAATCTGTATGTCTTCAGTTTCTAATCTGAAAACAAATCTTTATCTGTAACACTTGAATGCACATCTTTATAAACATGTATAGCCATAGGGATTCTAACATGTATGCATAAAGTTTGGGTCTAGGGCTTGATAAGATCTCTAATGAAACACACCTAACTGAAATCAGTAGGAGTTGGCCCTATGTCTTCCAATAAACTTTAGATAAAAGTCTGCTTCAGCTGCTGATAAAGCCATGAAGAACTTGAACAATGCTGACACCAAATGTTTAATAATTATCAGATCTTCTCAGGCTGCTTTTAATTTCATATTTTAAAAGCGCAGAGTAACTTCAACCCACTGTATAAAGGACTGGTATGCATAGAGCTTATACCAAATATATATATTTGGTGTTATACCAAAAGAAGTTTAAGGAACAAAATGCAAGTTGAGCCACAAAACACTATAGAGCCGAGCAGTGCAAAAGGTAATAGATAAACTTCGGTAAGTTGGAAAAATAACAATAGACAGAGTATTAGCTCTTTCTAGTTAAAGTGCCATCAAATGCTTCAGTAAATTGTGAGACCATGGATGTGCTAAGTTTTAGAGAGGCCAGCAAAGGGGGAAATAATTCATCCTTGGGGCTGATCATTCTTCTTCCCACAGCAGTGTCAGGGTCATGATGAAGGCTGCAGCCCAACCAAAGCAAGAAAAGAAGTACAAATTACTCCTGCTCCTTGTGTTTCAACTCTTGCATTGCCCCATTTGTTATCCTTGCTTTGTATAACCTGCCTCTAACTGTCGTAGAACCTTACAACCTTTAATGGTTTTCCTACAGGTATTCAGAAATAAACTGTCCACAATATGAATGATCCAATGTCAAGTCAGGGCTTACAGTCTCACTGTTAAGCCTGATTGACTAGCCCTCACAGGACTAAGTTTTGGTGGCCTTACTATTAACTTGAAAGATACAGCTCTGAAATCATAAGTAACTATGCCTCAGGAAGCACGGAGAAGGAAAAGCTGTGTGTTTCCTTCCTCATACTCAGGCACTACTGTAACACAGAAAAAAAAAAAGTATTCTGTAAACAAAACACAAAGAACTCTAAAATTGACATCTCAGTTGCACTGTAAACCTTTCTTTCTGGGCAGCTTTCAGTTGAGCTGGGAGATAGCATAAATTTTTGTTTTCTGGGAATGGCCTCAGGTCTACATTAGGAACATGTCCCTGGGGGATAAAATTTTAATATCGTTTACATAGTTATCAACACAAGTGCCTTTCAGTAAGCAAAGCACATAATTTTTTTACCATCAAATCTTCTTTGTTTTATGCATTCGATAATACCTGTCAGAGATGGCTCATTGATGCTGGCAGCAAGTGGCAACTTTAGTGTGTGGTCAAAAGNTCAGCACCTGAAATTTCTAAAAGTCGTCACTATACAAGGCTGCAATTATCAACTAAATCTGTAAAGACCGCTGGCGATTCAGAAATTCAGATCTTTTGTGATTCACATCTTGAAAGGTTTGTTTGTCCACAGAAAATAATGTACACTTTCCATAATATTTCTAAGTGTTATTCTATTCAGCTCCAAGAGCACAAGGCTAATAGACCCATATGACAAATCATTTCTTATGTGCTTCACTGAAAATAATTTCTGTTACTTTTACTCACAGAGGTCACTTTTAAGGCCTACCTTGCTGGACAAGAAGCATTTCCATTGTCTGGAGAATGCCAGATGTATTGAAGTTGGCCACAAATGGATCACCTTCTGCAGTAATAAAAAAGCATTTACAAAAAAACTTAATGCAGCCTAACATTACCAACATTGTGGATAATAAATTCAGCTAGAAGTGATTCTCCCTTCTATTCTTCAGGCCCCATGCCCATATTTTTGATCAGCAAGAATCTCTCCTTCATTCCTGAATCTCTCCTCAGTCTTCAGGTTTTGGGCAAAACTAAGTCGACCAAACTTAACTCATAGGGCCCCTGGCAGAAGATTTTTTATTTGTATTTTTCATATGATGAACAGAATAAAATATCATAGAACCGAAGACTAATAAAAAGCAGCCTACCTTCGTATGCAAAAAGCTTTGATAAGTAGCACTGTGTTATGTTGCGGTGTTTTGTTTCAGGGCTGAGGATCACCTCATCTTTAACTAGTCTTGCAAACCTAGTTGCACAAGTCTTGCAGGTGTGGCTGACTAAGTCTTGCAGCTGTCTGTGACTAAGAAGTCTTGGTGCATCAGCAAGCAGTCTGCACCCAAAAGTGTGTAATAAACTCTAGAACAGGAAATGGAGTATAAAAATAATTTTAGGACATGCACACCACACACACTTCTTCTTATCTTTTTTTCAGGTCAGTGAGAACAGCTAATTATAGTTCAGTGATGAAATTCCAGAAGCTGTGTTTGAATTACAGTGTCCTTTGGGGACAGTAAATGTCTTCCAGCTCAAATTTGTTTCTCAAAAGGGAAATAAAAATGGAAGCCCCCACAAGCCACAGTGAGAGTGTCTGGATTGTGGCTTCCTAGAGCTAGAGATGTAAGTGTTTATTAGATGTAGCAATGGAGAACATTTCCAGAAGCTGAAAATGTATTTTGGAGGGTAAAAGACCACTAGCAAAAATAAAATCTGCCAGTATCATGCTACAAGACTGGTGTTTAATATTATTCTCAGATTATGTGGCAGGGAATAGGACTGCATCTTTCAGCTACCAGTTGTCAATTTGAAACTCCCCCAACCTACAGATAATTCACAGAAGAGGAACGGTTAGTTTTGTCCAGTTTTGTGGTAAGATTTATCCATCCTCAAAATCTAACAATGCAGCTAATTTAGTTAACCCAATTGAATAATGTTAATCTTTTAGCTAGAGATAAATGAGATTTGTTAGGAATGCTTGGTCTACAGCTCCAGCCACTTCACTGGGGGTCTCTGTCCATGGTGCCAGCCCAGGCACCTCCTTACTTGCAGTCTGAGAGGTAAGTGACACAACAGAAAATCAGAAAGTATGGACATTTAGGGTTAAAGTACCAAAGAAGTCTTAAAGACACAATTTAAGACGTCTCTTTAACCTTCTGGGGATTTAAAGAAAAATTGAATTGGAGCCATTTGTCTTTTTTCTAAAACAAAGGCTTTACAATAATGTTCATGTTACTCTGCATATGGTGAAAATGGTTTTGGTCCCAAACATGAGCAGATAACAGAAAAGGCACAACAACAAATGGTGTGCAACAAGAATAGAATGATACAGCAATGTCACTGAGCCTGTGACTGTTTTCTTCAAATGAGTTCTTTGGTTTTTTGCTCCTTCTGCATTAATTGCCATATTGAAGAAAGGAATGAAATAATAAGACAAATGCAGAAGTATTATATGGAAAAAAAATGAAGCTCAGCAAACTCAAAAGCCACTGTTCTGCATAATTCAACCTAGCAGAAGATGCACCTTTTAAACTATTTTTTTTTTTTCTAGAAAATTCTTGCTCCAATAAAATAGAAGTAAAATGGCAACACAACTTCAGGCATCTAAACAGCAAGCCCACTTGTGGACATTCCATCTCTTCATCTTCTGTGAAAGAAAACAGGCCCTTACAAACTGCATTATAGCTCCATCTGTAGGAAGCCTGGACATAAATAATTTTGTGAGTCAGCAAACATACATATGGATATGTCTCTCATTTCTGGAGTTTCTTGTACCTGTTTTTCAAAGCTTGCAGTCTCTAATCCTAGCTTTCCTCTGGTCCTGAGAATACTTCCTGAAGGAAAAAAGGCTAAAGGGCAGGCAAGAAAGAAATACAAGTGGGATCATAATCTGTATCTTCATCCAGTTAACTGAACCTTTTTATATCAGTCTATAGAAAAAGACTTCTTATGAAATACAGGATTGTGCTGTGACTGGAACCCTTTTCAAGGTTTAGTTCCTGCACCTTATGCATTTTTATTTCTAAATTCCAATGTTAAGGCAATGTTTTAAAGCGGCAGCCAGTTATGATTGTTCAATAAGAATAAACGTGGGTTTTTTTCCCCAGGAGGAAATATGAGTTCTGTAGGAACTAGGCACACTGACAAGTCTTTCCTCCCTGTCTGAATGCTTGGGCCTTCACCCACTCTATGAGGCCACAGCTACGAAGCAATTGAAAGCAAATATGCAGCAATATCAATAAACTACGTAGGTATTAGCATACTGATACAAGAGTTTCACCTGTGATGGAATACTGAATAATCTAAGCTACCTTTACATTGGCTTGCTTGGGTGCAGTTATCAGTATCGTTTCAACGAGACACAGGACAATGCAGGCTGCAAAGCCTATTGGAAAAAATACAAAACCCCAAAACTGCTAGGCTATTTTCTGGTGTGGCTGAACTGCTGCTTGATACCCAGATTAGCTAATTTAAAGCTAGGTCACTGTGGAAAAGCTGAAGAATGCATTCCCCAGTACTATTACTATAATATAGCTACACTTGGCCACTCTTCTTTAAATACAACCCATACTGCCAACGAGTACTTTTTGGGGAATACCTTATCCTATTTACCTTAACAAATTAATTCAGTAATTTCTTAATCAAAATATATTGTTAGAAATCATGCTGCTTATATTACAATACCGGGAGAAATTTTCAGTATACATGTAGACTAGCTGCTTCTGCCAAATGAAACTGTGTATGTTAAACGACAGTGGCTAGTTTCAGTGGTGTACTCACTGAAAATTATTTTAAAACTAAGTAAATCAGTACTCCATTTTCTTATTTTATAGGCACATTCAATCCCAAACAGAGTGCAGAGTCAGTCACTGAGCAATACAGTCTTTTCTGGTTGTGTTGTGGAAATGGCTACACCCACTTTAGTTGATACAGGAGAATGACTTCTCTGTTTATATAAGATTGTTTTCTTGGCATGAATGATGCTGTTTCACTGCAGATTTGTATAAGATGTATTTCTGCAGGTAAACTTGCAGCTGAGTTTGGAGTCCTTTGACTTCTGTTTGAATCTCAAATTTTTAGTAGAAAACAACATACAAACTGTAAAAGTTGATGTCAGAATTTGAGTTTAGTGGTGTAAAACTGTAGTTTAGAAATAAGAAACTAAGAATCAAAGGATATTTTATTGGTGGCTAGACTAAGAATTTTTTTTTCTCTAGGACAAGTTTTCACACAACCTCCTTATATTTGCTTGCTTAGTTGTGAAAAACTTTGCTGCTCTCAGTATATGCTGCAATATGTTACTGATTAGGTACCAAAGATGCTGTGACAGAAAGTATTGTTACTGTTAACTGAGGTACTTGAAGAAAATTAATTAACAATTTCATGCAGTTTAAGATATATTTGGTTTTCAGTTATAGGTTTTTCCTGTTACCTATTTCGCACTAATACTTTCCAAGGTCAGTAATATAGTGGAGAGTGGGATTACCCAAAGTGGAGAATTGGGTAATCACACAGTTGTTTTCATAACATACTGCAGTATGTTTGGTATTTGTAAGCTCCAGTGTCTGACAGCAGCTTGAAAATTCCTGTAGGCATTTTTCCAGTGGCTAGGTTTGTTTCTGGTGAGCAATTCAAAGGCGCAAGATCTGTTTGCTTTCTTATTGGAATGGGGACAGCACGTTACCATCAATCGTGATCCCTGAGAATACTGTAATCTAGATTTAACCTTCAGGAAATTCCCTCTAGTGAATAAGATGAAAGCAGTTAATTTCTCATGAATAATTATTCCTCATCATTTATGAAGGGGGAACACAGTGCCAAATATGACGTATGAAACACATTATACACCAGGAGATTTTGACTGACTTCTCCAGATCACACCTTTAAAGGACCTTTGATAACAATGAATTCTGGTTGTTCCAGTGCAAGCTGCACAGTGGTTCATAGGATGAATTAGTATTCATCTATGTGAATGAAGAAACCCCCATGATAGTAAACTGAATTTTCATTTTTCAACTATTTTTTCACTCTGTAACATGAACAGCATTTTCACATTGGAAATGTAAGAAGCATACATGCAAAACTAACCCAGATTAAGAAAACATAACTAGGGACATCTTTCAAATAAATGTAAACCACCTTGATGGATTTTTAACTAGAATTCAGTTTATTCCTGAAGGCTGAATTCAGCTGGGCAGGTCTGGTTTTCTTATGTCCCGTCTAATCCTGCAATTCTTTCACAAGTCCATCATTTGTTACTGTTACTGTTGGACTTTCACAAGTCCATCATTTTGCTGGATGCAGCAGAATTCATTTAAAAATGCAGGAGGGCAAGAAAGCATCAAATATCACAGAGTGGATGTCAGCATCTCTAATTAGATTCTAACACCCCTAACTCTGTGGATTCATACAGATGTGCTCAGATTCTTCTAAATCTAGATAGATTTATAGGCAGAATTCATAGAAAAGGCAAAAAACGGCTGTTTGCTCTGTTTGCCGTTTTCATCTGAAATAAAATCTTTATAAATGTAATAAATTCTTTTCTCATCTTACCTTATTATTTTCATACCTTAGAGACTGTAGACTTCCGGACCTCTGAATGTCCCATTAGAGTAGGAAAATATAAGAAAGTTTATTCAGACAGTGGCTGGTGTACCAGTTGTCTAGCAACGGAAGACAAAAATCTTTCTAGTGAACTTTTACCTGCACAGTTTATCAAAATATTATCAAACAGCCCTGTCAATAAAAACCCCTTAAATTATTTTTCAAACTGATTTCATTGCTGTTTAAATGGTACAAATAGCTTAAAATTATAGAACTAAATCTTTATATAGAGGTAAAGTCTTACATTTAAACAACCCAAAATATCAATTGTAGGTTATGGTAACTGTGGTTTCTGCAAACCAGCACTGCATCCAGCAACACTTAGCAATTCAGCACTACATATTCTTGAAAGGGAGAGTCACTTCAAAACCACTAAGCATTTCAGGGATCCAGTAATACAGACCGATTTCTTCTTATTTCAGATATGGTTTGTTTAACTGACAAATTGGATTTTATTTCCTAGGCAACTATATCTTTCAATGACCGATCATCATCCAGCCCTGAAATAAATGTTACCTGATTAAAGTAGTAAAGGTTAAAACATTTAAAACATTTAAAACACATGCCACAGATCTCAGAAATCAAGTCAAGATGTGTAAGGGTAAGAATTATTAGAGGATTTATGAAATCCACCCTGAACAAGTTAATTCATCAGTTTAGCCAAAGGCCTGTCAATGAATTCAAGAGCTTTAAAAAATGGAACATCTGTTGCATATTTAAAGGTTCTGTTTATATGTGAATGTAGTGGATTATTCTTTCTGAGATGGGATACACAGTTTACACAAATGTATTTGGAAGTTAATTTGCAATTGGTCTCATGTCCTTAAGGATCAGGGGTAATCCATGGAGGATTCTAGCAATCACTGGTCCTCAAGCCTTTGGAGTAATTGAGGAGAATTAGTTCTTGAGTGAAGCTGCAAGATACATACATAAATCTGGATAACGACATTGTCAAAACAACCTATTATATTACAAGAGTTAAGAGCAGCCCTCTTTTTATTATTTTTTTTAAGGAATCAAGATTACATGGCTTTTCAGAAAGAAGGTGGAGGTCTTTCTCCCTTCTGTGATCTTTCTAAGACAACATAATAACCTAGGCTCTCATTTGTGCTAACATCATGTACTACTCTCATTCACATTTAGAAAACCACTTAAGATAAAGCTTAAGTCAACTCTGCTAAAAGTATTTGTTTTACTGTCTGTTGTGAAAGGATAGTACTAATCAGAAAAACGTGCATTAAGCAAAAGTTTAGGAACTTAGGTTTTTTCTTTTGTATATCTATGCAAATATTCTGTTGTAAACGAACACCCCAGTTTCTATAGAAAACTGACTTGATTGTGCTACTTTGTAGTGGGTATATTAATTGCGTATACATACAAGTATAAATTAATACAGCCACCTACTAATTGAAATTTTCTAATCTTTCTGTATTTTGCCTAAAGTATTTTTATAAAACATTACAAGAATGCACATTTATGCAAATGCTATTCATACCATGTAGAAGATGCAGAGCCTCAAGGCAAGAATTTGGCTTAGAAGATCTCTCCTGTGTCTCATCTTTATGGTGGCTGCTGCTACTTAATTTATTTTTATGGCTCCAGTAGTTGTTGTAGTTAGATGATAAACATCAGTGAAGTCATAATAACAGCACATCTGTCTTTAAATAAAATTCCCTCCCACTTACGCACATAATTCTGGGTACAAGTGACAAGTTAATCTCTTTAAGAAAAAAAAAAAAGACATGCAATCTGAGTGATTGCCCGTGATAAGAATGCTGTTGGGAATATTTTTTTTTTGCTATTTTTTTCTCTTTAATTAAACCTACAACTGCAGATATGGATTTTTTCAATGTCCTTTTTTTTGTTTGTTTGTTTTATGTGAAGTTGATGGACTGCATTTGACAATTGGACTGGGGAATCAGTTACTTGTGCCTTACACTTACAACCCAAGACCCATATGGACGGAATCAGTCCCTGGGACTGACCCTGAAGAGACTGCTGAATTGGGAAAGGGCTTGTAAGCTCTGGACTGGCAGAAATCTTGAATGTTGTGGGAATACCCTTGTAAGCCTCTACAGAAGTGCAAGCAATTGAATCCTGTATGGTTTTGTCTTTCTCTATGTCTTTTTTTTTTAATTATTGTTATTATTTTATTTTTTCTTATGGCTTTATTTACTTAATGTACTTAAATCACGACTCTTCTTTGGTTTTGGAGGGCAAAATGAAGCCTTCGACATGAGAAAGCAACATGCTGAAGAAGGCAGGTCCATTGCTCAGTGGTGCTCTATGGCAGTGCAACTAACTTGATTAAAAGCCTGCAAACAATAATCCTCAGAAGCAAAGTATTCTTCCAAATTCCAGTAAATGCTCCCATT
>VXBJ01005776.1:190174-204125 GCA_013400055.1 Nycticryphes semicollaris | reverse complement strand
GCCTCTCGCGACACTGCCAGCACATCTCGCGATACTTCCCGCTCCTCCCACTGCACCGCCGGGTCCCTGAGAGCCGTGAAGGCGCTGCGCAGCTCCTTTTGCGGTCCGCGCCTTGGGTACCGGCTCCAGCCCAGCCTGCCGTGGCTGCTCCGTGGCCAGGGGGCCGCTCGCTGCCGTCCCCGGGCACGGTTCCTCTCCGCCCGGCCTTGATCGGGGCCGGCAGTGGCGCGGCGATGGCGGGGGGGCCAAGCGACGGTTTCCGTCCCTGACAGGCCGTGACTGCTCAGCGCCCTCCTGGGCGTCCTCAGCCCCTTCCCCGCTGTGCCTTGCCCCCGGAGGAGCGTGTGGTCTCCAGCGAAGGGGTGTGGGCGCTAGACCGGCCTGTGCCCCTCTGTTACTGTGGTGGTAAGCCCCCAGAGCGGCGGGCCAGGCTGGCTTCTGGTCCCCATCCACCCCCCAACCCCCCCCGGGTGCCCTCGGTCAGAGGCTCCGTGGGGCCTTCCGTGGTCTTAAGTTAAAATGTGTGATGGTGTCCCAGGTAAGCACCTTTTGTCTGTCTTTCCAGAGCGATGTTCAGGGGCTTATTCACGCTTGCCCGGGTGGAAAAGAAGGCAGGTGTGGAAGCTGCTGGGTATGGCTGTGCACATATCTGTGCTGTGGTCCTCCGAGGCATCACCAAATAGCGAAGTGGAAGCGCGTGTAAAAAATCTGGTGATGTATATATATGTGTTGGAAACGTTCAGTGAGAGAACTCTTTTGAAATTGGTTCTGTTTCTCAGAAACATCTGTTTCTTGGGGCAAGTGGGAACTCGTAGTTAAGTAAACTCAAAACATATCCTTTTGGAAGGCAACATTTTAGGGTTTTTTAGCCTCTTTTATTTAACAACTTTGTAGTTAAGGTCTGCAATTTAAGAAGGGCAGTGGGTTTTTTTGCATTATAGTAGCTTTGAATTTTGCTTTTACAGACACGTATTAGAGTGTAAGAAACCCTTTGCACTGTGCATTAGGTGTACAAACCTCAATAGTTAGAAAGCATTCATAGCACTTATGCTGTCTCTTTGTAGAGGGGTGCTTGTTGAAATGAGCTAGTGTGCAGCAGCAGGCCATTTGCAGCATGATTTAGTAGTGACAGTATATCTAATGGCATGTTTTTTTCAACTGTTCTAAAAGGGGTAAGCAGGCATCTTAAATACCATCTTTTTTCATTGATGACAAGTGTCCTGTACTGAAGCTACAAAGCCCAAGAAGGGTAGTTAAAGGAGCCATTTTTGCTTTGGTTTATGCAGATCTATTTTCTGGGGTCTTGTAGCAATGGTGTCCTTGATACCATTACTTTGCTTTTTTTCTTTCACTTTTTTTCATTCTCGTGTTTCTCACTACGTTTGCAGTTTGGTAATACCAAAACTGTTGTCCAAAGTGATTTATTCCGCTTTGCACCTGGATCCCTAATTCTGACAAGTCATATGCAACTCATTAAATTCCAGTAAATGCTTAGCTAAAAATAAAGGCACTGCCATTTTAAATTGTAGTTTTAACTTGAGAGTCCTTAGTGTCATCTGTCACTTCAGATATTACTGTAAAAGACAATAACTACGGAAATGCTGTCTTATTTTCAACTTTGTTTTGCATATTAACAGTGTGCTGCATATAGCCGGTTTAATTGTTTCGGTCATCTTTATTTTGAAAAATTGCTTAGATTGATGACTTAGTTGCTACTGGGGGAAGTTCACATGCACATCTTTTTGCACAGATTTGATCATGTGTGGGAGATGGTAAAAACACATTAAATTAATTATGTATGATTTGCTGAATATACTGTCTGTACTTCACCCTTTGCCTCAAGATACATTTAAGTTTCAAGGCTCTGAGAAGGTGTGGTACAGCTTATGTACAGGTCACAAAGTGTGGGGTTCAATTTATCAAGGATGATGGGGCCGTTATGAAAGATCTCTGAAAAATTGAGCTTAATGGATAGGTGAGTAGGTCATGGTTTATAGTCTTGTTAATAAAAGAACTAATGGGCCATCTGTTTGGGTTATGGCATCTAGGTTCATAGCAGGTGAAAGCTTGTCAGGCATTGGAGAACAGATCTGAAAAATTCATAATCAAAGACACTGAATGCAAGAAATCTGCATGTCGATGAAGGTAGAATACTGCTACTTGATAGAGAGAGAGAGAGAGAGCTCCACTGGTGTTTGCCAAACAGGCAAACCACACCTGGCCCAGGAAATCTGTGTTGCTAAAAGAATAGTTTAAGCACAAAGAATTTTAGAAGAGAGGTATTCTATATGCTTGTGCTATTCTTATTGTTACCTGGATGTCAACTTATGGCCAATGCTTGTTACAGAATAATGGGCTAAACGAATGCTTTTATTTTCTTTTAGTGTATATAATTTAGTACATTTTTAAAGATGAAGTATAATTATAATTGTTTTAATTAGTATATTGTGGACAATAATCTTGTGAGCATACACTTCCACAACCTCAGGAACTAGTGAGAAGAACTAGAGGGGTGGTTCTGCCACTTTGCTCTGGTGAGACCTCACCTGGAGTACTGTGGGTAGGTCTGGAGCCCTCAAGATAGGAAGGACATGGACCTGATGGAGCGGGTGGAGAGGAGGGCCACAAAAATGATCAGGGGGTTGGAGCACCTCTGCTACGAGGACAGGCTGAGGGAGCTGGGGTTGTTCAGCCTGGAGAAGAGGAAGCTCCAGTGAGACCTAATAGCAACCTTCCAGTACCTGAAGGCTGGGGGCGGGGGGGTTAGGGGTGGTGTCTGTTTACAAAGGCCTACAGTGACAGGACGGGGGGCAGTGACTTCAAGCTGGAAAAGAACAAATTTAGATTGTACATTAGGAATAAGTTCTGTACTATGCAGGTGGTGGAATACTGGGACAGGTTGCCCAGGGAGATAGTTTAGGCCTCCTCCCTGGAGATACTCAAGGTGAGGCTTGACGAGGCCCTGGGCAACCTGTTCTAGTTGGGGGCATCCCTGCTGACTGCAGGGAGGTTGGGCAAGATGACCATCGGGGTTTCTTCCAGCCTAGACCATTCTATGATTCTCAATGAGTTTTTTTCACTGACACATAAAAGCAGGGGAAAGTTCTGTTTCTTGCCTTCAGGACTTCATGTTTTCCTTTCCTCTGAAAAATAACTGGGTTAACATGCCCAAAAAGGTGTACTACCACTGAGGATAGTTACAAAGTATGAAATACTTGCTCTGATGCAAGATTCTCTCTTGCTTGCTCCTTCCTGTAAAAGTCTTGGGGTCCTCTCACTCCTGCTCATAATAACTTTCTCAGAAGTGGCAGAAATTATTCCAACTAGTAGATAAGAAACTATGAAAGTTTTGAAGTAAATCATGTACTTTTCTCTTGTTTTTTCAGCGGGGAGTGGCTTAGCAGGGCAAGTTTGGAAATTGTTTCCACAAACACAAAAGACCAACATTTCTTCAGTTCAGATCTGGAAAACTCTGTGTGCAACTGATGTTTGCTATGTCTTTCTTCTTTGACTATGAAGAGCAAAGGCCTTGTTTTTTCTGACACAGCTATTTTGTTGGGTTTTTGTTTGTCATTATAATGTGGATTCATTTGATACACTGTTGTTCTTGTCTTTCTGTTTCCTTGTTAGCAGCATACATACCATTCAAAAAATAGTCTTTGTGCATGAAATGTAAAACTGAGTGGAAAATTAAGTAGTTTAGTCATCTCTATTGCTAATTATTTGATACGCTGTATTAAGGCCGTAGTGAGACCACATATAAGAACAGATTGTAACAGTTCCAGACTGGACAGCCGTGTAAGTAGTTTACTGAGCAACTGGCCACTTTGATGAACGATATAGGCAAATTATATGCTACTAATTGTTCTTAAAGTACACTTCTGGTGTTTCTAAACATAAGGATTTTTTACCTATTCCAGATTTGTTAGGAGAAAGGTGATGTTTTCCTATGTGATTATATTTGTAACTGCAGTACAAATTTAATATCAAAAGTGTATCTAATATAGAAGGCCTTTTTTGACCAGTTCACATGTCCTGTTAATTGGACACTAAACCTGCAAGCATCAGTTTATCAGAGTTTGATGGTGTGAACCCACTGTGGAACAACAATGTCTTAGAATATGGCTTTTACATGAGATTTTATTCCTTAGGCTTTAAGATATTTATAGAATAGCAGCACTTCAACAAATTATAATTTAATATTTACTCAGCAGTAAATATTAATCAATTCCTATATTATATAAAGGATATACAATATATCTCAACTGTAATCAATATCCTAATTCTACTACAACCTTCAGTAAAATCTTGTAAGATGTATGCATTTTGCCAAATGAATTTATGTGCAGTGTTTTGTTAGTGTGACTTTCTGCATTTGGCAGTTTACCATTATGTGTGTGTGTTTGTTTTATTGTAGATAATTGGCATATTGGAGAAAAATGCCTTGCCCCTTGTCTAGAAAATGGGGAACTTCATGAAGGAACAGTATCTTCTATTGAAAAGGACAAGAATGGAAAGTCATTTGCTGTTGTATCATTCTCGGAGTCCAAAGAAAGGAAAATACTAACAACTGAACTTTGTAGAGTGAAAGCCAGTAGAGGATCCTGGAAAAGCTCAATATTTGATGATGGTGATCTGGAAAAGCCTTGCTTTCCTGACCGAAGTCTTCCATCTCCTGCAGTTCCTTTTAGATTATCTGACAATGGTGATTTTATCCCATATACAATTAACAGATACCTGCGTAATTATCAAAGGGAAGGAGCCCAGTTTCTGTATGGACACTATGCTAATAAAAGAGGGTGTATTCTTGGAGATGATATGGGCCTTGGAAAGACAATCCAGGTATTCTTTCTTGATTTTTACACATTGAGAGAATAGATAATTTTATTGGCAGTTTTTTCTCTGAGATGTAAATCTTTAAAAATTACGTATAACCTCAGTGGACCTTAACTTTTTTTTTCTATTGTGGAGTTGGAGGGGGCAGGATGCAACCATCCAGGAGAGCACATAAAGGCAGGAGCCATTGCTGTATTTAAGATTCACTACTCCTAGGCCACAAAACTGGATGTGGACCATGTTAGTGTAAGCGGTAGTTAGAATGTCAGTATTCATTTTATGTTGAATGTACTTTGAGGATTGCTACTTGTGTATCAAAGAGGTGATTTGCCCTGGAGAATGCCAAAACTATTTACAGCTCTTATCTGACTGTAGTTCTTTAGATGTCTTTTTCCATTTTTCTATGGGAACCAATAGTTTGACTGTACTGGGAGCCAGAAGGAGCAGACACATTTACTCCCTGGAAAAAGTGCTTAAATGTTCCACGTTATTTTTATCAGTCTTTTGGAAATATGGCGTGGGTTGATGAAAATACAAAGTATAGTCAAGTATTTTCCATTATGCTTTGAATCAGTGTGGCCCAAATGATTTATTTATTTTACTAAAATTAGGTGGGGGGTTAGGTTTGAAAATTTTTTTTCAGCTGTCTAGTTTTAAGTAAACAGCGTGAATCTTATGGTGGCTAGTCTTGTCCCCTTCTGTCTCCTTCCATGGGTCAAATGCAACCTCATTCCTACACTGACAAATTCTGGCTATAGTGTCTATTGCCCTTCGATTTAGGAGAATGTTGACAGACACCTATCAAAGCAAAGAAGTGTTGCTCTGTAGCAAACTTGACAAAAGGAGTGAGTAAACTAAACTGGCAAAACTTCTCTGGACACAACATTTAGAAATGCAACATGGATTTGTGTAGCTGCTGCTGATCTGTTAACAGGTGTTTATTAAAACTAACCAGCATCAATTTACCTAAAGTTTTACCTAACCTTGGCCATGTTTCTTGTCTATGGCAATCTAAGAAATTGGTAGTTGTGGAAGTGTGTCTGCTCTTAAATGCACATATCTGATTTCATATAGTAAGAAGCATCTCTATAAAGTAGCAGTAAATTGGGAATGTGTGTGTGGAATTGAGTTGTCTTGCTTCTATTACTTATATTTTTTGAATCTTAGAACTCATTCTGGAATGACCTGGTCACTTTTATCACATAGTGACTGTGGTCTTGTGTGGAATTCACATCTGAGAATTACTTCTTTTAATAACAGTGTCAAGTTTGGAGAAGAAAGGTAGAAGTTTTGAAGAATATCTTGTGTATTTTTTATAAAACACCGTATTTATATTTTTCAAGTTCAGTATGGCAAAGGTAGTTCAGTGGATATGAAGTAAAAGAGGATTTCACTTGTTCGGAAAATATTAGCATGTGTGAGAATAAATATTAATTAAACTTCATCAAGTAGCAAATAAGTGATTTAGTCTTACGGAAGATTTCTTTTATGTTTGTCAGTTGGCTGAACCTTACTCTTCCTAATTATAGGTTGATATATGAGATAAAGACTTTTCTAGAAAACTTTTGCATTTCAATATTCTTTGTACTTCTGAACAAATTTTTGTTTAAATTGCCTGCCTGTATGGCTCTTTCATTTCAAGCTGAAGTTGAGGTGAAGGCAAGTAGAATAATGTTGATTCTTAACATGATTGCAGTAAGTTAAAGTTTCCTATTAAGGCCTTTAGAGTTGCTTCCTGCCTCTTCTGGAAGAGCCAAACGTTTCTCAGCAGAGTTGCCTTTTTACAGCCTTTTGCTATTGTTACAGATTTGTGACGCATAATTCTTCCAAATATGGAGGATCTGGAGGACACATGGAAATTTCATGTTTAGTTGAATTTTATTCTTATTCTCAAAAGGATTTTTAAAAAAAATAAAGTCAAACAACACATGCAAACTTGCAGTTTCTCTTTGCTTCAGTTCATAAGAAGCATTACCTATGGAAATGTTTGGGTTTCTTCCGCCTGTGTCTCTCCCACCCTGCATCCCCATATATGATGGGTTTCCTCCTTCTTCTGCTCATCTGCAGTTACTCTTTTCAGGTGTTTTACCTGCATTTCCTGTGCTCCTGGCTGGTTCTTTTCCCAGCATAGCTGGAGAAAGCTCTGGAAATTTCCTGTTTTTTAGAAATCAACAGATGGCAGCTTTAGATATGCCCTGCTAGGAGCAGCTGTGTAGCAGCTGCAAAAGGATGTGGCTGGAGCTGGCTGCTGAGAGTAAAGGGGGCCTGTTGAATTTTCAAAATAGGGGCACTTTTCTGATGATGCATCTGGTTCTTGCTGCTTAACGCTTAACCCCATGGATACAAAGTGGGGGTTTTTATGATTTGAATGTTCTGGCCAGGTATCACTGTGCCTTTTTTCTTGTTTTGTATTACCATAGGAGCAGCCTGCGCTGGGGTATTTTGTCCCCGCTATGATGTAAGTGTCTCTTCATAACCAAAGGGAAATCACCTTGACTGGTTTGAGGCAGTTGAGAGAATATAAGCCCAAACACAACAGAAATAACTGGCTTTCTAGTGAACAACAGGAATTGGAAGAAATTGAACATACAGAAAATGACATATTAGTAAAAACCTCTAGTTTAAACCTCTTATTCCTTTTGCAAAAGTAGTGTTGGGAATATAGTTAGCAAGTATCTCTTCCATCTGTTTTATCATAGAAGACTCAAGTGCCTTGAAAATGTAGGAAAATTGCAAGGCATGTCTCATCTCTAATTTTCACTGGCTCATTCATAATCGATTCTGTATTTTTGGGACTCCTCCACTTAGACTGGAGGGTGAAAGACTAAAATAGAGCAATTAATTATCACAAATTCAGGATCCTACAAGGGAAGAGGTTACTATTTGGAAAGCAGATTGATTTAACCCAAGCAAACAAAAAAAAATAAAACTCAAAAAGTGATCCCTCAAATCCCCTTTCAAATACCATTTAAGTTTTTGTCTTAAATGTTGGGTTTTTTTGTTGTTGAACTAATTTGTATTTCTATTTTTCTATTTGTATTTTTCTACATAATCACTAAGAGTTGTTTTCTTTCTCAAGGTCATTTCATTTTTGGCTGCAGTGTTGCACAAAAAGGGAACACGTGAGGATATTGAAAACAATATGCCAGAATTTTTACTGAGGACAATGAAAAAAGAACCGAAGTGTAACCCCAAGAAGGTACAGCTTTTAGTGATACAAGCATAATGATTTTGGTAAAAGGCAATACTTAGATCTTTTTGTTAGTTTGTTTGCTTTAGTTTATGTGTATTCATTTTTAAATTAGACTACTTAGGTAGGTTAGGGGTTCATGGCCTTCCTAGCAGTAGTAGGGAAGCTTTCCAGATAGTCCATTGCATTATTCAGCTGTTGGTGTCTATACTCTTAATGCTGTTGATCTGCAGTAACACTAAACATTTGAAAATACGTGGATGAGATTTGGGGCTAGAGTGCTTTGAAAAGCCCACCAATGAGTAGAAAATTATATTTTTCTGTGATTGTATTTCTAAAGTACAGAAAGCACATGCATATATATTCACATGGTATTTAAATAATTAAGGCAAATGCAATTTGGAAAATTTATTGCTAGTGTTCCTGTGACACGGCGTTTTTTCTTGAATGACTGTGATAATGTAAGAAGTAATGCTGACTGATAATCTAGGTAACTAAATAAAGGAAATAGATACATGTAAAAGTTCTGTGTGAACAAGAGAAATCTGAAGATCATTTTATTTTACTCGTCACAGGACCCATGGAATTTCTGTTTTCCATGGCTATCTTTTATTATATTGGAATAATTGGAATATTTTACCAGAAGGTTCATATGACACTAGCTTTATGAATAATGGATGCAGGTTCTTCAGGAAAATAGGCAGAAAAAAAGACATGAGGGGTTAGCACTTCATGTGAAAAAAACCTGGGAATGCTTCTGTCTGGGAGTAAGAGAAGAATTTAACTTTGAGGATAATTAAGTATTTGAACAGGTCACAGAGATGTTGTGGACCACCCCACCCTTGGAGGTTTTGAATACCTGAGCAGAGAAAGCTCTAAATGTCTGAATTCAGTGTTGCCCCTGCTTTGACCAGGAAGTTGGACTAGAAACTTCCTAAGGTCCTTTCTCACCTCATTGATTTTATTATTCTATCATATTAAATAAGTTGTGTGAGCTGTCTTTACTTTTTAAACTCTTTTCGGGTCGTTCTGTTTTGAAGTCATATATTGACTAGACTTGTGGATTGAAGGAAGCTGCTTACGCTCTTCATCCTTTTATTTGCTCCATGGGAAAATGTTTTATGGTACATGTATACTGTAACAAAGTATCATAGTATCATGTCAAACAATAGAATATAATTTGAATAAGCTGTGCTACTTTGGTATCTTTTGTAGTATTACAGTATTTTTCTTCTGTACCGTTTACGTAATCTGAGTAAACTGATTAACTTTTGAATTGCTATTGACTCTTTGGATATTTTTTGATACTATGCTTTGAAGTGACAGAATTTAACAATTCAAACTATAAAGCAGTAAAATAAATGTCAAGATTTTGACTTTTCTTATCAAGAAAGTGCTATGTTGTAGTTTTTAGCTAATACTATAACAGCAATTTGCTTTCAGCCTTTCCTTATAGTGGCCCCTCTTTCAGTGCTGTACAACTGGAAGGATGAGTTAGACACATGGGGATACTTTAAGGTCTCTGTCTTACATGGCAGTAAGAAGGATAGTGACTTGAGCCGCATCAAGCAAGGGAAATTTGAAGTTGCCCTTACAACGTATGAGACACTTCGGCTATATTTGGATGAATTTAACAGGTAATGATTTTAATATGTTTTTCTACACACGGAATTTTAACTGTCTGTCTAATTTCACATTGTTCTTTGCAAATAATTATTCTTTCTGTGTAATGCATTTACTGTTAAATCCAGTGACTCATTGTGTTGGAAGAGAATCTGATTTAATTATCTTTGTGTAGTTTACCTTATACTACCTTTGTAGTGGGATACTAGGGAGAAGTTGGAATAGTTTTCATATAGCTACTTTTCCTGTTAACCCATTTATGAATTATTCTCTAAAAGTTGCAGGAGTTGCCTGTCTGAAAACTGGCAGTAGCTAAATGATACGGAGAAGATATTTCTATCTTTCAGTGCAATGTAAGGAGAAAAAAATATGGATTTTTTAGCAAGTGTTCAAAAGGTATTTTCCTTGTTATTTGCACTTTTCAGCAGCTTAATGAAATTCTTGAATCCTAAAAACGTTGAGATATAAGATGTGTATATTTGTCTCTGTGTGTAGTTTTAAATACCTGATGCACATAGCAGAATCAAGTTCTATCTGACAGCAGATTGTATTAGAAATCCTACTTCATTTTTATCTGTTAGCATTTTCAAACTAGGAGTGTAGTCTTTTCTTTGGCTATGTTCAGAAGTACTTACCTGATCCCAGCTTTTCATCTGATACCAGTGGTCCTCTTCCCTTATGTCATCTTGGAAGTAGTATGCAAGTTGGTTGAAAAGCTAGTAATAGCAGCCTGCCCTTAGCACATACTGTTGTCAGTGGCTCTGCAGATCTTGTTTTAGGTGTTGGGAAAGGTCCTGGCCCCTGTGAGTGTTCTGGACAGCTGTCACCAAAATAATCAAATCTCCGTTTCTATCCACACTCTGGTCTGAAAAAGAAGTGCAGATAGGAGAAGACTAAAGGAATTGTGTTACTGATACCTTAATTCTTTTGGTCCCTGCTTCTAGATCTGTTCCTCCTGGTTGCAAAATCATGCAATATTAACAATCCTCTGCATATTGGTATTGTATGGGTACTAAAGAAGTTGAGTGATGCTTTCAAGTAGGAAGCCACACAGACTGAAATGCTTTCAGTATTCTTGTGGTTACACTGGATAGGTTTTGTTGGAAAAATGAAGCATACCTGTGTTAAGTATCTTTCAATAGCTTACCTTCAGAGATGTATTTAATCTTTTGAAATCTTACTTATGAGTGGAATTTATGCTGGTGAGATACACTGGATTGATTGCTCCAGAAATTGAAAGCTGCTTTCAATGAGTGCAGCAAGCTTGCTACCGTGGACTTCAGGAGAGCAGACTTTGGACTCCTGAGGGTTTTGATTGGCAGGGTAGCGTGGGAAAAAGAACTGGAGGGGAGAGGGCCCCAAGAAAGCTGATTAGTATTCAAGGATCACCTCCTTCAAGCTCACGAGAGGTACATCCCAAAAAAGAAGTCAGGCAAAATAGCAAGAAGGCCTGCATGGATAAACAAGGAACTGCTGGACAAACTCAAAACCAAAAAGGAGGCCTATAGAGGGTGGAAGCGAGGGCAGGTAGACTGGGCAGAATATAGAGAAACTAACTGAGCAGCCAGGGACCAGAACAGGCAAGTGAAGGCCCAGACGGAACTAAATCTAGCCAGGGATGCCAAAGACAGTAAGATAAACTTCTATAGATATGTGAGGGATAAAGGCAATACTAGTTAAGTTGTGGATCCTCTCCAGAAGGAAATGGGAGACCTGGCCACCCAGGATAGGGACAAGGCTGAGCTACTGAACCACATTTTTTGCCTCTNACTGGGCAGAATATAGAGAAACTAACTGAGCAGCCAGGGACCAGAACAGGCAAGTGAAGGCCCAGACGGAACTAAATCTAGCCAGGGATGCCAAAGACAGTAAGATAAACTTCTATAGATATGTGAGGGATAAAGGCAATACTAGTTAAGTTGTGGATCCTCTCCAGAAGGAAATGGGAGACCTGGCCACCCAGGATAGGGACAAGGCTGAGCTACTGAACCACATTTTTTNNTCCCCCTTTGTATTAAAAACAGAAAATCACAAAAAAAAAAGGGCCCCCCTGCCACTTTCCCAGGCGAGTGGATGTGAAAGCATCAGGGGGAAAAAATCCAACTACCAGCTTGCAGAAGGAGAAAAGCTTTTCACTTCGAGTGAAAAAACCACAATATAGGAACTTAATATCTTCTGTGTAGATCTGGCAAAACCCATCCCATGCAGCGATCTGCCTCAAACAGCTGATGGGGCTTGACAGGTCAGAAGAAACATGGGGAAAGAAACCCCAGAGCAAGGAAATTACAGCATAACCTGCTGGTGAGAGTCCCAGGGAGACTGGAAGAGCGTTCATGTACATCATTATCCACCTGCCCCGGGGGGCAAAAACACTTCTTTGCCCTAAAGAGCCCTGAGATGCATCCACTGCAACAGACATGGGGCTAAGGGGCTCCTCGCCTGGAAATCCTGGGCTCCTCTTGGAAGTTCCGGGCACCTTTTGACTTGCTGAGCCCTCCAAGACTGGCTTCCCACAGGAAAGAAAAAACAGAAACCCAAACAAAAAAACCAGTGAGACAATGTGAGCAGCTCCATGCTTGGGAATGACCCCGCGATACTCAGCCAGATTGCACGGGGGCACCTGAGAAAACACCACCCCAGATGCTTCACAGATTTTCTATTCCCAGGCTCTCACCACTCAACATGAGTTGGGACAGGGATGCAAGTGCCAGCTCTGAAAACCCTTCAGGAACAAGGGAGACCAAACACCACGACTCGTTTCCGAGGCCAGCCTGCTCTTTTTCGTCACAGAATGGTTGGGGTTGGAAGGGACCTTCAAGATCATCCAGTTCCAACGCCCCTGCTCTGGGCAGGGACACCTCCCACTAGATGAAGTTGCTCAAAGACCCATCCAGCCTGGCCTTGAACTCCTCCAGGGATTGGGCTTCCACAACTTCCCTGGGCAACCTGGGCCAGGATATCACCACTCTTGCACCAAAGAACTTATTTCTAGTGTCTAATCTAAATCTCCCCTCTTCCAATTTAAAACCATTACCATTCCTGTCACTCCACTTGCTGACAAAGAGTCCCTCTCCAGCTCTCCTGTAGCTCCCTTCACATACTGGAAGGCTGCTTTAAGGTCTCCCCGGAGCCTTCTCTTAGCCTTCCTGGAGGTTTTGGAGACACCTACTCGCCTCCTCTGCTCCTGCAGCGAGATACTCACTTAGAAAAATAGAACAGGTTGGGTTGGAAAGGACATTAAAGCCCATCCAGTTCCAACCCCCTGCCCTGAGCAGGGACACCTCCCACCAGACCAGGTTGCTCCAAGCCCCATCCAGCTTGGCCTTTATTATTATAATTATTTTGACAAGAGTGGCTTATTCTGGCTATGGCTTCACCCCAAATCCTGGATGCCTCCACTGCATCTCTCTATCCCCACCTCTGATCATCCCCACCTTGTCTCTCCTTCCATGAAGCACCAACTCCTGCACCTCGAATAAAAGCAGCACATGTCATGAGGATGTTGCATTATTTTATTTTTTTTAAAAAAGCTGTTTAAAATGGTTGGCTCCAATCAGGATTTCCAAACCACACCGAGCACCTAACGATGACTGTCACTGCTGCTGAGGCCAGTCTTTATTCTTGTTAAGTTTGCAGGCCCTTAATTATTGTCTTTAGAGGCAGCAGAAAGCATGGAAGTCATGGAAGGCAAAAACAAAACAGGGGCTCTGGGAATGAAGAACTGCCCACAGTAGAAGATCTAGGAACCTGAAGATGAGAAATAGTGGTGATCTGGCGAAGTTTCAGCTGACTGGAAAAGGGGAACATAACCCTGATATTCAAAAAAGGAAAAGAAGGTGACCCAGGGAACTATAGGCCAGTCAGTCTCACTTCTGTGCCTGGCAAGGTCATGGAGCAGATCCTCGTGGAATCTCTTCTAAGGCACATGGTAAATAAGGATGTGATTGGAGACAGCCAATATGGCTTCATCAAGGGCAAATCGTACCTGACAAATTTGGTGGCCTTTACCATACTGCCACAGACTTGGTGGACAAGGGCAGAGCAACAGACGTCATCTGCCTGGACTTAAGCAAAGAATTTGACACTGTCCCACATGACATCCTGGTCTAAAAATTAGAAAGTCATGGATTTGATGGATGGACCACTTGGATAAGGAACTGTCTGGATGGCCACAATCAAAGGGTTGTGATCAATGACTCGATGTCCAAGTTGGAAACCAGTAATGAGTGGTGTTCCTCAGGGGTCAGTACTGGGACCAGTGCTATTTAACATCTTTGTGGGAGACATGGACAGTGGGATAGA
>VXBJ01005776.1:144909-190023 GCA_013400055.1 Nycticryphes semicollaris | reverse complement strand
CTCTCCTTTGAAGACAGGCTGAGAGAGCTGGGGTTGTTGACTCTGGAGAAGAGAAAGCTCCAAGAAGACCTTGTAGCAGCCTTTCAGTATCAGAAGGGAGCCTACGAGAGTGCTGGAGAGGGACACTTGGTCAGGAAATGTAGTGACAGGACAAGGGGTAATGGCTTTACATTGTAAGAGCGGGGAGTTAGATTAGATACCAAAAAGAAATTCTTTCCTGTGAGGGTGGTGAGGCACTGGAACAGGCTGCCTGGGGAAACTGTGGACGCTTCAACCCTGGAAGTGTTTAAGGCCACACTGGATGGGGCTTTGAGCAACCTCGTCTAGTGGTAGGTGTCTCTGTCCACAGCAGGGGTGTTGGAACTTGATGATTTTGAAGGTCCCTTCCAACTCTAACCATTCTATGATTCTTCACAGAAAAATTGACACATTTAACAGTAGTTTATTTATTTGACTGTGTTGTTTAGCCATTATAACCAACTATGGCAACTGAATTTTCTAAACAAACAGAAAATAAGGATACTGAGTAGTATAATAAAATGTAAAACAGGAAGATAAAAATTAATGGTGTTTTATAATAATCATGGCTACACATGTGGCTGACTTCACTCTGTCCGTGGGTTGGTAGGATAAATAGTTTCAGTTAATACAATATTTCTTCTTGTTCTGCAGTGTAGAGTGGTCTGCTGTGATAGTGGATGAAGCACATAGAATCAAGAACCCAAAGGCTCAAATAACTCAAACCATGAAGTCATTAAAATGCAGTGTTCGCATAGGTCTTACTGGAACCATTCTTCAAAACAATATGAAGGAACTTTGGTGTGTTATGGACTGGTAAATAAAGTATCTTCTTTTTTTTTTTTTTATGATTTAAACGTCTCTATATGTTAACCATGCTGTGGGACTGGGATGGAGCTGGATGGTTTGTACCCATCTGTGTCAAAAAACAACAACTAACCACAACCCTCTCCTAAAAAGCCCCAATGTTTTGTGAGAATTTAAGTATGTTTTTCCACAGATGTATTGCAGGTAAGCTCCTGGTATATACATCTGCAGTATTTTGCAGTTATTTAATAAATTTGGAAATCCTCTTACCGTCTGGCTTGTTTGGGGAATTTGGGAAGCAGTTACAATTATTTTCTTTTCCCCACTGTGTTGTTTACCATTTTTTTAAGGGCACTCTTTTCTTCTTCTTTGTCTCTCCTCCCCACAGTAGACTGAGAATTATTATATGGTTTTGAACAATGTTGTGCCTTTACTCTATCCAATATGTGCAGGCCATTCTGACGTATTTGGAAGTTAAAAGTAGTAGTATTTTGATGTTTTTCAAAATACACAAGTGGATGCACTTGGGAAGCAACATTCTTGTCCAGGAAAACTTTGAAAGAAGAGGGAGAGGTGAAAATAAACCTGGATATAAATCTAAGCATAGAAGACGTACTGGGGATGATTTATAGAGGAGGAACAAAACAAACATGTCTTAAATATAAGGAGATGCAAACTGAATTGAAATCGCAGGAAAGAAAGCCTTTAACAGCAAGCTTAGTTTTGTATGCTATGTAGTTATTAATAGATTTTTCCCAGGGTGTAGTGCTGAAAATTATTACAAGTTTCTTAAGATTTTATTTAGTAAATTGCATTATCTACATAACCTGATTTTAATAAAACTAGTAAAAATTGAAAACGTGACTGCTTAGCTTCCAACTTAGGCTCCTGAACAGTAGCACCCTTGTAGTTTAGAGGTTCTGTATACTTGTGACTTCTGTTGCTCTGCTGAGATTTAATTTTTCTAGAGATAGCAACACTTCCCTAAGGATACTAGTCTTAACGTTTGAGGATCACAGTAAGTAAATGAAAAAATGGCATGTCTGGAAATAGTTTATGTTTCTATTTATATACACAATTATTAGTAATTCCTCTAGTGATTATGAATTTAAGATCTCTTGCTGTTAGCCAAAAACAATTTAAGGTGTGTTTTTAGTCAATGGAAAAGGACAGATTGCATTGGAGTAAAAAAAAAAATGGTGTTACCCTTCACACCCCTCCCCCACTCTTGTTTTTTAATAGGGCTGTACCAGGACTTTTGGGTAGCAGACAATATTTCAAGAAGAAATTTTCTGATCCAGTGGAGCATGGCCAGAGGCACACTGCAACTAAAAGACAGCTGGCAACAGGTCGTAAGGCCATGGTGAAGCTAGCAAGAAAAATGTCTGGCTGGTTTCTGAGACGTACCAAAGCACTTATCAGTGATCAGTTGCCAAAAAAGGAAGACAGAGTAAGAGCACCTGCACATTTCACATAGAATGCTAATAGATATATCTCTCCTATTTCTTTTTTTTGATTGTTTGGTTTTGTTTGTATTTTGTTCTATTTCTTCATACCTTTAGTAGTTTACAGTTTTCTTTTAGGCTTACGAATTTAATAAAAATCCAGAGCCTTGGAAAAAAAGCACATGCAGTAGTGTGCTTTGTCCACATAATTACTATGATTGGTTGTTGAAATGGAGTTAATCAAGCATGAAAATGCTCAGCTAGACTTCTGACTAGGGATTTACACGTCTGTTTTATGTGCACGTTTCTATTTATCTATGCACACCTAATGTATGTGTAAATGTTTTGAAATGTCATGTAGGATTTCTGAATTTGCTGTTTGACACTTCATACGTAGAACAGTGTGCTTTTCGTTTTTAACTCCTTCATTTTTGATCACTAAATAAAAGAAAAACCCCAAATCTAAAGCTGATTGTTGATAGGTCTGTAATCTTGTTCATCTAATGGTGGTGTAAACGTTACATAAAGTGATGACACTTACGACTATAGCTAAGAGTTCTGATAAATTCTTATCAGAGGCATTTATGCTTTTCTTCTAGGTAGACAAACACATTAGTTTGCACCTGGTTCTGTTTTGAAGATTTGGTATTTATTCTTAGTCCTTAGTGTAGAATAATGTAATCGAAACTGTCTTCTGAAGGAAAGATTAACACAAACGTCAGTCAGTTGCTTTTCTAAATCTAGCAGGTTTTATTCTTTTCATTCTCTTGTTAATGTGAGTATATGTTCAAGTTACTGCTGTATTATTATAGCTCAGCATGGTGCTGCAGCTGTGTGGGTGGCCTAGGTTAAGGAATGATCTTGGGATTTCTGTCTCCTGCTGCTTAAGACTAAAGATGTCACGCAGATGCCACCCGTGGTCTCTAAGAAGAGGGATAAGAGTTTTGGCCAAAGCACTGTGTAGATCCTTGCCTTCCCATTGCTTATTCTATTTGTCCTGCCTGTGGTAGTGCCCTACAACAGCTAGTGCCTAAAAAGAGGTAAGAAAGGGTAAATCAAGCAACTCGCAAAGCAGAGGGGAATCCCTCATTACAGTTATGCATTTATTTCTCTCATTTTTTCCTCTTCCTGTCCCACCACAAAAACCATACTAGGAGGTTTATAGAAAAGTAACGGCAAGTTATTGTAGCTTGATACTGATAGTCTCTGTAAAATTTTGGAAATAAGTCACTATATATAATAACTATACATTTTGACTACAATTTCATATTATTTTGGTGTCAAGATCCTGATTTTTTTCATTTGGCAGTAGAATATTTTCACGTAACTGTTCAAGCAAATATATTCTTGTTTTCTACTTTGTTTTCAATGTTTTAAGTTTTTTGATGCAGTGCTCTGCTTTTCATTGTATGCTGCAAATAATTGTCTTCTGGGTTTCTCTCTCTTTGACAGATGGTATACTGTTCCCTGACTGAATTCCAGAAGGCAATGTACCAGGCTGTGCTAGAGACAGAGGATGTGAGTTTAGTATTGCGGGCAGGAGAACCCTGTAGCTGCAACAGCGGCCGTAAAAGGAAGAACTGTTGTTACAAAGTAAGAACTTGTACTTTTTGGATTTTTGACCACAGTCTTTTTGGTCTAAGTTTTTCTTGAGAGACTGTGCCAATGAAGAGGTGACAGAAATAGCTGTGTAGGCCATGCGTTCAGGAAATCCCAACTGGAAACAAGGGTGCTTGCTTCACAAGCATGATATAGTTAGACACTTTGGGATTACGGCAAAGCAGCTTTGCACGCCCTGAGCAGGTGGTGCCTGTTTACGCACTAAGTTCTGGATTTGTAGTACTGGGTATTCCTATGAAATAGTTGATGTTGGCAAGGATACAGCACAGGGATGTTCAAGCATGTACCAGGTGTGCTGCTGCCTTACACGTCAAGCAGTCAGTGCAGAATTTGCAAATCAGAGGCATCCTTGACCCAGCAGGTTGTCTGGGCTTTGCTTGTGTGATAACTGCAGTTGTATTGTGTCTGCCTGTGCTGCTAGACACGCTTGGCTTCATTGGAGGGAGAACTGCTGACAGTAGCCATAGAACACAAACAGAACTTTGTTCACCAGTAACAGCCCCATAGATTTCTTCTATTGTCTCTGGACTTCATTAACACTCAATTAATCTAACTTTGTATTTGTTTTGTCTGTATCGCTCAGTAGGCTCAGGTTAAGCATATGTTTCATACTTGCTTCTCCCTATTTCCTTTCTGGTCTGTTTTGATTCTTTTATAGTATTTTGGGTTGGTGTTTGTTTTTTTTCAAATGACATAGCTCATTCAATCTTCTGCATCTTTCTTTAAAAACAATCCTTCTCTCAGCCTGTTTAATATTCCATGGATATTCGTGTTAGTTCTTTGCAGGCTTCTGTTTCTCGTGATATTTTGTAGAAACAAAGGTAAAATGCTTTTGAACTTAATTCACAAAGGACATTAGGCAGGTCTGCAGATACTTAAGTGCTTTTGTGGACTCCAAAGTTAACCATGAAATGTAGTAACCCAAGACGTGAAAGGAAAACCAACATTGGTCAATCGGCCAACTATAACCAGAAAAATAGCTGATGCTGTTGCTGCTGCTGCATTGTAGAATGCTTGAAGTTGTTTGAATTATATTGCTTGAGATGTTTATAAAGCTTTATACTTTCCTAATGTAAAGAAAAGTAAAGTTAGCAGTGATAGGGTAGGAAGCCATTTGAACCTGGATTGATTTATATTTAAATCCCTTGTAAAATTACGCTCTCTCTACCAAGGAATTCCTGGTTAGCTTAGCAATTTCTCTAGATACCATGCTATCTGAAATGTTTAGCAAACTATGAACGTCACTGTAGGTTTCTTCTTTTTGTGAGAAGATGTTTTCTGTGAATAGGATCAAAAAGCTGAGGAAAAAAACATTGTTAAATTTTTGTTAGAAATACAATATGCTTTTCTTTGGGATCAATTGTAGTACTACTTAGAATCGCTAATCCATTAAACCTTGTAAGTATAGCATTTATTATAGATTATTTGGATTATTTGGATTTTCTTATTTTCAGGAGTATTTGTTTGCATAAATATTCTTTTTGTTTTGTAGGTAAATGCCCATGGTGAAACAATTAAGTCACTGCGGTTTAGTTACCTGACAATCCTACAGAAGGTTGCAAATCATGCTGCACTGCTGCAGACGGACAACACTAGCAAGCAGCAGGTTAGTTTCAGAATTATCTAAAAATACTTAAGGAAAATGGGATGATAACACTTGAATGAAGGTTGCCCTGACCTCCTTTTTAAGTCTTAACTAATTGAAATTAAGATATTTTCCAAAATTCCTTTTCTATTAAGTAATTTGGAATGTAGCCCCTATTTAATTGATAGTGATGTTACACAATAGTATGGTCATTTAGTTCATATCTGGAAATATGGGTTTGTGCAAATAAATAATAAGCAATTAGAATGTGGGTTTTTTTTTTTCTCTTACTATTTTATATTCACTGCTGAGCTTTTTTTAAATAATGAGAAACATGTTTTAGTAGAAAATGCTCAACAAGAGAACAGTATCAGTTTATCTTTTAGTGTGGCAAGTAACCTACGAGATCCATAAATGGCAATTTTTAAAAATGCTTGCATGTGATCCTTAAAATCCAGAAATGAGCAAAGAGGATTTAGGGATATTACAACTTCCTCTCAGAAGCCACAGGGGAATGGAAATGAAAAAAGCCTAGTGAATTTTGGCAAGTTTGTTCTATTAAGAGAGTGTTGCTTTTTAGGAAATAATACTGTTATTGTCCAGGGCCTTATAGGCAGTAAATACCCAAATGTTTTCAGCGTTGCTTTTTTTATATTGTGGATGCAGTTTTTGTTATAATAACTTCTCAGGGTTTGAACTGCCACTGAAATAGAAATATATGAGTATTTTGAGACTTAGTGTCTTCTATGGCATATATAATTACTAACCTCTCAAAAATCTACTGAAAAAACCTAATATTTTGTTGTAGCTTTGATATTAAAGGCCATCACATGCATTAATCTTGGGTCAGAGATGTGATCTCTTCTGCTCTTCTGGAAAAGCAGACTTAAAGTGTGTGGTTGCATTCAAGTTCAGAGATATGCAAATTCTAGCAGTGGAGCTTTCATGTGGCTTTTGAACAGTTCTAAGTGCATTTTCCACATTGCTTTTTGTGCCACTTTTGCACCACTCATGGCACAGTATGCAATTTCTGTATTTGGCTTATGCCAGAGGGTCAAGAAAAATGCTAGTACACAACTGTTGGGCAGTTCAAACCTCAAACCAACAGTGCTCGTAAGAGTGACAATTCTGTTTAGTCCTATTGCAGTCTGTTCCCAGGAGTAGATGTTTTGTGCATCTCTTACTCTAGTACCTGAAATCTATTGTTTCAGATCAAGATCCTCTTCCTTTTTTAAATGAAGCAAACCAAAACACACAGACGATGTGTTATCTGGCACTTGTGTAGTGAACTGAATAAAAACACGTAACTCTTGCTGTTTGAGTTACTTCAACAGATTACTTGTTTCAACCTGTTGAACTCCTTCTATGGCGTACTGATGTACCAATGCAGCTCTAATTTTTAATACCTGTTCAAACTTTCTGCTTTTCTTTCAGGAAGCACATATCAAACGTGTGTGCAGCCAGGTATTTTCCAGTTTTCCAGATTTTGTGCAGTTAAGCAAAGATGCAGCCTTTGAAACCATTTCAGATCCAAAGTACAGTGGAAAAATGAAGGTAAACCTGTTCTTTAGAGGGATAACAAGATTTGCAGCTGTAGTATATGGATATAGGAAAATGGGCACCTAATCATTCTATTTATGGTAGTGATACCACAGCAGAGATCTGTTGTCTTGGATCAGGGTTCCTCTGAGCAAAGACTTGATAAGGGTGATCTGTGATCCCACCCCTTCTCTCAAAAAGTATGTGTTAGACCTCGAAAAGGATCAGAGAAGGGCCACAAAGGACAAAGGAGTTCAGTGCTGTAGGACAGAAGCAACTTTTTTTTTTTTTTAAATGCAAGTAGCATCTTTCTTTTCTGTTACTACGTAGCTGTGAGAGGCCTGCATATTACCTTTGTTATATTGACTTCGTTCTCTCATGAAGGTCAACTTTATTGCTCAATTAGCTATCAGCAAATATTTACTACATACCTGTAAAAACTAAGACTATGTTCTTCAGTGGTGCTTATGAAGCTCTTCTTCTATTGTTTAAAACTAATTTTACTTTCTCTAGAAATCATTTCTCTCTTGAAGTATGCTATTGCATACTTCACTCCAGCACTGCCTTAGAACACTTGCTTATGTATTTTTGGTCACACTAGGTGAGCAAAAATGCCTGAGTTAAGGCAGAGGTTCCAACATTATGTGCCTTAGCAGTCTGCAGTTTAAAGAGCTGCCTGATGGGAGGACTCTGTTCCAAACTGTGGCCCTAAGTCTGAGCTGTTTCTGGGACAGCATAGACTGCAGTGTCTTCCCAGGGATGCAGCTGTCTGTGGCTGTGTGGTTTGGGTGTAACCTTGGCTGGTAGCAGCAAGGCTCTTGTCATGCTTGTGTGGAGTGTCCTTGGGTGGTAAGAAGGAAGGTTTTGCTATATTACAGTGCCAGAGTATAAAGCATAACCAGGTGACAAGAGAGCAGAAGCTAAAATCTTTTTGAGTATACTGAGCTTGTGCTGATGGCTTGCTATTTGATGAGATGTTAGACAAGTTGAATGTTTACTTTTGGCAATGAGAGATCCACATGGTTAGAAAAATAAATCTCTGAGCTACTGGTAGGTAAGTGCTAGATCAATTTACATTTCTGGATAAATTGCCCTGACATAAGGAGAATCATAAAGTAGTTTGAGTTGATCATCTAGTCCAACCCCAAGCAGATGAGACAATGTGTGATTAAAAATAGCCTGTTGGGTTTTTAATTTATTCTTAGTGAATCATCAAACCCTTATCTTCATTCTATTTCACTAGAGGTCTTCCTGATTGTGCTTTTTATTTAAGGTTTGATATTTTAGCTTGTTTTCAGTCTATACTGATGAATATTCCTGTATTTCAAGATACTTTTTTATGTGGATTGTAGGTAATTGGGAGAAAAAACCAAACAAACCCCAAACCCAAGACAACCAAGAAACAATATTTTATCTTTAAATTGGTAGTATAGACTGAGTAGGTATTATTTAGTCCTTTAAATTAAAATTTTGCATAGGCTACCCAGAAATTCTGGCACAGGTGATTATTCTTTTACAGATGAGCATATTTACAGAGGAAAAGTTTGTGGCATTTATTTGAATGTCTTCAGTGTAGGGGAAAGGCTAGAATTCATTAGCTGAGCAGCTGTAACTGTCTGGAAGGGCTGCAAAGGTTAACCTGTCTCCTAAAATACCTTCTATTCTCTCACCAAAGATGAAACACACAGGGAAGCATAGCTTTTTTTACTGCAGAACATGCCAGCTGCCACCAGTAAAACTAGAATTGCTTGAATGGAAGTGTAAGAGTGACATACTGGTGTTTGTGTCCTACCTTGAGCTGTGGCTGCAGTCATCTCTGTGTGTTTTGCAAGCTGTAGCATTTAACTATGTGTTACCCCAGGTTTGCTATTCTGAATTTAAATTTACAGTAAGACCCTGGAAAAAAAAACAGTCCCTATAATCAAAGGTATACCATCAACACTTGTATGTGTGCAACTAATACACCCTCATTATGGTGGGAGGTGAGTGGTAACACAGTGATACGATCTTAACTTCAGCTGTTGCTGTGGAATTATTCCTTCATTTTCAGTTATACTGCAGAACATACAATTTTCAGAAGACATTGCTTATACTTTATATTGCAAAGACAATTTCGTGCCTTGATTTTAAACTTGAAATAGTTGAATACGTGAAAAGTGCATGAAAGGAGTGTGCTGCCTTGTTTGGAAACCACCTTTTTCCATTAAGCATTAAGGAAGTAGGGACCTATAAAGTGTGAGGACAAGTAATTCCATTGCTTTTAAAACACAAAGATTGGAGAGTGCTCACACAGAAATATGAGGGACTACTTGGAAATGAATTAAGAAAAGTTAGGGTAGTTTTAAAAGCCTGCAGTAATTCTTATTACTACTTTGCCTGATTATTTCTACAGTTTTGTTAAAAAGTTTTGGCTCAGGGAGGGTCTATATGCTTTCTAAGTGAAAAGGGCTATTAAATGTCTAGGCATTTGAAATAACTATTTTTTTTAAACTACGCATATAATATTTCCACAGACATCCATTTGTGGAGTTTTGGTATACTGTTCTTAATTAGTATAAATCTCATAGGAATAACTATATTGGATTGATTTATTTATTTTGCCTGGCATATTAATATTATTTCAGTAGGAAAATGGAAGGCTATTGGAGCACCTTGCAAATAATAGTGACTTCCACTATTAAACATATCCCTAACCCAGGCAAGCATGGTTTTGAAGGCTTAAAAACACTGACTTGGACATCTGCATACAAACAAGATATTCTCAGATGTGAGAGCTAAAATTTCGTCATAGTCAAACAAGTCAAAATAAGTAGCAATGGGGAGACAGGCATTCAAATCCGTGTGGACTCTTACATGTTACTCTAGTTTGAGTATGACTTTTTTTTTTTTCAGACTAACAACTTTCAGGATAATACTGAAATCAAGCATAGAGTTTATTTCTGTTTGGTGCAAACCCATTCATTACTTTCCCTGTTCATCACAGCTCTTCTTTTCTCCAAAATACCTAAAATCCTAATGGGCATGACACTGATCCATTTTATTTAAACAGACTGTGTGGATTACTTTGTGTGTTCGCCTGTAGGAAATTCATTATTTAACCTATACTTTACTGTAATAATAACAACAACAGTACAGTAGCCAAGTTCCTGCTAGTTTAAAAGCATGTCACTGTTTTTGTTCTGTTTCTTAATATAGCTAAACAAAATGCGACGATAAGTCATTTAGCTCTTGTTAAATTACCTGAGATGGATTTTTTCCCTAATAAAATAACTTCTGGTTTGTATGTTGTTGTACAATGAAACCTGGCAAAAATTACCTTGTTTGTACTGTGTTCTCCCTTGTTGGCTGGCTAATACATACAAAAGGGCTTATAAGTGATACAGAGTTACTGGTTTATATTCCTGGTATTCTCCAGAACTGTAAATTTAATATAAAAGTTCGTTATTATTTGGTTGTCAAAGATGTGTTAGGCTTTTACTGAAATCAGTGTCAATTAAGAGTTTACGTATTTATCACTAAATAAATAAAATTTTAAAATATTTGTTGTCCAGTGGGAGAAAGCTGCAGACATGGTACAGAAAATTCCTCTTTCCCCTTTGTGTATTGCTTCTGCTCTGTACTCTGGAGCTGCCATTGCCAGATGTGGACATGCTTCTTTTGAAAGTAACAGTATCGCTATTATACACAAGGCTCTGGATTACTTGCTTCCCCACCAGAAGAACATTGTGTGTGGGCGGATTGTTGGCATTTCCAGGTCTGTGCAGAGGCTGGGAAGCTGGGTCGTACTGTAAACAGAGCAACAGACGAGAGTGGGAGTGGGAAGGGGCATGCATCTCACTGATTATTTTAAGAAGACAAGTTCCAAGACGTTCTAAACTCAGATGTAGTACAGGAAACTTAAGCAGACCTTCCTGTTTTCAAGGGAATTGTGTGTGTTTGCTAAATGCAAGAATTCACAAGCTGAGCTAGTGCATGAAATAAGTTACATTTTTTGGCAATCTATGCACTGACAAAAGTAGCTTCCGAATTTACCTGATAGTATATGAGTGCCTTGATATACAGGATTTCCATGTAGATGGCTGAAAAATGCATTGGTCTGGCATCTCCATTACCTTTGGCACATTTATTGTGTTTGTGTTTTTTTTATTATGCCTCTGTTTGGCTTTGCAAACAACTAATGGCAGTGTAGCCTGCATAAAGGCTGAAAACACAACTAAATGTAGTGTACGTGAGAAGACCTGGAGATAAAAATCTCTTCATTTTTATTCTGTGGTTCATTACAGGTCCTTCAGCAGCTTTTAAATCACTTCAGAAAAAACAAGGATAAAGTTCTTCTTTTCTCATTTTCCACAAAGGTGAGCTCCATATGATTTTTATCAATTAATTGCAGCAGTAAGTTCTGAAGCTTAAGGCACTGAGGGAACAGCTGTCAACCACACTTCCTTTCTCTCCGCTGTGGGAAATGATAAGGACAGTGTGCCATACTCCAGAAGCATGTTGAAACCTTATGTTATCTCATGATAAAAATTGTAATGGTAAAACAAATGTAACGCTCTACTGCTTTCTGTAGAGTTTTTTAAAGTTGTTGTATTACTTCAGGTGTAGATAGCTCATACTGAGTTCAACTGTTACGTCCTGAGTTAAAGCATTGTCACGGTTAAATAAAACTGAAGTATCATACAACCTTTGTGCTACCACTGAAAGTAGTTAAATTTCCTCTGTTCCACTGGCTTTTGAACATCACCAGTGATGCAACTTCAAGGATTGTCACACCAGATGGTTTGAACTGAAAACAGTGTTTAATTGTAGCAAGAGATGTATGCATGCTTCACTTTTAAATGACTTGTGCCGTGATTTTCATGTTAGGGAATAATATAATTCATGAAATGGTGCAAAAGGAATATGGTTTATTTACTTAAATATTTGTAATGATAGCATTAAGAAGTATTAAAAATAATAGTATGAGTAACAGTTCATAGTCTTTAACAATTTTGTGGCTCTAAGACACACTGCAAGTTTAATATTTAGTTGTAGTGGTAAAATGCTTGAGTCTTAGGCTGTCCTTCACAATGTTTGACTGACTTCTGGTTACTGCAGTCTTCTTTCACTTTCTTACTTTGAACTCCGGCTGTACAGACTACCCTGTTCCCTGTGCTGGCTCTGGTGCTCAGTTACCATACCTCAAGTCAGTGTAACTTGCTAAGGTGGTAAGAAACAGTTTAAGTTGCCTGCCTGCTTACTGGGTTGAAATGACTCAGCATCACTTAGAGGTGGGACAGGCAGCCAGGGTTAGAGGATCGAGTGAGACAACACCAGACCAACGTTAATCACCTTGAGTGCTGTAGAATCACATCTAAAGATTGTCAACGATGTCAGTGTCAAAGTGGAGAAGATTTATTTTCAATGCTTGGTCTACTGAAAAGGTATTTGAGAAGCATGGCCTCTAAGATTACCTTTCATTTAAAAGTTAAACACTTCATCTTTTTTATTTTTCCACCCAGTTGCTAGATGTGCTGGAACAGTACTGCATGGCTTCTGGGCTAGATTACCGACGACTTGATGGAAGTACAAAATCAGAAGATAGAATCAGAATTGTAAGAGAGTTCAACAGCATTCAAGAAATTAGCATATGTCTTGTATCTACAATGTAAGAAAATTTAATTTGTCTGTTTCACTCCGCCCTTTTAGTGTTTAGTAAATAAGATTTTTACCTGATGACTTGTGAGGGATTACTTTTTTGAGAAAAAAAACTCTTGTCTGTTAGTAAATGTAGACTCATTTCTGTGGGCTGAAGCTTCTTAAAATATCTGAAGACTTCCTCCCTTCCCCTCTCTTCTGCTTTATTAGTATTGCTAAGATCTGAAACAAGCGGGTCTTCTGAATCCTAGTTTTAAATTTTCACTTGCTGTAGGAATGAGGAAACATGAAATTCTATATTGAACTGAAAAAAATCTCTTAGTGTTACTGTAATTTATTAACTACATTAATTGATGTATGTCTCTTTAAAATACTTCAAAGAATCCTTTCTTGTCTTTTAAAAATGTATCTGCCTATGAGATCTGCTTATCAGTTTATGATGAATAGTGCAGTAGAGCAATATGTTCTGTTGGTCCTGCACATCTGTGTGTTACCTCTGTCAAAAGTAAAACTTGGCCATCAGGTTCCCTAAGACCTTCATGAGTTCTTGCTGTCTGAAGACCGCGGGGAATTACTTCATCTGAAGCATTAGGAAAGACTCTAGTTTGTGCTTCTGTCAATCTAGTTTAGTTGTGTAATTACAACCTTTTTTGGTTCTCTTCCATTAATTTACATAGAAATAGAAGTGAAGATCAGGTAAACAGAGGTGGACTTTCTCCTTTCTGCTGTAACAGTTTGTGAATACAGAGGTTGGTGAGCTTTCCATGCCTGCTGGTGGTGCTTGAGACGAGTCTTGGTTCTGTTGTTCTTAGGTTCTCAGCATAATGAGTAAACAGAAGGAACAAACAGTTATGGGACTACAGTCATTATAACCAGTGTTTACCAGGAAAAACAGAAGGTGCCATTCTTTGTGTAGTTTATCACAGATAACAAAAAGTTGTCTTTTTGCTTGCTTGATAAACACTCATGGAAGCAGCTTTAAGTGTGTATTCCTTTGGAAATCAGAAAGTTATTTATCCTAGTTCTACTCTACAAGAGATTCATCCTTCCTGTTACTCAGTTTTCAAACATTAGGACTTCACAGTATATTCTTCGTTTCTCATCACATAGTAAGTTGACAGAATTGGGTCATACGCCACTGTCTGTACTTTCTTGCACAGTTCTTGGCAGACGATTCTGTGTAGTCAACTTGTACGTGTTCAGAAAGTCCCATTGTTCAAAGAGGCAAATGTTCATTTTCAACTGAAAATACTTGCACAATCTTTTGGCTGCAAAAATGCATTCTGCAAAAGATGAATTCCCTGCATAGTGATCTTGAGTCTGCCATTGTATTCCACTGGTGCGGTTAACATGCAACTTTAAACAGGAAGCTTGAATCTATAAATTAGTGAGTTACAGTGCAGACAGTGGTGATAACTTCACTGTTAAATTTACAATATTCCTGTTTTATATATAATTTTTTTTTATACCAGCAAAATGTTGTTTCTGCCTGGAGTTGCCTGTGTATAGTCTATAGACAGTTTGGAAAGTCTGATTTTAATTGGTTGGTGAGTGTTTTGAGAAATAGAGCCTTAAACAATGAAGAAAAAAAAACCAACCCAAATCAAAAACCTGTCTATCTGTATCTGTGTAGCTTAACCTCAAGTATTGCAGTCCACGTTAAGATCAAGCATAGTCATATAGTTATCCATAATAGTGTTATGGATAGCTATGATTAATATAGCTATATCGATAAATATATTTTATGGGTGTTGAGAGAAAATAAAAATAAATTTCATTAATTTTATGAAAAAATAGGTATGCATCTGTTGGAACTTCTAGGTCTGACGAAGTAAAGCTGATTTCAGAATACTTCAGTACTGTGCTGGTATTGCTGAGAAAATGTATGATTATTTGGAAGATAGGAAGGGGATTACAGTGTGCACTTCCATTATTCCTATAGCGTTCTCGATTACTGTCCATTTCTGAACTGACTGTTTCAGGGCTTCACTTAAATTCTTCACAACTGTATTGTAAGTAGTTTCTTAATGTGCATGTAAACACATTTAAAGAGCTCTTATCCAGAGCTCTTTTTTGCTGAAACTGAGAACTTACAAACTATAAAAAACTTAGCTCAGTACTGAGAACTACACAATCACAGCTTTTATAGAAACGTTGTTAAGATGGTATTGTTTTGTAACTTCTGAACATTGTGATATTGTCAGTAACAGTATATGAAGGCAAGCTATTCATTTGACACAGTTTTAAGTAAGATGGTCTTTTGAAAACTTGTTTGGAACAGAACTGTTACAAGACATACAAGACATTTCATACAGGGCACTTCTTTTCAGCTGTATTATAGTAATTTGCATTGACCATCTTGCAATAGTGACTTTAACCTCTGGTTAAAATGATATTTAAAATGGAAGATACACAATGCAAAAACTAACTACTGTGTTCATTCTGTCCGTGAAGAATATAGGAGCCATTCTTTTTCTGGTTTGGAGTATCTAAATTTTTGTGGCATACCTAAAAATATTGAAAAGTAAAATCTTTATAAAGCTAAGTATCCTGTTCAGTTAATTCTCATAATCTGTCTGTTTTACTGACACTAAGGCTTTGCACTGTAGTTTAATTCATGTTTCAGTTCCAAATATTGCAATTTTTTATGAGAAAGCATTTGGAAAAACATGTTTACTTGCGTTTGAGTATGACTGCAGTTTCAGTTTGGTAAGATGAGAGACTGAATTCTGTCCTCAATAAAAAGAAATACACAAAAATTTCAAAACATAGTAAGGTATTCTGAAAAATACAAGGATTTTTATTCAGCATTGCAAACTTTGACAGTGCTCATCCTCCGGAAGCTTACGTTAATATTGACAGGTTCCCACATCCTCTCCACTTCCAGATTTACCTAACCCAACACAACATCAACACCTGGAAGGAAGAGGCCACAACTGTATTTATGTTAACAAGGATCCCATGAAGACCAAAAGGTTGTGGGGCTCCATAAGCTTTTGGTTTCTGTCTTCATTTATTCACATCCCTGTAAGCGTTAACTTTCCCACTGCTTTAAACAAGCAGAATCTAAAGTAATCTATTAAACACAGGTGCTTGGTAAATGAAATTGGATTGCCTTTTTCAGTTTTGTGGTACCCCATTCAGAATAAGCACTTAAAATTAGTGCTATATGTCTATGTCAATGTAACAAGTTGTTTTAATAGTTAAATTAATAATAATATTTGCTATGTGCTTGTATAGGAACTTGTCTTTTTTTGTAGAAATGTTGGTTGAGGCAGCTGAAAAGAGATTTCAGTATTTGATTATTTTGCAGCAAGAGAGAAGTGGTATTTTCCTCACTTTCATTCCTGTCGAATAGTCCAACTGAGCACGTGCCAAACTCCATGTAACTGAGCAGTTTTGTTAAATTCAGCAAGGGCGTTACATAGCTACTTTAGATTAAGCGTATCCTCAAATACTTTGCTGACTTGCAGGCTTTACCCAAAAGCACAGTACAGCTGTTGAATGTTTAAGGCTCTGTAACTGGCACCTCTGTGACTCCTTGGCCCCTCAGTAGACGATCCTCTTGCAGTGATTTTTTTTCTCCCCTTGTAATGACAGGCATGAACGTTGCTGATACGCAGCTCTGTGACCAACCGTATTTTAACAGTTAACTTACATGCTGTACAAATACAACCGTGACTGTTGTTAATTCTTGAAGAAAAGACTCACCATAGACTGTGTCTATTTTAGTGGAAGTTGCATAGCATTATTGTCAAAATTATTGTCTGGGTTTAGAGGAAGTAAAATTTAATGCAGACTTTTTATATAAGCAATAGTTTTCCTGCTTCTAGAATATTAACCAGGATAGAAGTAGTTATGAATTTTAGTATAGTTATTGGGGGAGTTGGCCTGTGTATAGTTCAGCAAGTATGAAGTTGGGACTTTTGTACTATAGTATGGCGATAACAGTTGGTGATGTCTCAGCTGGTCATAGAGTTTGTAATTTCCTTGCTACTTGTGTGAGATGACTGCATTTTACAGCAGTGGTTATTGAAGTACTGGGTGCTTATTAACATAACAGTAACGCAAAGCTGTACCCCACTATTTTCAGTATGTCTGTGGTGCTCTTTTTTATGTTGGGCAAGAGTATGCTAATTTGGATTAAATACACTAGGAAAATACTGTTCGGTTTTTCTTACTGTCAAATAGTTCTTTGTTTTCATTTCTGTTTTTAGGGCTGGTGGACTGGGTCTTAATTTTGTTGGGGCCAATGTTGTTATATTGTTTGATCCTACGTGGAATCCAGCAAATGATCTTCAAGCTATTGACAGGTACAAACCCAAATACAGAACCTATCCCATGTCATAGTCTTCTTTTGCTTTGATCCTGTAATTGAATTGTCCGACTAAACTTTCCTAAGAGAAGACATTTTTTACGTAGTTTGACTTGCCCACAAGACAGTAAGCAATGTCCAGCTGAATTAGTTTTTAGCCTTGTTCTTGTTTTTAACCCTGAATTTGACTAATTTTCCATTTTTAATTTTTGTAGGACTGTAATGGTGGGCTCATTAAAACTAGTTTTTAAAAAAAGAAGACATAGTTACTCTAACATTTTCACGGTCTCTGCAATAAATATGTGTGTATAGCTGGATGGAATTTTTCCTGTGTTCGTCAGGAGAAAGTAGGTTGTAATTGACCCTAGTTCAAGTGATGTTTAGAAGTCCAGAATCTTTAAAGGAAATATTTTATATTCTTTTCTGCTTCACCCTTGTGGAGATCAGTGTCTTTTCAGCACCCACTTCAATCTCTGATATTATGCTCTTGAAGGATTTCCAGGAATCTGGATTTTCTTTTAAGGTTTTTTGATCGTACAAGTTTTCTGTAGGAATTCAGGACATGCTTTTGAAAAGATAAAGTAAAGATTATTGGAAGCCTTAAAAAATCAGTAGATTTATATATTATCATTAGCAGAAGTGAACTTCTTTCTGTTGTCCTGTGCAATAATGTAATTCCATTTTAAGGAGCTTTCTGACTGCTAAGACGTGTTTACGTTCACCTGTTCTAGAGAAATAGATGTAACAGCAATGTGTATTGTTTGAAGGGACTGTCTTTAAAGAATCTTTGTAAGACCACATTTTTATAAATTAGTTCACACTGTCTTGAATTTTGAGAATATAATCTGTTAGAAGCCTTGGAATTTGTCATTTAGATAGAACACTGCCTGTTAGTTGTTCTTACTACGTTGTAACTTGCAAAGTGCTTTATAAAGTGAAGAAAAAACACACTGCCTGAAGTAATACATGATCTAATTCCTATATAATGCAATTAGGAGAGTATACTGTGCAAAAGCAGATAGAGACAGAGAGGGGGAAAAACCCCAAAAACCAACTGAGAAAACATAGTGCAATACAGATTTTTGAGAGACGGAAGACAGGCCTTGAGATCCAAATTGAGGAGACAGCTATTTCAACTAGATAGACTTTTGACTAAACTTGGAAAACTAAGGGCAAAGGAAAAGGGAATGAAATACTGAGGAAAAAAATTGGAAAAATAAGGGGGAAAAAAACCCCCAAAACCTACTAACTCATAAATGAGTTGATTTAGTACTTCTGCTTTATTGGAATGCTTTTAGTTTTTAATTTATTTTACTACCACTAAGAGTGCTTTTTCTTTTTTTAAAGTGATAAAAAATATGGTTTTTAATATTCCACTGTCCTTACAGAGCTTACAGGATCGGCCAATACAAAGATGTTAAAGTGTTTAGATTGATATCCTTGGGAACTGTGGAGGAGATGATGTACTTACGACAAGTTTATAAACAGGTAAAGTTCACAAGCTATTTAAATTGGGAGCTCTTTATAACTTTCTCAATTACTGAAGGCTGAGCTAGCCTATACCAAGATCGTAGTTTACTTTGGGTTTATGATATATGCTGTTACCTTAACTTACTAAACAGAGCTATGTCATTTAGCAATTGTCAAAGAACAAAAAAGAATGTTTGTATTCAAATTTTTTTGGTAACTTTCAACAGTTTAGTTGTGCAATATGCGCTAATCAGGTTATACAGAGAACTATTTTATTTCAAAAGCTGTTAAATATACAAGTTGTATTTAGTGTCTGCATCAGGCTGATTGAAGCAGCTTTTTCTTTTTGAAAGGCTGGAGAAAGAGCAATAATCTTGCTGGTACTGCAGAAGAAAAGCATGATGACACTGGTTACTCTCCTGCCTTTGAAAATTTGCTTACAACAGGAGAGGATTAGCAGCTTGTAGTTGGTGCTGTTATGAAGATAAGAAGTGATGTTGTCTGCCAGAATATTCAACCTGAAGAACTGCTCTGTCTAAATTTCCTACTTCTGTTGATAGGTTTGATAACCTAAGACTGGTAGAAACAAAGTGTGTGGTTTGAGAAACACATAATCTAGCAACTACTTCCTAACGAGATCAGAATTAAAAAATAATCAAACTCAAACATGAACAATGAAATCAGGCTGCAGAATAAGAAACTAGGTGAAATATGAACATGTCTTTCTCAATAAAAATTACAAGTTAAAAAATATCATGACTGGCTTTAAGTTAAGGAAATTAAAGGCTTATAAACTTGGAGTAAGGAAGCAAATCATTGAGATACAGTTGTCCTGAAGGATGTATTGCATAGAAAAGGCAAAGTATGTCATCTCAGTGGGCAAATGATACCATGTACTAAAGAAAGCTTTATGAAATCTGATGAATTAGCCTTATCATTTCAATTCTTGGCAATAAATAAGAAAAAATTGGTATTGAGTCTTCAGTGACAGTCATCCTCCTGTAGCTGGGTCATTTACAAGGAGGAGGTTGGAGGCTGAATGAGTAGGATATGCAATAATAGACAGCTTGTCATTATCCTCATTCTTACTTGTCACTTACTTAAATCTGTGTAAGGTTCTAGGGTCAAGTATTTAGACATGGTATCTGATTTCACAGAGCACACAGTCAGAAACCCCACGGCTGGAAGATCAAATCCTGAGTTGTTCTCAGTAGTGTGTATGGCCTGCTTTAAAGTACCACTTTAAAAAGTGTAACAGTAGTAATTTACCTGACATACATTCAATGTTTTGTAGAAGGCAAAACCAATTAAAGTTCTGTTTAATTTTGACAAAGTTATCTAAATGAAAAAAAGTAATCTTGTTAAAAAGATAGTAGGTGATGGGCTGATGTGCTCACAGGTATTTCAGCTCTGTATCAGAAGCTCAGAATGAAGAAGACATTGTATTAATAGCTGAAATCACATAATAATGAGATGAGTTAAATATAAAACAGTGAGTCCAAAAACTACTTTTCAGAGACATTCGTATAAAAACATAAAACCCATGAATTTTATTTTTTAACACAGCAGCAGCAGGAATTACTTTGCTCTGTGGGCATTACTTTAGCAAAATTTAACAGAGTGTTTGTTGCAAAAAACCTCACTTGATTTGTTCTTTATGTCCACATTCATGGAAAAGCTTAGTAAGCATTCTGTTCCAAATTTTCTTTTGTGTGAAGAGTGTTTGTGGATTCATTTCAACAGTAAGTAACAGTAGGAGCGATCTCTAAAAGACTAACAAAATGATTAATAGAAGATTATTATCAAATATATTCACTAAAATCCTGAAGGAGCCAGTGGTGCTTTACAGCGGTCTTTGGAGTTGGTGATCTTGTAGATAAAGACCTGGATGATATTGTCTGTTTAGATTTCCAAAAAGCATGTATAAAACTTCTTGAAAGGCCCTTGTTTTGTTGTGTTTGATACTGGTTTTGTTTTTTTTTCAAGCTGACTTGTGTTTTTTCAAGTTGAATAAGAAGCAGTAAATAAGATAATTGTAAATCTGGGAATTAATTTTTTTCTTTGGTGTACACTTGGATTTCATTCCCTACTATAGACACTAGAGCACAGTTAGGAAATTCTCAGTAAGTTGTGAAGAATTACCTGCTGGTGACAATTCAAAAAGCATGAGTACATGTGGATGTGTGTTTTTTAGTGCACTATACAAATGTGCTCTCAGAGCTAAATGTTGTCACCTTTCCTTTTCATGAAATGAATTCAACTGAAAATGCTTTATGCTTGCAGTGTTTTTTTACTGAGGGATCTGTTTGCTTTCAAAATTGCTGAATTTCTTTTACTGGTGGTGTTTAGTTGTCTGACCTAGCCATATATGATTGCAGAATCTGATATAAATAAAATTGAAATCTAACATTATAGAAACCTGAATAAGTTAAATTTGTAGCTTAAAGTATGCTGTTGTAAATACCATGCATAATTCAAGAAAGAGTAAATTGTGCCTAGCTAGTTAAATAGCATTTGACTGCATAGTTACTAGCTTGCATAATGCAAGAGATGTGCTGTCTAGGGAAGTACCATTTCAGTGCTAGAACTAGAAGTGAGTAGAAGTGAAGAATTACCAACTGCTAAGAGACAGTTACAGAAAATATTTCAGGTGCGGCGTCCATAAAACCATGTTTTTGACATTCTTTCACTTAAAGTCAAATATACCAATTATGTATGTGTTGAAACTTTGCAGTCATTGGAATGCAGCTAAACCTGCCTGGCTTCAAAAATGTTTTCATTCTGCCTGACAAACTATTTGCTTGTCTTTCCTTTTAAGGAAGTGATTTTTAAGTCACTTGTATTCAATCTATTTAACAACATTGCATGATAATTAAAACATTTAGAGATAAAGTAATTTTGTGGCTTATATGTAGTCCTTTCCAAGTAAGCATGCAATGCAAAGGACTATGAAAACATAGTAAGAATTTAATATTGAGGAGAGATGAGCAGTCAAGAAAAGTGTCAGTAGCATGTCTGAAATTCGACAGTAGTGAAGTAAAAGACTTGAAATACCTTTTCTTTTTATTCCTTAAAGTCAAGCAGGTTCTTATTATACCACAGTCTATTATACCAATGTCTGCCAGGGAAATTGAAATGAAGTATCGTCCCTTAGGAATTTCTGCCGGCTCCAAACAAAGCTGTGTATACAGTGTGGATGCCAGGAAATTCTGACATGCTGTTGGGACAACACTTCTGAAATCTCTTCTGTTGTTCTGTTTTAGCAACTTCACTGTGCAGTGATTGGAAGTGAAAATGCCAAGCGGTATTTTGAGGCTGTGCAAGGATCAAAGGAACACCAAGGAGAGCTTTTTGGGATCCATAACCTTTTCAAACTCAGGATTCATGGGTCCTGTCTTACCAAAGACATCCTGGAGGTGTGAAGTCCCAGCTTTTTAATTCTGGATATTAGTTTTACATTTTTTTTCCTTTCCTCATGAGATAACTCCATCAAAGTTATGACAAGATACTTTATAAAAACAGAGAAAGTTAAACAGTACCTCTCTATGTAGTGCTTTAAATGAACTAGGCATGCTAATTTCTTGTTCTGATGTAGACCAGATTAATTTGCTTAAATCAAACCAAAAAAGCACAAGAAGTTTGGATTATAATTTCCATGAGTTTTCTAATATATTTTGTTTTCCTAATAAAAATGCTGTAACTTATTATTCTGGTACATTCATCTATTGTGAAAGTTGCACACAGATACCTTTTATTCATCAATAACTCGGAGTGACCTTTTAGACCTAAAATCTTGGTCTTAAAAATATCTTTCATTATCATAGTAACCTTTGTATAGTACATTTAGAGATGTCAAAAACTATTTAATAAAATATATTTTATCATGCTAGATTTATAAATTTTCCAAGGTGGAAGTGAATAACAGAGGCTTCCTGTTTTAACATTAGTTCCTTAATTTATCTTAAATCATCTCTTAGTGATTAATTTCTTAACAGTTACTGTAAAAAGACTGTTGGCACAATTCCATAGCATATAGTGCACACTGTTTTTTAAGTAGATGCAGTACTAAACCTTTTTCCATCCAGCGGGTTTGCTGCAGCTAACTTGCATCTGGAATTTATTGCTGGTAACTTCTTTCCANTTTAATACAAGATAAAGTTAAGAGTTATTTGAACCGTGTATACCTAAGATCCTCCCAGTTTATGCAATATGTTACTTTTCTAGCAGGTTATGGGTTAGATCAAAGAGCAATAAATGTCAAAATGTAACTCTTAGTCTGGACTTTGCCGATTGTACTTCTGATGGTTACATTTCTGTAGGAAAATAAAATAAAATAAAATTATTTTTTTAAATGGGATTGCCTTTTTTTGCTTGAACAGCCACAGTTTTTATTCTGTACCTTCTTGATTGNTTTAAGTAGATGCAGTACTAAACCTTTTTCCATCCAGCGGGTTTGCTGCAGCTAACTTGCATCTGGAATTTATTGCTGGTAACTTCTTTCCATCCTTCTTTTTATTTTGTTATTTTGCCTATGCTAAGAAGAGGGTGGGGAATATGATAGCAATATAGAAGCAGCATCTCCAAAAGAATGTTCCAGTGTAAAAACATGTATTTTGGGGATGTTAAGTTCAAAAGTTTTCTAAATTAAATCTATTTAAAACNGTAACTCTTAGTCTGGACTTTGCCGATTGTACTTCTGATGGTTACATTTCTGTAGGAAAATAAAATAAAATAAAATTATTTTTTTAAATGGGATTGCCTTTTTTTGCTTGAACAGCCACAGTTTTTATTCTGTACCTTCTTGATTGTTTTAGAGGGAAGGGCGAGTAGAAGCAGGAGTCATGACAGCAATTACATGGCTAAACGAGGAGATTCCTCCACGAAGATCAGAAAAGGTAAGGTGTCTTTGTGGACTACTAACCAGAGCATAATAGTCCCTCTACTTCCTGACACCTAGATTGCACTTGCCATCTTTTATTGTCTCCTTGCCCTTGGTTTTACACGTAATAAAGCATTAGATAATGACATGCTGTCTGCTTTTAAAGTGGAATGCTCTGAAATCTGGTAATAGGGTAATCTGTGATCTTTACAACACTTCGATATCCTCAGTCTGAACGAAGCTGTTACTCAACATGCTGTTATTGCAGAACAGTATTTTTTACTGAAAGCATTGCTCTGTAGAGTCTTAAGACTGACAGCCTTATGATACGACATAACATGACATAATATGATGTGACAGCCTTCTGATCGAGAAGTCAGTTGAGAATCTAACACCTGCTTTTCAGAAGATTTTTGGATAGGGAATTATGGAAAAGAGTACAATTGTTTTAGAGGATTGAACGCTTGCTTTGGACTTTGTAGATCTCTGTGGAACACATGGGCTATTTAGTTAATGTAATCATACAGTGATTCCCACCAGATCAGTGATCTGTTAAATGCTGGCTTTCTTTTTTTTTCCCTTTAATATATCTAATAATTTCCTTCTGGAACAGGATATGTGGGTTTTTTCCCCCTGTAAAGGCTTGGTTTAATGGGAGCATTTTTATGTATGTTTTTGACTGAGTGCTGTGTTCAGATGATTTGGGAAATAAACAATTAGGTCTACAAGATGGTGCAGAAAATATCATCAGATTAGATCACACTGAAAAAACCTGAAAATTAGCTACTGTATGCTTCTTGAAGATTTCTGTGGGTGAATGTCTATTAATTTAAATCAAGATGCTGTCACATTGTCATAATCTCACATTTCTAATGCATCACTGTGTGGTCATGATCTCGGAGTGGATTTGGTGACAAACTAACTTTTTTAGTTTGTGTTAAATGCTTTTTGATAAGCAGGGTGATATCAAAATTAATATATTAATTTAAAAACTTTTCTTCATGCATGAAAGTTTAATATTTACCCTTCCGAGTTTTCATTTACATATTGTTATATTTCTTATTTCAGTAGCACACAGTTTCAGAGTTGTGTTCCGAAATTCTGTAACTTCTGCGACTAAGGTTGCCCAGAGGTGATTTTGGTTTGATTACAGTAGGCCTCAACTAATTTTAAGAGCGGAATGTTATGTACTCATAGCTCTTTTAAACTATGTTAGGCTCCATATACAAGGATGTTGACTACTCCTGGGAGGTTTTTTGTTTGTTTAGTTGTTTTTTTTTATGAATGTCATTATGCACTATTCATGTTTGAATAATGAAATCAGTTTTCAAACTACCTCTGAAAGATTAAAAGTTGCAACAAGATCAGTATGAACTAGAAAAGTATGAGTGTGGATTGTGAAGACATAGGTTGTATTAGCAGTGTGCAGTATACCCAGTCATTTATATTTTTGGTTATTTTCATTGTTCTGCTAAAAATCTTGTTCTGCCAAAGACTTTCCTATAATTTCTCTCTATTATTTGTTTTGTATTTGCTTGCTATTTGCGTATTATAATACTATTTTTATATATATATTTTTTGAGTATCATAGCAAAAATCCACTTTTTTTACATTCCTTTGGAACTAGATGAGTTCCTTATATATATATGATGTTATCTAATACATTTGCTGTGAATTACATTCATTTTTAGCATGAACAACTAGACTGTAAAGAAGATGAAGACCCTGGAGACATTCAAGCACAAATAAAGAGACAAGAAATGGATTTTTGTGATGACTTTAGTGATGATGATGTTCTGGAAACTTCTGTGAAAAAATGTGACAAAAGGAAGCCTTGCAATACACATAATGCAATGGTAACAAAAGGACAGCTTTCCTTAATGCAGTGTGGATTCTCTAAGTTGTTGCAGAGAGAAATTGAAACTACCAATGAAGAGCACAGTAGTTATAACTCTGATAATTCAAATTCTGATGATCAGACTATAAGAATAAATGCAAATAGCAAGCTTGGTGATTTTCAGAAATGTGAAAGCCATGTGGATGATGTGGAGCATGGGAAAGCTGCTCAGTCACCAGATGGAACTAATAAGCAAGATATGCATAGTACAGACTGCCTTGTTTTATTGGGCTCTGAGGAGGAAGGGGACAGAGAAAGTGAGGATCAATGCATTTCAAAGCAAAGTGATGTAGTCATTGAAACGGAATGGAGTTCTGCAGAGAATGATGATGTCATCTTTCCTACCCAAGTTCCAGCGCACCTGCAACCAGTGCTTACCAAAAAGGTTGGAATTTACAGGTCAGCATCTGAAAATTGTGGAGAGTTAGCAAAAGAAAGGGGTGGGTTGGTATTTAAGGGAGAGACTGGGCATCATGGATTCCATAGTACTGAGTCAAATTTCACCAAAGTCATACCTCCTGAAGACATCAAGAACAGCACAAGAGATTTGAAAGAGGAAAGCGACATAAGCGATGAGTCCGATGACATTGAAATTTCCCATAGTTCTGAATCAAAGTTAAGAACTTTTCCCTTTTTGAAATGGAAAGAAAGACACGCCCATAACAACAGACTATGTAGCTTCTCCAAATCTCTGCTACAACCAAAGAAGCCCAACAGAAAAGAAAAGGAAAGTGATTCTCAGAATATAGATGAATTTTCATCCTCTGAAGATACCTTACCAGTTAAGAAGATTGATGCCAGAAAGAGAAGCTATAAGCGTAAGAGACCGGGAGAGAGAGTTCAGTTTGAGTCTAAAATCCTTCATCCTATTAAAGATACTTCTGTCGCACAGATGAAGTCTAGCAATTATGCTGTACATAGAACTTCTGCAAGTAAAGCTGAATTTGAACATCAAGAGCAAAAAGTAGAATCAATGGACAGGTATTTAGGTAACTAGTCATTTAATTTATTTGATTTTATTTCAACTAAAATAGTAGCACGTTTTTAATTTATCATTGTTGGCAGGTTTTAAGTTCTTCCTGCTTATACATGTTTTTGTTACAAGATACTACTAAATGCTGTCCTAAATTTTTAGTAATGTCTTTATCGTTCTTTTTACCTCTGAGCCTTACTTTCATGTATTCTGAGTCATAGGTTATTTTGTAATATTTTGTTAAACACTTGTTGTCTGCTGAAGGGTGCTAAGACTGAAAATTTATTAAGAATTCACAACAATTATATATATATGAACTGGAAAAACATAAGTCTTGGGAGGACTGTTAAGGTTTTTTTTCACATACATAAGTTTTTATTTGCATGATTTGGGAATTTGAAACACCATGTAGAAGATTTGATTCTGTTAGAGACTTTAAGTATTAATATTGCAGCCATTAAATCACAGATGCTTTGAAACTTCTACTTTGTCCATCCGAAAAAAAACCACATTGAAATGGAATCAGTATTAAACTGCCAGGATAAATCTGAGTAAGTGTAATGATTGTTATTGATTTCATAGAACTGAGAAACTAGGTGCTGAGTGAAATCACAACAAATTCTACAACTTCAATGTAAAACTTTTTTTAAATTACAGTATCGTTCTTCAGTATAACTGTGTGTCTCATGATTTTGGAAAAAGTCTTTGATTATATCTTTCTCCTGCTGTATCAGATGGTGTTCAAGAAGTGGCATATATTCATTCAAATCAGAATGTGGTTGGATCCAGCAAGGCTGAGAATCGCTTGAGCCGGTGGGCAGTGCGAGATGTATTTGAATTGAAGCAGTTTTCCCAGCTCCCTGCTAATATAGCAGTCTGTAGTGCCAAGGTAAAGAGAAATGTTTAGGAAATGTTGTTTTTACTGTTTTAATTTTCTTTTTTCAACTTAAAAAGTTCTAACAGACTTGTTTTTCTGTTAATGGCCACCACGAACGATCAAAGCCACTGAGCGTAGGAAGAGGACGAGGCTCAAATGGAGGTCTAATAAATAACTTTTGTGGTTTGGTTTTTTTTTGGTTGGTTGTTTGGTGGGTTTTTTTTTTCCTTTCTACATTAGCCAGCTCTGAAAGAGTTGGGAATTAAGCAGCAGAGCACCTTCTGTGGGATTTTTTTGAGAGAAATGGTAAGTTTAAAGATGGGGTGTCTGAGATCAAACTGTACCGTGTTTTTCTGACAGTTTGTCCTGGATCCATTTAACAAAAGTCCACTTGCCACAGTACATTCTTGAATCTCTGTGGCATATGAAGTGAAACATAAATCCATTTGCACATTTTCCTTCTTTTGGGAGGGTGGGGGTGCAGTTGTCACAGCAGGTTAAAGTAATGGTCATTATTGACTATGATTAATATCTGAAATGTAAAACTAACATTTACTTGAATTGCTCATTTGCAGAAACAGATACATTTTACACTTTTTTTTTGTCATGCATCTTACTTAATTACATGAGGAATACATACCAATCTGGAATAAGTTCAGGTACAGCTTCTGTGTTTTTGTTCTTATTCCATAGTGTTTCTAATCTACACAGATTATCCAGACACTTTGTTGTTTGCCTTGTAATAAACATGTGCCATTTCCTAGACTGATTTTTAAGTTAAACCACAAGCATAGAATAAGTAATTGGAGAATGCGCAGTTTAGTCTTTACAAACATATTAGTAATCACTACAAAAATTTTAGACAGAGCACTGTGTTGTTCTAGGGTGTTGAACATTCAGAGTGGCTAAAAGAATTTCTTCCACTGTTGTTGATGTACTGTAATTAAGCCATTAGGAGGGATGCCAAAAGAATTTTTGCACTGGGAAGATCAAACCAGGCCAACCACTAAAAGTGTGGCCTTTTCAGTTCTAACACATTTGCATTAGAATGTCCCATATTAACAGAAAAGTTAGTCAAAAATAATCAAGAATACTGTGGAAAGGTCCTTATTTTATGGCAACGGCAGACATCATTAATAAAACTATATATCAAGGAAAGAAAACTTTGAAAAGAGTAATTTGAATACATGTCTGTTGATCAACCTGTGTTCAGAACTAGTTTATAGAACTCATTTGTATTGTTCATGTAACTTACATCTCATTATTTAGAGTTGTGTGACTGCAACTATTACAAATTAACCTCTCTATTAACTTGTCAGTCAATTTTTTGAAGGTGTCTGTTTTTCATTCAGAAACAACAGTAGTACCAATTCTCTCAGAGATTTAAGTAGTAAGAAAAGCATCAATAATTACGGAGAAGGCTGCTTCTTCCTTTGCTTCCTGTTTTTTCTTTGACATAGAGGCACTAATCTAGAAATAATCCGTAGATGGTTGCCTATTCTTAAATGTGGAGCTTTGGATTTTTTTGTGCTAGGCATAAAAAAAAGAGCTGCCACAGCTTCATAGATGGCTTTGAAATGTGTTCTGCTTGGAATGTTTCTGCTACTATTTTCCTTACTTCTTTATTTTATTTTTATTTTAAAAGGTGTTCTATGAAAAATGTGATTATTGTTGCTTTTCTGTCCATCATTCTTTTTTGGTCATTTTTCACTTATTTGCCATCAGCTTAAGCTAAGACATTCACTGTCAGAGTAACTTACTGTGTAATAAGGAGAATGCAGATTTCAAATTAAGTCTAATAAAAAAGTTCTTTGACAGATAAAAATAATATTATGTGTAATATTAAAAATACAGCTGAACAGTTTTAATTTCCATCATTATTTTTGGTAAATAGAATTATGGTACTAAATACTGGAACGTTGATTGTAGACTGAGAATGACTGAAAGAAAAACAAAACTTGTCAGCTGAAGTTTGTCAATAGTATTGCTTTCTAGCATCATTGTTCTTACTGTTTGTCAGAAATCATGTAATTGGTCCTGCTCACTGTTGGTATCAATGATCACATTCTTAATTAGAAGCTTTTTTTACAGTGCATTTATATGAAGCAATATTTGATAGCATCATGAAGATTACTGAATAATGCCTGATAATGTTTATGTCCCTTTTCAAGCATATCTAATCAAGTTGTCTTATATCTAAGTAAGAGTCATCAAAAAGGGATCTCTTCCTCTCATTTCATAGATAGGTCTTTTGGAAACAAAAGTAAAATATCCTTTGTGCTGTTCAGTTCACCTGTGCCAACTGTCTTCTTGTTCTGCAATTTTGTCTTGCAATCTGTCTACAATAATGCATTTCTGACTTAATAAAGTTTAAATAGTTGTTGGTTTTGTTTTTTTTTTTTTTTTAAATGGCTAATATCTCTGGGAAAGGAAAGCAAGAATAGTTAAAAGCTAGCAAAGTACCCCACTGAAGGGGATGAGCAGTAAGGAAATACAGCTTTTCCTACAAATCATAGTTGAAGACCGAGCGAAACATTTATTCTACTTGCTTACATATGAATCTAGAATGACAGGTGTAATAACGTTATAATAAGGTAGTAGGAGAAGGTAATAAATAGTAAGCAAAAGTAATCAATTAAGTTAACCTTTTGTAAGAACATTGACATTTTGTTGACTTCATGCTATTGACTAATCATCTAATCACATCTTGGCTTCACTAAATTCCTGTGAACTTCAGGGTAAGTTCTTCAGTTTCAGCAGCAGATTTATGGAAATGAGGTGAATATGAGTAAGAGCAAAAATACGTTGATGGAAAGCAATACGAGAGAAGTCTTCTTCCTGTTTTTCTACCTGCAGTAGATAAAAGGCATATAAATTAGGTTTATTAGTCCTTCCTTTATTGCTGAAGCATGGTGACTAATGTAGTCACTTGAGTTGCAGAAGCTGCTTAAAACTGGAGCTGGCTGCAAAGCATGTGAGGACTCTTCGTGAAAGAGTTTGCCCAGGAAGATCCTTGAGATCCAAGGTAGAAGGGATGGGAGGCAGGGATTTTGTTCCTCAAGAGAGAACTTTGAAGATATGTAGAACTGTATGTAGAATTTATTTATTTTGTATTTAAGAATGTAAGCAATAATAAGTATGTAAGCTTGCATTTAAATTGCTTATAAAAAGTGTAAGACTCGAACTTCAGGATACAAAAATATCATCTTGGTGATAGTCTTTTTCCTTAATTTGACTTCAGAACATCTATGTTAGATTTAGACTGTTGGCACTAATGTAATTCATAGTCAAATCTCTCTTCACCTTTTAAACTGTAGGTTTCAATCAAACATATTTTTTTAATCCAGTAATAAGTAGTCAGTCTGTCCTTAATGTTACCTGTATTAGTATTCCTCTACTCCAGCTACCTTCTGTCTTAAGTAACAGAACATATTATTTTAACCTGCTATTGTTCTGTACCACAAAAGCTTAAGGAAACAAAATTTTGGTTCCTTTTATGAGAAATATGTCTTCCTACTATTTCTTCTGTTCTTGCTTGCTTTATGCTCCAGGTTCTGTAACAGTCCTGGTACATGGCTTCAAGACTGCTGCAGAGCCTTTGACTCTTCTTTCTCTCAAGGTGGTAGGGAGCATAGTCATACTATTTTTGTTTGGTTTAAAAAGAATTTTGCAAATTTAGTAATTCAGCTAGAATATTCATGTTTATGATACTGAATGCTTGTTCAGTGTGTATTTCCATAAATTCTGTATGGCTATCAAAAATACAGTTAGGTAACAGCAATCAGAAAATGAAGTCTGATGTCAAGAAATAAAAATAAAACATCGTGAGAGCTCTTACAACTTTTCAAATATGAAAGGTGAAATAAAATCTAAAAGTAGTAAAGATATCAGTATAAAGTACACATAAAGTAACCATACAAAAGAAGAAAGAGAACAAACCATATTTTGGTTGAATATCATTAGTCGAAATAAGTCCTGTCCAGCATCTGAATTACAGAAGGGTAACTATTGGAAGATAGTTTGTATATGACAATGGGAGAAGCAAAAAAATGTGAAAGGTTTTATCACATAATCCTGAGGAAACTAAAATAAATTGTGGCTTTGGAAATATGTTCCCTTTACTGTTGCGTGAAAGTAGAAGAAGATTCTGTACCTGCAGATGAGTTGGAGAAGACTTTTCAGTTAGGAGAAATACTGTTGTCTTGTTACAGAGCGACCTTTCATAGTCATCTGCAAGCAATGGATATCTGTTTATACTTTATTTTGCAAGTATAGTCAGGGAGGGACTTGTAAGATTAACAGTTTTGAGGGGTTTTTTTAGATAGACGTGGTATTTATATGCTTAGTATTTAAGGGGTAACTAGAATTACAGTAAAATACTTTAAATTACTACCAGCAGTTCATGAATTGTACGTATTTCCTGCGTCTGAAAATTGTCCATATTCTGACCATTGACCACAACTCACAGTGTCACATCAGTTTAGGTTTTAAGAATAAGGGATGGAAGAGCAATATGCTAATCGTCCCTCAAACAGTTGATGTTTCTGGTAGTGTTGCTTATGGGGAAGGCACTGAAGCATCAATAATTAAAGATGTTTAAGAGCTTCAGTAATCAAAACAAAGCCAGGGATTTTTTTTTTTCCATGCATAGGTGTGGCAGACAGCTGTTCTGAAGAAATTTTGGAGATGCAGATTATACATCTTAACTTCCTCTGTAGTTCTAAAAATGTATTGAGCCTAAGTGTCTCAGAAAGCAGTCAATTGTCTCTGTTTGCTCTGGCTTTTTGGAATCTTTCATAGCAATTCCTAAACATTAAGGCAGAAATTATGGTCAGTTCTGCAATACCTCAATGCAGAGATAATCACACCAGGTTTCAGTATTTTAAACGTACAAGGGTAGAAAATGCATGTCATTTAGTGTGACAGATACCCACACAATTAAAAATTACTGAGAGTTGGTCTTTATTGCTTTCTTATGCATATAACTACAAAATACACTTGATCTGCTATTTCACAGAAGATTATTAGTAATAATGATTTTCTGTTTTTTTATGTAGAAATCTGAGTGAGGAAGATTGTATTAAAAATTAATCTATTGGAATAAATTACTTGTTTTTACTACATTATTTTGTGTGTGGTTTTTAGGCTTACTTAATGTCATTGAGTCTTCTTTGTTCTGCATTTTAGTTTCCACTCAGGTTTTCTGTTTGCACGTGTGTGCAAATAGACTTGATTAAAAATGCATTGTTATTTCATGAAACAAGCAGAAGATTAATGTGTCTGTCACCCCATTAGTATCTGTTAAGAAAATAGTTCTTCATTTTGTTTTTCACCTAGCTGGTGTAAATACAGAAAGGATATTGAAAACAAGAGCTTCTGAACGTGTGAGATGAATCTTTAGACTGGATATGGTGGATTTATGAAGTCAGACTATAATTTTCAGAGCAGACCTCTGAAAGGTATTTCAGCCTTTCAGGAAACAAAAAAGGTGTTGAGCCATTTGAGTAATATATTGCTCAAAATTATGCTGGCGTTATTAATATTTTGGGGAAAAAATGAAATTGTTACCATTTTCTCTAAGACCTTTGTCATATACAAAGAATTTTCAGATGTTTGGGTCTCTTGACCTGGGGCTTCCAGGTTCCAAAGCAGCTCGATTGATTATTTATTTTTTTTTTTCAATGGAGGAGCTTGTTACTTTGGTTTTTGGGTAACTTGCACTGTTACTTGTGGAACTTTTTCTTAGCTAACATGTTTAATCTTGCCTCTGGGAGGCTTCTATTTCATATTATCTTTTAACATTTCTTGTCTATTCTGAAGTAAATGACTGCACTCCTTAATTAATATCCTAATTAATGTCTGTGTTAATTGAAAAAAAACAACCTATGTGAAGTGTTTTATGTTAAGTACAGAAGCCTGGAATAGGTTTTCTCTAGTTCGTATAAAGCTGAATTTGTGTAGTATTCCTTCAACAGGAATCTTGGGGGGGAGGGTGGTGGTGGTTAGAGAATGGGGAATACTTCAGAGAAGGCTTGGAGGCTTCACAAAAACAAAAAATGTGAACAGGAGACATACTAAATTTGAAAAAATTATTAAGTCTCTCATTAGAGCTAATTTGCACTTTTTAATATGTGGAAAAGTATTAGTCACAAGAACATATACTCTACCTGTTGAATATGTGGAGTCTTTTTTTTTTTTTCTTGAGTCAACTGCGTGTTTTCAACTTAAGTTTACTTGAAGTTTTACTGAAAAGAAATGTACAAAGACAGCCATTCAATTGAGGATTAATCACTATGGCAACAGAAATGTGGTGACTGAAAAGGGGGAGGATGTATTCTCCCCTCAGCTTCCTGCCAGCTGTCATATTCAACCTCTGCGGCATGAATTCAGGCCAAAATATAGACTGTGACCAGCTCTAAGAAACTATATCTGTATTTTTATAAATTGGTACAAGAATCACACTATAAAAGACGACTTAATCCTCTGAATTGGATGACAGACATTTGGCACTCTTGCCAGTGTTTGACAGAGAAATAACGGGATGCTTTGTAGTAAAACCTGGATTAATGGTAAACCCCTCTTTATGTTATTGCAATGTGGTGTAAATGAGAGAACTAAGCATGCTGTCAGCCTAGGAAAAAACATGCCCTTTGTATTTCCAGTGCAGATTTAAGTGCAGTTGAGAATACTGTAAATACAAAAGTTGTGTTATTAAGAACTCTTCATCATATTTGTATTACATTGACATTTTGTAGATCATTTAAACAAAGACTTTCTATCAGTTACAGTAACTCTGATTGCAGTGTGTTTGCACAGCTTTCAAAGACAACAAGTTTAGGTACTTGTTTACAAAGAGTAGGCTTTTGGGAGGTAACTTTCCATTATCCTTGCTTTTCTAGGAAGAGGGATGCTATTCAGCTGTAAAATAATTGTTCCCAAATGACCGGCCTGTAATGCTGCTTTATTGAGTTTACAGTTGCAGCTTACAATGGGATTAACCGTTTCAGTATGGCTTTTGTGTTGTTTTTTTTTAAACATGGTGAGCTCGTATGTGGCATTCTGTGAGGCATGTAGTTGAATATTCATTGTGGTGCATGTGCATGGCTTTTGGTTTTGCTGCTGTTTGATGGAGGGATGAGAGGGCAAAAGAAGATAGGTGCAAGTCAACAGGCTTCTGCTGAAATTCTGAGATAGTCTGATTGTCTCCTCTCATTCTCAACAGTAATAATTATTACATTGATTTATAGTCAGATTTTTGGTGCAGAAAGTGATATGGCTTATAGGAGTTATTTTGGTTAAAGAGTCTACAAATTAAATAAAACAGCTTCCAATGAGATATTCTTGCTCTGGTACCTGACTGGAGAAGTAACAGACTCAGAAGTAAATGCAAAATAAACCACAAATCTGTCCTCAATTGACTTAGTAGTCAGTTCTCCACTACCGAGCAAAAGATTAGAGTTTATGCAATGTCCTCAGTCTTGGGTTATGCAAGCAGAAAAAAATAGATATGACAACCAAGGGAAAACAACTACATACTACTCTGATAAAATTTATTTACTTTAATCAGCAGGTGTAGCTAAATACTTGTCTCTCAATGTTGGCAGAATATTTTGGAGGAGTAATTTGTACCAAAAATGTCTTATATTTTTTGTAGCTCTAAAATTATTTCAGCTATGATACAGTCAAATACAGTCCTATGATACAGTTAAATATTAGATACCCTGTATTCAGAACCAACATCCTGAGTAGCTTTGTTCAATTACGAAAGTTTGGGTGTAAATGTGGTTGTCCTAGAGTGTTCAAGAATTTTAAGGTAGGTTAGCTTCATTTTCTAAGGCAATTGAGGTACTCACCATTAACTATACAATAACCTCTAATTCTCATTCTGCATTCCTGTTTTGTTAGAACCATAGACAAATGCAGTTTAAGTGGCACTGATTTTCAATTAAGAAAGTTAAATTCAGATGGAAAATTAATGTGTACATCAGAAATCATTCTAAAATACAAGATTCAGGCTTATTTCAAACTTTGGAATGCGTTAAGTCATCATGCCCCTCTGAGATTGTTCAGTAGTCTATATAGTCTAAGTAGAAGACCAATTATGGTTTATTTAAGGATCAAGTGAATGAAGAGACATTCTCTTTATCTGCTAACTTTTTTGTATTATCTTGACTGTATGGACTTCATTTTTAGAGGAACTTTGTCTTCCTTGGCATGTAGAATAATTTAGGAAGAAATTCTTATTTGCTCTGTGTATGTCTAGAAGACAGAAGGAAACAAGACCAAGTATGAACAGACAGGGAGCAAACATTTCAAGCTATTTATAGATGTACTGTATGATAAAAAAATAAATACAGTAAAATAAAAATAATATCTAAGAATAGCATATGTTCAAGAAAAGTGTATAGAACGGTCCTAGTCATTCATAGATATTATGGAGGGAGAAAAAGGAAAACTAACGGGGAAAGAGATTAACTGAAATAATTTACAATTGTAATTTAGTTCACCATAATGGCAATAAGTATCACGTGATCAAAATAATGACCATCATCCAAAACTTGTCATTTGCTTGCAAAGTGAATTTTAAGAGGACAGACATACTGAATTCACTGTGTTTCATGCTTTTGAATGATTTAGATTAACTACATGGCAGCTAGAGATTTGTGAAGGCCTTTCTTGTTTGTTTTAGAAATGAAAACAAACAATGAAACTGTGCAATGGAAAGTATCTTGGATATCTGGCAGCAGCGGTTTCATGCATACCTGAAGAGAAAAACCTCTTAACTGTTTCAGTTGTGAGTGGGGAAGTCCTGAATCTCTGTTTCTCTTTTTTTTTTTATCTACTCTTCTTACTCTTAGCCTCTGCTCACTTGCCCTCCCATACATTTTCATCTTGGTGTACTTAAAATGATGAATATTGTTCTCTTTTGCTTTACTTGAAGGGGCTAAAGAGATGAAAAGGGAAATCACAGGCTTAAGGTGGCCAGTCATCTCAGTCATGTCTGAAGATGCTTATACATGGATTAGCATTTATTGGTCCAGACTGTAAAGCCACATCTTTATGCCTGTTGTAGGAAGAACAGGTACTGAAATTTTGTACTGTGAAAGATAGACAAAAATTTGGTTTGGTAGGTGTATACTATTTTTAAAACTGCTGTAACTGTGTGGCAAGAGACAGCTGGTCACTTAGAGCTAACAGATCCAAGAGTTCTTGCAGATTCAAGATGGAGCCTGTAAGCAGAAGTTACTGGTGGATTATGGCACTTAAATTCTTGCTTGTCGTTCAGCTGCCTGTCTTATTTCTTCTTGAAGAATGTTACCCTTAGATGTGTACTGGTGTGGAATTGTGTGCAAACTGGTAAAAGAAAAGGGGATAGGATAAGGACTCTAAACCTGCAGATGCTGCCATTCTTCCTGGATTCTTGATTACAGTCTGTATTTGATACGTAACCCAGAAAAGGAAACTCATTATTGGTATTCAAAACATGTTATATACTTTTAAGAATTGGAGACATACACAACAAAAGAAGTGCTGGTGGAGGAAAATATCTTCTGTGGTAGAAAGATAAAATGTGTTTATGTTGAATATATTAAATGGAACATGAAAGGTGAAAATGAATGCTTTCTCTGATGTATTTTTTGTTACGTGTGATAAAAGTCCCTAGTCCCTAAATATTTCAAAATCTATTTTCTGCACAACTATGTAGTAATGGCTCTTCTTTCCCACTGCAATATATAGGAAGATTCTTCACAGTAAGTGCAGTAAAAGCAAAGGGGATAGGATAAGACAAGTGTACGACAGGAAGGAATTGCTGTACTTCTATATGTTGCAAACTTTCTAGTTTGCAATAATACCTCACAAACTCATTTTACTGCACTTTCATTAACTTTCTTTCTGTTTACTGGGGTATTTTCTGTACTGTAACCTTTTCTTACATAGTTGTTTTGAAAACCAAAAAATGTTACCTCCTACTAACCAAACTGCATCTGTGGCCTTTTTTTTTTCATATATGTACATCTTTGATAAGAAATTGTTAATTTGTTTTGTGCACTTCCACATTGCCAAGAAAATCTTCATATCAAGTTCAAAGTTGAATGAAGCAGTAAAAATGTTACATTCAGTAAATCAATATAATTTATTTTTTTTGTTTTGATTTCAAAGGAATTATCTCACTGTACCGTTTTTTCCCCTGGCAAGATACTAGCTTGAGAAAGGACAAAATGTGAAGAATGTACACAGGTATCATGGTGCTACAGATAATTCAGTATACATGCACTTAATTTATGAGATGTCCAGTGAGTATGTGGTCAAGATTAGGTGAAAATTTTCCCCTTGGAACAGTGAAAATTTCCTAAAATACACTGCAAATGCATCATGTCTTCAATATAGTTTAACATTTAGAAGACTAATTGCTTTAATGAATGCTGTCAATCTTTTTGTAAAAATTCTTTTAAATACAGGTAGGAGATACTGTATGCTATATTATTTCCTTTACATCATGTATTTCACATTGGCTATTCAGAAGATATGCAATGCAGTGCATGAAGAATATGTTTTAACACAGTGTATGTATGTGTATGATGGTACAATGTTTGGAAAGAATGTTTTTGGATTTCTATGCTGTGATTTTTAGGTGTCATGCAGAATAATTGTTTCATAATCATGTATTTGAGACTTAGAAGTGTATTTACATTTTAAATTGAGAGAAAAACATGCTATTACTCACTTAGGCACTGCATGGGATCTTAATTCCAGGAGAAATAATTCATGTTGCTATTTGCCTTTTTTTTTAATATTTTTCTTCTCCCTGAGTTAAGTTGGTGAACGTTTTTCAGTAGTTATGTGGCTAAGTCATAAAGCAAAGCCAGACTTGGTTTTTGTCAAAAACCAGATTTTTTTGACAAAAACAACATGGCTTGTTCTTCTTTCTTTCTGTCTGCCTGTCAGTGTTATCCCTCTTTCTAGTCCTCAGCTATGCTTATGTACTAATCATTATCATCTTTTCAGTTTCCAGTAATGATTTGAAAATGCTGTGGTCAGATCTTACTTCATGAAAATGTTCTTTCAAGAAGTTCAGCAATGCTTATACTTACTTAAGTGTATGAATGAATACACAGTACTTTAAGTTAGACAAAGTGCACTTCCACGTGCACAGGACATACCTTGTATGAAGAATTTTTGTTTCCTCTCTTATTCCGTTCTTTTGGTCGTAACAATTACATTCCATAAAGAGTATGACATTCAGTAATATAAATAGATTGTTAAATGTGCTAGTATCAGGAGTGTAAGACCAAGAGTCAGTGGTTCCTAGCTGAATCAAATTGTATTACTTTCGGTCATGCTTTGCAAGATTGCTTTATGCATATGATATACTTGATACTTCAAATGAAGAAGACCAGTGTGGTAAAGTCAACATGGGATTTCATGTATGAGCAAATAATGGGGCACATACATGGGTGTGTACACTACTTTGTTAAAGAAAGTGTTCGAGGAACCAAAAATAAAAAACTGAAATGTTTATCATGAATTAGGTGTCAATCATTGGGTTAGAAAGCAAACACTGAAAGAGAATCAGAAAAAAGTTAGCCCTAGGAGGGACACATTAAGGAGAGTAGTACATGAAACCACATTCGTAAGGAAGCAACTAGTGTGGAATGTTGATGGTGCTGGAACATTGACTGAAGTTTTCACCCTTGTTTAATGGTAGTATTAGTAGAAAGATACAGGAAACATTTTTGCCTATATGTGTGTAAGAGCCTCATCTATGTATCACTCAGAGTAGCAAACTTGAGATTTGATGTTTAGCAAACATGGAGACATATTAAGAAAAACTAAAATAAGTGGTTTAGTTTTACTGACAAAATTTTTACTGTTTTTTATAAATAAATTATTGGGTTTGGGATCTGGGTGTTAGATTTAAGTTGGCAAACTTTCAAAAACATGCGTGAATTCAACAGAACCAGTTACTGTGTTTTAACCTAACTGGGTGCCATTTAATCAATTGGCTTTGCTCCACAGAGCTAAGAAGTTTTTGAAGAGTAACTGACAGTGGCCATGGGCTTTCACTGGCATTAGCTCCTGCAGCTCTTGGGGTAACTTGTTTAAAGTAACTTTTTCTACCTTCAGGAAAATGCTTTGAGCAGCCAATCTAGGTAGAAGAGGAGGAGATCTTTGTGTGTATATGGTGGTATTTTGCTGTTATTCTTTCAGATTTGGTAGGTCAACGTACTTAAAAGTTTTGTACTTCCAGAACTAAATGTGCCATTCATGACTTTATTCACAAATAGCAGTACTTTTTACATTAATTCTAATTTTCTGCAAAGACAAGCAATTTTACAACTTTCAGTGTGTTTACAAGATTTGGCTTTTTTCCCAAAGAGATTTTTAATCTTCTTTGTTTGAACATATGTGTAAATCAAAAGTGTTACTGCCCGAGATACTAAGTCTTGTTTAATAAGAGTTAGATGATCTGACGCACATTTATGGGGATCTAAAATACTTTTAAGACAGGCATTGATATGGTTAGGCTTGTATTCTACACAGATTCTGCTTGCTTAAATTAAATCACACAATCCCAATTTTCTGACAAAGTAACAAATACACTAGGTCTTACAGTAGTGAGATCTATAAATATTTGTCATGCAAAAATTCCATAAGAATAAATATATTTTAAAACTAACATTGCTTTCTCCTTTCAAAATACATTTTTCAAGTCAGGTTGTGTATTACCTATGCATATCTTAAAACAAAATGACAAAAAACCGAACCAGAAACATGCATGCAGAATTAGCAAGATAACTGTAGAATATGCTGTAGATATCAACTGCTAATTCAATCTTAATTTTGTTACTACCATCATAACTTTATTTCTGGGATTTTTTTACATCTTAATTGGGGCCTGGGTTTCAGTGTTGAATAGTAAAACTTTTAGTAATGCAGTGAAATCTTAATCTTTGGAGTTGGCCATTTAGCTTAAAGAGTGAAAATTTATGCCTGTAGGTCCCTTACTATTAACATCTCTCTCTTTATGCTAGTTTGAGGTTACTTGCCAAAGTAATGGATTGAGAACAGATGTGATATCCTAAAGCTCAAGAACAATGTGAATGGCCCATGGAAATAAAGGAAGTGGACATGGATCAAATAGAAACATATTGGGAAGAAAAACTGTAGATCTAAAACCAAATCTTGAGCTGCAGATGACAAGGTGTGAACACAGTTTGTGTTTTCATCTCTCAAGTAGTGTTAGTAGGGGGATTCAGGACATCACTAAGCAGTTAGTTGTTCCCCTGTCTCATTTTGGGGGGGAGGGGAGGGGGGAAAGTAATACTGCTTTTCTGGTTTTCCTCTGGTTTTCTCCCGTTTCTCCCATTATTTAATTTTCCTATATCCCTTAGCTTGGTTTTTGAGAGAGGGGAAACTTTTTCAGGAATTTGTGAGAATTTCTGAAAAATAATTAAGGTATGAATAGGATTGTATTTTTGTGATTCTCGATGCATGATGAGTTTATCTGTAACAGGATCTTCTTGAATTTCATAGAAATACTAGCTTTCTTTTACCAGTACATTAAAAATCTTAATCTTACCAGTTTTAATCTTATTAGTACTATAATGAAAGTATACCATAATTCTTTTTCTCGTGTTCAGTTACAGGTAAGTATAGTGATACCTCATCAAAAACATATCTACAACTCCAGATAATTGTGTGTGTGCATTAGAGATGGTGCTATTGACGAAAATTATTCTACCTTAACTTTGGTCTCTTTGAATGGTGTTGTGATGGTTTACAGTTTCTCGTCTAGTGTTACCTTGTTGAAGTACCTAAAGAGTTCTGAATACGTAGCGTGCAAAAATTGTGTAACATACAGTAACAAGCAGAAAAAAGTGAATCAAAATAATTCATTATTTTTGACACATAATATCTTTGTGAATTGATTTATCTATTAAGACTTCATTAACATTTTCTATTTTCTCTTTTATAGTAATATTTGGAGGTTGTGGCTGAGATTTGAGTCCTGTGGTGCAGGATAAAGTATTTGTATAACCCCTGTTTATGCAGTAGAGACCTTATAGAGCTCTTCCATTTAGCAACACAATTAACCCTTTTGGAAACATATCCCACCTTATTCTTGGAGAATTAAGAATTTCCCTTGGTGTCCCTGGAAGTTTGTGACTTGAGAAAGGAGTTTACGCTGCAGCTCTGAATCCCTTTCTTGGCACTAAAACTATTGAGTGCTAGCTAAGAGTAACAGAATTGGATGCAATAGAGCTTATCACTGTGTCCCAAACACAGCTGTTTTAACGATTTCCATCTCTGATTTTACTAGAAAAATGAAGAAAACCCAGAAGACACAGCAGAGGACAACATCATCAAGGGAGGGCAAGAAATGTTGGTGAACAGAACACCACACCATCTGTATGTTATGCATCCTGTGACCCAAAAAAAGAAAAACGTACACAGAGTAGGTTCAACCACTTTCTTGGTTGGAAAGACACCTAAAGGAATCCGCAGGTAAGACTGTTTTGATGAGATGGAAGCGAATTCTCAGCTTGAAATGAACTTGCCTCTGGGCTTTTGTCTTTGTTTCAGCCGTACTCAGAATATTGATGACTTTCTGTGGCAAGAGCAGAACTAAAGGGAAGCTTCCACTCACGCTGTACAAAGAGTATCATAATTGGTTGATAAAATGAGTTGAACACACAAATCACTTTAAAGTGTTGACTCCATGTGTCATATATTACGTAGCTGTGCAGATGTCATTGCCACCAATATTCATGGCATGTGCACCATGCAGTCCTACAAACCAATGTTTAAACTATCTATAAAAGCAAGAAATTTTACAGTGAGCTTCTGACTGCCTACTGATTTTGCCAAGCTCTCATCACTAATGGAAAGACTGAAAAAAAACATTGACTTTGTATTTATTTTTTAACTGGGGCTCAATATTTTTAATATGTTGTTTCTTGTGTTTGGAAGGATAGTAATTTTTATGTTTCTTTGTTTTCATTTTTTTCCCCAAAAACTATTTATGTTATTAATTTAAATACTGAAATTCCATTGTTGCATAGATAGAAATTCAGTAACAATAGTCAGATGGTATGTAGAAATAGAAAGCAGAAAGCTGTAGCTAACTAGGCAAGCCTATAGAACTGGGATTTGGTATATATTTTTAATTTAGACACGAGACAAATAAATTACCATATGAGAGTTGCTGTCTAGGTAACATCTCATTAGCCAGCTGGCCTCAGCTATGCAAACTGTTCTTGTTGAAGTGCCAGACTTGCTTCCTATTACACACACTGAAAATTCTAAATATTTACGAGGCAGGTAGAGGAGAGCCCCTCATGCTAAAAATACATGACATTAGAATCACAGTTGCCAATAATTTCCTGAGGTAAAAATTTTCAAAGGCAATGAAGTAGTTAAAGGTGTTTTTCTAAGGTCCTACGCCATACCTAGCAAAAAACTTAAGCACATTCACTTAAATGCTAAGCAGGTCATCTGTTAGCACCTTGCTTGCAGTTGTACTTTGTAGCACATCTGGATCTGCTGGGCAATGAATTAAGATAATGAGGTGCCTCAATTTGATGTGTTGTAGTTGTAACACTGAGTGGGAAGCTGTTTGCAGTCACCACACACAAATGGTCTAGCTGGAACTAGCCAGTCAAGCAGTATTTGAGGCCAAACAGGGTTAATTCTCACTGCTAATGGAGCCCTTGTACAGGAAACACAACATGGTTCATACCTGTTCTCTGAGAAAAAGCATAAACCCACCTCTCCAGCCTTCCAGTTAGGTTACGTGATCCCAAACCATGGATAACTTGATTGGGATGTTCTCCTGTAGTTGGAATTTAGCCTCTTAGCAGAAACCAATATTCCATAGCTCAGTAAATGGAGGATGGAGGGGACAATCCTGGCTGCCTGTGAATGTGTTTATCCAGGTGTTTAGCAAGTGTTTTAAAAGGAGTTTGACCAACTCCTTTTTTTTTTTTTTCCCCCAAGAAACGCTCTGCTATCTGTGTCCATCTGAACTGTGGCCTTTTGGTACAAAATCTTGCCTACACTGAGAGTCAGTAAATCTTTTGACTCATGAGGAAATCACACGTCAGTTTGGGATTCAGAAGTCACTTCAGTTCTTCTAAGATCATTATTCTTTCTTCTTCTTGCTAATAAAAACAAACAAAGGCCCTGATGAGGAAGTTACTTTTGGTGATTACTTTCTGGGATATGTGATGTACATGAGTTTAAGGAACTGGTTTAAAGCTGGTTTTGTTTATACTTAAAGGTGTCAATGTATTTTTCCTTCTTGAAAATTACAGGAAACAATTTGAGGAAATGGTTTCCCACTTCAGTATGGGATCAGTGGAAGAACTGGCAGAACATATTGCAAAATCTACATCAGAAACAAGGCAGAAGATGTTGAAGGAGTTCTATGTCTCCAAGCATTCAGAGATGGAGCCTTTCTTCCCAGCTGAAATACCAGCACAAGCTTCACATGACTATGAGGCAAGAGAATTAAGTACAACATGCACTGGAAACAGAAAACCCATTGTTAATCTTCAAAGGTCTGAGTCTAGATCTTCATTAGCTGAAGGTCCGCTTCTGAGCGTAACTACAGAAACACAGAGCCAGCAGAGCCATAAGGAATACAGAGAGCAACTTCACAATGGCTCCTACGTGCAAGATATGTGTGTTGATGCAAAATATAAACAATCACCCACTGTTGCTATTCAGCATACCGAAAGGAGAAACAGTCAGGCATTCAAGGATTTTATGGTACCTGGCTCATTAAACAGTAGATTAGAAATAATTGAAGTGCTGTCTCCAAAAAGTTGTGAAGGACAGCAGGACTCCAAAGGAACACAGCTGCCAAGGAAAAGATCCCTGTCTCAGTCAGAAAATGAGGGGAAAAGAACTCAGACTTGTAAGAAAAAGTCTTTTGTGGACTTACTGGGAGATACCTCTATTCTCAATGACCTCTTCAGAAATGATGGAGGCAAACCTACAGAATCACCAAGGAGATTCCCTTCAGGGCAGGTGGAAAAATCAAAGGAGAGACCAAAAGACTTCTGGGACATGCTGAATGAGCAGAATGAGGAGAGCCTCAGAAAACTCACGGATACAGCAGTCATAGAGAAGCTATGTGAGATAACACCTCATCCCCCAGTGACAGGAGAGAGAGAAGTGTGTGAAAGTTCTCTTTGGAAAAAAAATGAAAATTTTCTATGGAAAAAATACAGTCCAGATGATTCAGATGAGCCATCCACTGCTACATCTTGTAATGTAGTAAAATGACACTTTTCTTTGCGAGTTGCACTATAATTGTCTTAGTGAACATTAAAATATGTACAACTTCATCAGAATACAGCAAAACGTGATACCTCCTCGAAATTAGAGGTGAAGTGATGAATTCCTATTTATGATGATACAAATTTACCTTTTATAGATGTGAATATATATGTAGTTACATATGTAATATATAGTACATATGTGTTTCTGTAGTACATATGTACTGTATATTATTGTAAGCTATGATATATCAATTTTAAATTAAACTCTTTAAAACATTCTGAGTGCACTTTGCTTTCTTGCATCCTGATTTTATTACTAGGCTCAGTAGCAGTACTAAATAATTGTTGCCCTTCCATTTGGATACCCTCAGTCATCTCAGCAGAATCTAATGATATTAAAAGGATTTGACAATGGTATTTCACATTTTTTCTGAGCTACTAGAGACTTGGGGACTTCATGAAACATGATGTCTTTGTCTAATAACCTTTGATGGATTTATTATTTTTTTTATGATTTTGCTTAGTTTCTCTGAAGCTGTGGAGCTTCTAATTATCTTCACTATCCTATAGCAGTGAGTTTCTTAGCTTGCTTGATGGGAAAAGTCACCAGTTTTTGTTTGTTCATTCTTTTTCAGTGCAAGATCTACAGTACATTAAATGATATCAAGTGTCCAATTTCATCTTTCACCATACTTTCATCTCCTGGTTGGGTTGGTTTTTATAGACTTTTGTCATGTCTTTATGAGGTAGTGTAGTCTGGACAA
>VXBJ01005776.1:130403-144884 GCA_013400055.1 Nycticryphes semicollaris | reverse complement strand
TACGTGGGTGGTGTTTAGTTTCCTATGCAAGAAAAGAAGAACGGGAATGGTATTTTAAAATAACTAAATAAATAATATACTGTTTCCTAGTGAATTTCAGGAAGAATCTAACATCATTGTGATGTAATTCAGACTTACCGTTGTCCCTATTTCATGTATTTGAGCATCTAATAGGGAAAAAAATATGGTTTATCCTGGGAAAACTGCAGGGACAACCTATGAGTGTGTCTTGGGAACACTTCACCAAGGATGTTGCTTACCATATTTGAAGAATGCAAATTAGACTAGGCACAGCAGTTAGCTACCTGAGGGCATTTCAAGAACCATGGGATCATAGAATAACAGAATGGTTTGGACTGGAAGGGACCTTCAGCTATCATCTAGTCCAACTCCCATGCTGTTGTCACAGACATCTTTCATGAGATCAGGTTTCTCAAAGCTCCATCCAACGTGATCCTGGGAAACCTGTTCCAGTGTCTTGCTACCCCTACACAGAAAAACCTGCTTTCTTATGTCCAATCTATTTCAACCCTCTTTCAGTTTAAAACCATTGCCCCTTGTCCTGTCACTACAGGCCTTAGTAAAACATCGTTCTTGGTCTTTCTCTTAGGCCCCCGTTAAGTATTGGAAGGCTGCAGTAATATCACTCTGGAGCCTTGTCTTTTCCTGACTGACAGATCCCAAATGTCTCAGTCCAGCCCCCTGACCATTTTCCTGTCTCTCCTTTGGACCTGCTCTAGTAAGTCCATGCCTGTCTCATACAGGGAACCCCAGAGCTGGGTGCAGGTGGGGTACTCCAGGTGTGGGATCTTGTGAGAGTGGAAGAGGGGGAGAACTGCTATGCAAAACTGACACCTGGAGGACTCCTGTAGTGATCAGTCACACTTCATTTTGAAGGTTCAGTCAATCACCCAGTTTCAAGTCAGAACATTTTCTCATCAAGTCAGAATATTATCTCATCTATGCAGATGACCAGCAATTCAGTTTTGTGAGTAGGCTTATCTTGTGGCACACAATAGGCCTTAATGGAAGCATGGGCACAGGAATGCCTGTGGGTTGTACTGTAAGGGCTGTTGAAGAAGCAGCTTGTGCAGCAGTCTCTGCTTGAGGGAAGCATTGGTTCCTGTCCCCGCTTTATGCCACCTCTGCTGGGTAGGCAGGTTTGTGTCAGTAGCGCTGGGTACTGTGCGTTCCACTGGCTTTGGCCTGACAGCTGCTGGGTGCCTGCTCTGGCTGCTGTGATTCAGCCAAAGCAACTGTATTTACACATGTCTTATGCATTTGACTTTATCCTCAGTATTAGAGTTTAAATGGATCTGGTTATGATCACAGCACTTCTCACAACGTCAGATTTGTTTACTATTACTTCACGCTTACAGGTTTGGGGGCAAATAATTTTTCTGTTGGGCTTTTTAAACATTAGTTTTTCCCAGCAGTTCACTAGTGCTATGCAGGCTGCGGACCCAAGCTTTCAGAACAAAGACGTGTAAAACGGATCAGGCCCTAGCTCCTCTCTCTGATGCATGTATTAAAGGCATGCATCACCAAATAGAATAATGGATAATACTTTAATTTTTTTTTACACAGCTGTGAATAAATGTAGGCTGCACCCCATTCAACTACTTGTGTAACAGATTCTTTCTCTTAACATGGTGTCATGGTGTGGAGCATGATCTCGGGGTTCCATTTAGCATTTTTGGATGCAAAACATAGATAAATATATCAGTCTCTGAGAAGATAATAAATACTTTCCAAGGTGTACCTGGGGTGGGGGGAGGAAGCTGCTGGATCTCATTTTTATTCCAATACTTAATACGCTACCAGTATTTCAGAAAGGCAGGTTTGCTTTGTCAGTTGTTGAGAGTACACAATGCATATGTGGAGTAAGGGATTTCCACATACTGACAAGTTATCATCTCACTCTTGAAATGCTCACTGTAACAACATTTTGAAATGAAAATTTTTCTTCACAGGTTAAAGAAATGGTTGTAAGATAAGCAATGTCATACCCTATTTGCCGAATAGTCTGTTAAGTTTCTCAGTGCTATGGGACTGTGTGAAGGAGTATCTTATCATAACATAAAACCAAAAGAGTCCAAGGCTTCATGTTTCTCTGGAAACCTTAACCCTAATCTTTGATTTTTGTAAGCTTTGAAATCTCAAATGTAATGCTGTATTAGTGTAGGGTTTTACATTTGGTGTACAGTATAAATTGTTTTATATGAAGGGTAAATGTTATGAAATTTTCAAAGCTTGGACACTGAAGCTGCACAGCAGCAGTCTGTGAACGGTGGTGGTTTTTGTGGTCTGGATGACTGCCCATTGGAAAATAAGCTTAAATTCGATCTGGAGCAGCTTCTACTTTAGGTCATGGGAAGCTGTTGCAGGTTTTGCTCTGTCTCTGTGCTAACCATTATGCGCTTATTGTAAGTGGAAGCCATCTAAAAGCTTAATTTAGTGATCTGACTGAAGTACCTGGAACAAGGAGCCCAGTATTTAGCATACATGATAAAGCTGTAAGAGGCTTGGTCTTTGCAGGCAACTAACATAAGCAAGACAGATGTGTTCCCTAACTGTTTCTCTTACCCTTAATCTATGCTGTTACCATTGTATTCTCTCCAATGGTATTTAACATACAAACTGAAACTAAGGATAGTCAGCTGGAGCAGCTTTAAAAAAAAAAAGTCTCAGCTAAGAAAATAAAAGAAGAATCTGTAAAACTGTTAGATATTGGTACATTTGAATTATGTACAGCTGAAGGAAGTCAGCTTAAGAGAGGGAACAGGTGGACCCATCTTGTTGATGTTAATAAATAGGATGTAAGTTAAGGCTTTTTACTGGTGGCATCGTTATTGGTTTTCTTCACAGCAGCCTTCTGCTTAGAGAGGCAAACTCCTGCATAGCTAAAGAAGAGAAGATTTGGTGGAATGAAGAGAATGACCACCAAATACACAAAAAGACTGCTGCGTGAAGTCCCATTGTGTCCAGAGCAAAAAAAGTTATGTGGCTTAAACCACACCAAAGGTGGTAGCTGGTTAGATAACAGGAATATTCTGAAAGGTTACATAGTGCCAGTATTGGAGGCCATCAAGAATGGGGGAGAGAAATGCCTGTTAGAAATTGCACATTGATCTTATTTTAGGCCAGGAGGAGGGACTAGTATCTTCTCAATGTGAAGGCCAGAACGGGCTAAATAACTTTGTTGACTTCAGTTGATATCAGAGCACTAGAGAGACCTTTCAGCTGAGCCACTAGTTTGTCAGTCGTGGTCTAAATGAGTTGATGCCAGGCAAAATTTGATCAAGTCAGGTAGGATTTCTCATTTTACTTTTAGAAGAACCTCAGAACAGCAGAACTGTACAGTTACAAGGCTGAACTGCGGGGCTGATTCCCAAATACAAAGCTTCATCGTTGTCCTGAAGTGGTCAGGTAGTTACATTTCTCATATATAAGGTGGTGATGTGCATAAACCAAAGCCTCTGTACAAGTGCATGTTTTATTCACGTGTCTGCCAAGTACGGATATTTGTGTAAACGCATGTTATCTGCAATTCAACTGAGCTGCAGGAAGGTGTATTGAAGTGAGATCTATGTCGCTGTAGCTTTCTGTGCAAATTTAACATTTTTACCAAGTAGCGTCACCTAGGCCATAAATAGTGCAATTTAGTGCCCTGTAGATCTGCATATAGAATATTTGTCATAAGTTGTGTGTGTGATTTTTAAAAAAGAATCTGAACAAATTCAAAAAGGGAGAATTTGACCTATAATTGAAGGGTATGGCTCCCCCATTTGAAGACATATCCTTCCAATATTAAAAACGAATAGTTACATTTTGTCTTCTTGGAAATCTGTGATTATCATTTGGTTTGCCTTTGAAAACGGAGAAGGCATTGGGGGATGCTGTGTTTGAGATGATGGTAGAGCAGAATTCATACAGCTTCTGCATGCAGGTTCCTACATGGTTGCAGGGAGGCACAGGCCATTTCTTTTGCTCAGTGAGGTCCCTATGAGGTTTGGTTCTGGGTCCCTGACCTAAGGCGGGTATCAGTAGTTCCCAGTGCCTTCAATGGAAATTCCTTGACTGGGAAAAAGAACAGATTACCAGTAAAATAGCAAGAAATCTGACCCTGCCTATGCTAACAAATGCAGCTCTGTCAGCAACCTGTTTACAAAACTGTCACAAGACTTAGTTAAAAACAGTGTATGTCCTGGGTCTGATTTGCAGTATAGTTTGGATCTTAAGCATGTTTTGCAAACTGCAGCTACACTTATAACTTGATTTGGGAATAGCCATGTGGTACACAGATTTCGTATCTGGTCTCAGAGAGGGAGAAGGAATAATTTCAGACAATGAATATGTTTGAGTAAGTCAGGGTGTGCATACAAACATTTTGTGAACACAGTAAGGCAGTTTGAAAGGATGTATTTGCTCAGCTTTAGCAGGTCATGACTTGGAGCACTGAAAGGCAGGCTGATGCCAGTGCCATGGCTTCAGCATAGTGAATGAAATAGTGTTAACAGGAGGGAAGAGAAAATGGTAACAGCATAGTCAAAGTATTACTGGATAGCTCAAAGATGAGAATACAGTTACTAGGTATGAAAAAGATGGCATAAGTTACTTAAGAATCTTAACAGCAGAAGGAGGAGACGGTTTTCTTCCAAGGAAGCATTTAACTGCTTTTGCTGCTAAGTATTCTTCTGTTTGTGCAGTGCCCTGCGTATTTTATTCACTGCATACCTTCCAGCTTATGCAACAAGTGAGGTAATATTCTTATGAAAACTCTCTGTCCTTGCACTTGCACATTCCACAGTTCAGCATCCTATAGAAAAAAGAGTAATTATTGCCAAAGTAGACATCAAGCCAGCATGTACATTCCTGATTAAGGCACGTAAACGTAGATAACTGGCTTAAGGTAATTGAGGAAATTCAGTCTCTGGGATCTAAACTGGTTGCAGGTAAGAAAGACAGGCAGATATTCAGAGCATTTAAGAGGAGTGCTTCTTTTCCTACAGGTCACATGGATCATAGGAGGATCTTTGTGATGCTACATGAGTGCATCTTGTGTGTGATTCTGCCAGCTAATTCTGAAAGAGAGGCAAAATGTATTTAAACAAGATGAGTGGAAGCTTCAGAGTTGTTTGCTTGGCATCCTTACTTGTGTTTAGTTGGCATCCAAAAAGCTGAATTTCCTAAAATGAAAGAAGTTATGGAATGTAGGCAAGTTGCACATGCATAATACATGTTGTCTATGTGGACAGGTTATCTCAATTGTTCTCTGAGTTTGCTTGAGCTGAGAAGATGGAATTGAGTGGTCAGAACCTGCTGTCATGTCTGTGTGTCTACATGCTGTATTACTCAGTTGGGATTACACACAGAACTTAGACAAACTGGAGCATGAGCAGACTGGCTGCACTAAAAGCATCGTTTTCTGAAAATGCACAAACACAGCATCATTACATTAGAATTTGCACCAGTTTGTTGTGGCAAGTTCCAGTGCCTGAACATTGATAGCGTAGTTGATATCAACATTAGCAATCCCTAACACTGCACCCATTAAAGACAATGGCAAAGCAGTGGGGGTAGCTCAGATGCTAAACAAATACCAGCTCAGCTGAGAATGAATCTGTGTTTTACTTCAACAGAACTGTTTATACTAAAGGGATTTTCTTCCCCTATGGTTTGATATTAAGTTGTTTCCATCAAGTGAATGGTCATGTAAACATGATCTCCTGTATCACCCTGAAAATCATTCTGTGCCAATTACTTTAAAAACAAATACCAGATGTCTCTATTGTTGGGGATAAACGCTCACAACTGTCGGTAGCGCTGTCCTCTCCGTGACTGGGGCTGCAGTGGAAATTCCAGCCTAGTTTCTAGTTGTTCTGGTTATTATAAACCAGATAAATGGAAAAATAAAACAAATTTATACTGTATTCTAATTGAAACATAATCTAAGTAGCTTGGAGAAAGTTGTTTTGCTTAAAACTTGTCTTCTGTGCTTCGGTCTTACCAGCTCCGCAGTAGATTCAGAGATGAAACTGGTCTGGTCCTTCTACATATATACTTTATGCTAGCATAGCTAGCGTAATTCAGGTTCCTCTTGCCTCTCTCTCTGCCCCTCACTGTTTTGTAGTTGCAGTTATATGTGTTACTAGCTTATAATACACTACTGTCAATTTAAGACTCTTAGACTTGGAGGGACAATCAAGGAGTATCTTCTCTTTAATCGAATTTTAAGGTTCTGTTCTGCTTCTGACATGTCACTGTATGCAGTGTTTAACAAAATCAGAATCTTAAGTTACCTTGTAATGGACATCATTATCACTTTACAATACTACATGCCCTGATTGTTAGGGGTAGATAAGTATATTCTACTATATAGATAATAAATTGTATTGCTATTGTGTATATATATGTATAGGAGAAAATACAATTATATTGTAATTATCTGTACAATATAATCCTCTCTGACATACATGGAGAGAACTTACCATTTTCTGAAATGCATAGTTTAGGCCTGTAGCAAAACACGTAATAGGTATTTTACCTACTTACTGTTGTTTGAACCTTGTGAACATAGAATAATTTTGTAACTGGGCAATTCGCCACCTTACATCACGTTGTTTCAAACTGAAAAAACTTAGGCTGCTAAGAAAACTTTGAAAAATCTTAACTTGCACCCGTAACAAATACCTGAGTTTTGTGGCATTCATCCCTCTGATCCTTTGTAAGCTGCACGCTTTAACAAGGAAAAAATAATGTAGGAAAATGCACTTGGCCTAGACTTTGGTATTTCTCTTGAAACATTTATGGATATGTATGACTCTTCATTTGTATTTCATTGAATGAGATAGAATCAGTAGGAAGACACTTAAAGGGAAAATTTGGGCTTGCAATTGCTTATGTAATGTAAAGGTTAAAATCCTCAGTAATAGTGAGGAAAGGTGTTTAAAGTAGGCTTTTTTAATGTTTTCCTTTACCATTTGGTTCAGGCGCTCTACATACTAACATTTGTGAATACCAGTAAAAGTAGGAATATCCTAGCTAGTGACTGAAGAAGCCAGAGACATGAAACCTGTTTGGACATTGAGACCCTGATGTCCAGAATGTCAAACTACCACCCACCCTTATCGCAAGAAAGGTAGAGGTCTAGGCCTTTTTGTAACACTGCATTGTTTGCTCTGCGTGGTTAGGTATTGAGGCCGTGGTAGTTCAGCGTGGTTACAGGTTTTCATCTCATACATAAAGTCTTAGCCTCTACCGTGAGAAGAGACAGCTGTCTCCTGGTAGACTTGAGGATGATGTGTCTGAAAAAAATATCGTGGTAAGAAAATAATTTTAGAAAGTTTAAGGGAGTTTAAAAAAATAGAATGAGACATTTTTATTTTACTTTCCTCACCATGGAAATCCCAAGAGTCATCTTAATAGAAGACTGTGTTTAAGACTCAGAGCAAGCAATAAAACCCTCTGTAATTGAGTTGCTGTAGTTTAAGCATGTCAACGGTTTATCTTTTGTTATTTCATTCCTTCACAGGCAAGAAGTGGGTGTTCAGATCCACTGGGAAGCTGCAGTGAGTGCACAGAACTTCCATTTTTAGCCTTGCAGGATTACAGGGTAACAGACATGAAGTCTGTGATACGCGCCTGGCTTTATCTTTTGTTTTTGTTCAGGCAAGGAACAGGGAGTTAATTAGTAAACTTTATAGTTACCCAGTAGTTTGGTTTGAGTGAGTTGAGATGGTAGCCACTCTATAGCTGCAGCTACTTCACAGCTGCAGAGCCTGCAGTGGATCTAGAGGTGTAACCTGGAATTTCTTCATTCTTGGCTCTGTGCTGGGACACTCATCAGGAAAAACTGCAAGTCTGAAAGGGAAAGAAATAAAGGAATCTTTCCAGATATGTGATGATACCTTTGGGAAAAAGTTGGTATCAATGAGCATAAAGTTAAAGTCTATACCATAATGCATTTACACCAGTTTGTGTAAGCATTTTTATTGCTGGCATTTTCTAACTTATGAGTGTTTTTTTTAATATCTGTAGAACGGTTTTGACAATATGTATTTTGAAAACTTGAAGATGAAACTGAAAAGAAAAGGAATTCTGCTACTCAGAATTGATTGATCCCCATGTGGATCATCATTAACATTTAGAATCAAAATTTCTGTTACTTGACTGATTAGAGTGGCTAGTAGTGGGAAGTAGTAGATTACAGTCTTGTCTGTGGACCAGCCAGTTAGGGGAAGAAAAGATGTAGTTGCTAGTAAATAAATGTCCCAGAAACTAGTTGAAAACAAAAGTGCCTTGGCATTTGTGAATTCTTCATTCTATTCTACAGTATGGGGCAAGTGTGCATTTAACACAATGGATCATTATGCTCTGGCTATTCTGGTCTCCTATTGCTTCTGTCTCTTGGGGTCTGCTCTGCTTTTCCATTTCTTTCTTGTTACCCCAAGCTCTTCGGCTTGTTTGCAAGCTAACCGGTTTCCTCAAATGTACTGCACAGGCACCATCAATGGGTATTGATAGTACAACAGGCAGAATTTCTTAGCTCTCAGTTCTGGTGCCACAGCAGCTCCTGGGGGCCAGGACTATAAACTGCATGAAAAATCCCAGTGTCCCACAGATCCTTTTGTACTTGGGAAGCTGCTCAGTTGATCTGTTGGCAGGATGCATACACAGTCTGGTTAAGGACGTGGAGGAGGTGTGCAAGGCCCAGGTCATCTTCTATTTCAGTGGAGCACTCAGAAAATAATGGTGCTACTCTCTAGCAGACTTACAAGGAGCAAGGATAAAACACAGATTTTAGAACTTCAGAACGTGGCCAAAATCTGTCATATTTTCAGAAGGCTAGTACCAGGCGTGACCCTGACAGTTTGATTCCTCGCAGTACGGTAACCCCTTTTCCCTCCCTCACTATCTCTCCCAAAGCATGCAGACAGAATAGGTTTTTTTCAGTGAAATGGCTATAGGAAAAACATGGGGAAAAGGGATATGCTCCCCTTTAACCCCATTTTCAGAACAGCTGCACTATTTTAGTTGAGACTTCCCAGAAAAATTAAGCCAGACGAAGACACTCAGCATGGAAAATTTCATCTTGAGCACTTAGAGTTTGGCAAAGTTATAAACAACTGAAAGCAGGGTCCTATAATGGAAAGTGTTAAGCAAGCTTAACTATTGGTGTAAGTAACAGTGGTGCATGTAATACAGGTATAGATACGTATGCATTTGTATGTGTAAGCAAATATATTCAGGATGATGGAGGTAGATATGAGTGTTTCAACTGAACGATGATATTACTGACCAGCTACAAAGCAACAAATGAGGTACAGAAGCCAAACTTTGCCGGTTCATTTTAAGCTCTGCAGTGGCAGTTCATCAGGCATGTTACAATTGTACTGTGGGAGAACTCCTTACCAGTTGAATAGAATGAAGCTACTTCTTTTAGACCAGTACAAAGGAAATATTTAAGGATAGGTGAGCAGTGGTTTGGCCAATGTCTCAGTGTTTTAAGTGTACTTGCTGTAAGTCTGTCAAGAATTAAGCTCTGGAGATGATGTTGAGGCACTGGAGTAACAGCTGCGGTAAAAGTTTCCCCTTTGCCTATTCTGTGTGTAGTTTGTTCTCACCAGCCGTGCAACATAGTTCCTGTGCTTGGGAGAAGAAAAGATGTGAGTTTTTTATATGCAATAAACTGTCTGTTTTACTCCACTGGATTATAATGGAAAGTAGTATTTGAAACACTCACTAATTTTAGCTTAACTAAACAAGGAGTGACAGAACCAACATCATTCTTTAGGAAAATTGTGGGGGAGGGCTTTTCGTCATCTCCCTATGCAGTAAAAATAGCTTTAATATGTCTGCATCAGCAGTTTCTCCTCCTGAAAGCTGTGTTTAGATGGCATAGGGTTTTCGCTATTTCTCTTTGGCATGGTATGCACATACTGTAGTAATCCATTTTTTCATCAGCTTGTTGCTAATAATGAGCCACCTAAGCTCTGAAAACCTCCCTCTGCCGTTAGCTGTAGAAGAATGCTTAAAGGATTTAGGGATGTCAGTCATCATGTTGTTTTTTAGCAGGAGTGTGTGTATGTGTGCGCGGGGATGAGGGGAAGAGAGCACAAGCTGGAGTTCAGAAATTACACTGTGTGTGTGGTCCGAAGTTATTTCTCATTTCATGAAATGCACGCTTCATTCCTGGCTCAGGCAAAACTTGCACGTCACTGAATAAGTCCCTTATCCACTTTCCAAAACACTGAAAAGATTTGAAAGGGCTCTGTGGGTGGACTGCTGCTATCAGCAAAAGCAAATAAGCTAACCTATTTAGCTAAGCATTTTTTAATACTTAAATAGAATAACCTTCAGCAACGCTTCAACAGTTGTGGCCAGCTAAAGGAAGAGAAGGGAAAAATGCAGAAGTTTAAGCAGTCACACCTTAATTAACATTAATGGCTGGATTATAGCTCTTGATGTGTGAAGGTGCTGTCTGATCAGTCCAGGGAGAACACTGGGGAATGATTAAATGAATTGACTGTGCTGCTAGGAGTCCCCTGTGGTGTGCTGGTCATAGTTTATTCAGCATTTCACCTTCCTTTAATCAAAAGCAGCACAAACTCATTATAGTTACCCCCAAAAAGGTGAATCCAAAGACTCCTTGTATCAAGCTGTTTTGATGTCCAACATAAGTAAATGGTTCTACCCTGCAAAACCATGGGTGTTCAGCAGCAACGCAAGCAAAGCAATGAGGTAGCAAATGCTAGATCTGTGCTGAATCTCAGCATCAACATAAATGATAGCTTATTTCATGGCATAAAAAAAAACCCAAACCCACAAAACAAATGAACAACAGAACCCCAAACAACACCCCAGAATCCAGTCAGGATACTAATGAACCAAACCAGCAACTGCAAGTGAGTGAAATGTAAATGATGGGACAGCACCAGGGAGTCTTACAAAATGTTACTATTCATCTAATTGGAAATTATTTGGCCAGAACAGGACTGAGTACCCCAATTCTGTTTTCAGTCCATTACAGAGTGAACAGCATATCATTGATCTTGATAATTAACTCTATATTAGCAATGTAGCTAACACCACAGCTATACAACACATGTATTTACAGAATTTACATGATCATTGCTCTAAGCTAAATCGAGATGAAAGAACCTCTTTCAAAGTGAATCTCAGACTGAGACCTTGGAGTCTGAGAGATCAGGACAAAGCATGGTAATGTAATTTGGTTAAGGCACCTGGTGATGGGTACCTCCTTGCCGTAGGTAGCACAGGATGGACCCACATCTCTCAGATCCAGCAGAGTGCAGGGCTACAGGGCTTCGCCTGAGGAGAGAGGTTCCTGTTTCATTGTGGCATGAGAAAAAAATATTGGGTTGAAGGAGAATTATTTCCCTGAGACCTTTTCAACCTAAAATGCAAGTTTGAATACTTCTCATCTGTCAGTACTAACATTAAATTGGGTCCCAAAGGGTCTCACATTCTGATAAAAAGTGGAGATATGAACATTTCCAAGAAGCCATTGAATCACAAGGGAGAAGAAAAAGATGGGTTTGCTTCCTCCATGACATTAGCAATTCCTGCTTACTCAGTGCAGGCCAAAGACTGATGAATTGCCAAAGCCATGTGACATGATGTCTTTGCAAGATGCACAGAGACAGAAAGAACTGGCAACACTGCAATTTTTGTCTGTGTTTACAGCCCAGTGCCACAGACCTCCCGCATCACATCTTCCATGTGGGAATGAGGCAGTTGGTGTAGCCTTCACTTTGATGCAGATCTGCATCTGTCTTTAGCTACCCTCTCTCCATAGGGAAACTTAATCATGAAACAGGTAAATGGTGCATGCAAAATATCTGTGGTGGGCCCAGGTTGCTGTAGAGCTGAGATGCAAAACTGTTCTTCCTCTCTTAGATGGTATAGCGTCCTGTAGCTGATCTTCCCCTGGGCTGGTTGTCAGACCTGCCCAAACAGTGAGCACTGGAGGGGGTTGTGACATAAGCAATTTCTGTGGTCAAGGGAGGTAGAGAAATCTCTAAAGCAGATACAATCTAGACAAGTTAGTCAACATAGGACCAGAAAAGAGAAATGTGTTGGGGCATGTGTAATTAAAAGTTAAGGGCAAACAAATCTGGACAGCAAAACTCAGCTGATAGGGAAAGGTGGGATTTGAAGACATTTTTAGGGTTTACTACAGACCTATCTCAGGTATAGAGAGAGTTCTGAATAATAGCATACCAATGTGCTAAAAAGTAATTGTATGTTTTCCCTGCCCTTGAATGGCAGCAGTTGAAGTTCTCCACATTTTCACCAGTTCCAAAGCTGAAATTTATCTTGTGGTGGTGTTTATTTAGTCTGACTGCTTCTGGACAAGGTGTTAGCCCCTCATCTATTTGTGCTTAATGCACAGCAGCAAGTCCAGCTGCTGAATATGGGACTTTTCTTGGCAGTTGTCTGCATTAGTGTCTGGCTACTAAGACCAAGCCGTGCTGCCAGACCTCCACGACACTGTCCAGACAAGGCTTTCCCAGAGTCGGATGAGCTGAGGAAAAAAAAAAAAAAAGAAAACCAACAAAATAACTCAACCAAAGCCGTCTTTGAGAAACCAATGCCAATTTCAAATACCACACTGTAAAGTGCTTCTCCTTGTGAAGCTAGCAATCAGAAAACCTCTGCCTGGAAGAGAGCTCTGAACCAGCTCCTATTATAGGACCTGACGCAGAGATCTTGGTGGTAAACGACCACATTACTCTTTGGGGCCTGTGGGTGTCAAAGAAAAGATGCATGTGAGAAAAGTCACCGTCTGAAAGCAAGGGCATGTTTTGAACACTAGAGGTAGTTTAGTAGCCTAAGCCTGTTTCTGATTAAAATAGGAGTCCTTCAGATGAATGGAATGTAAACCACATACCAATTATTGGAATCCCATAAAGGAAACTCCCTTTTCCGTCTGTCTATCCATCCATCCGCCCACCCACACAAGTACAGTGTCTCAGAAATATCCTTCTGTAGAAATGATGGAAAAATTCAGTGCTGGCTTCCCTTTTCCTTACCTCCCAGATGCTGGATGACAACAGAAGCAATGAAATTGCAGTGAAGCCACTTAAACACTTATCAAAGAAATGGACCTGCTAATTGAAAGGATAATATTTCCTGGCACCAAGACAAAACACACAAAGCTAAATCTCGAGGCCTTGCTCAAGCAAACCTCTGCGGGAGTGTGTCTATGTGAAGGCTGCAGGAACAAGCCTTGGAGTAAGACCTGCTCAAAGTGAAAGCATTATATCAGTGCTCTAGTTAGAAGAAAACACTAAGGCATGTGTATGCCTGTTTTATTTGCCACACCTCTCATTGCTTTGCATTGCCATTGCACACTTTATTGAGGCTCTCCTGTGTAACTGATTACAGTAATTAATCTTCCCATCACTTCTAGGAGGCAGGAGGATTTTCTCCCAGGTCAGCTGTGCATTTTAAGTACCACAATATCTATTTTACAAATAATGAACCCAAGACACAAAGTTCAGTGACAGAAGATCAGTGCCAGAGTATGGCAGACTCCCATTCCTGGCTCTAGCCACAATAACACACTGTTTTTCCCAAGTATGCACTAATCTCAAGCACATTGCTTAAAAAGCACATCTTCCCTATACAAATGAAGGCGATATATCTGTTTTGGTGAGCGGTCTTGCCTCCTAAAATCCATGACCCCCTGTAAAGAATTTAGATCCATGATAAATGTAATACTATGGCATGCTTTTTACATTCCCACTATATTTGGAAGACAGTTCAGTCTCGGTGCAAAAGGCAGCCTTTGGACAGCTGAAAGAATTTTTAAATGTTAGTAACTTGGGTAAGAGTTAGTTCTACAGCGGTATCATGGTATAGCTCATGATAACTGTTTTTTTGATACTCTGCTGGCCTCTAGAGGGATAATTTATACATAGGCTGAAGCAGTAACCTAGGGATTTTAAAAATTGCTGCCTGCTTGTTGATCTTCTTGCCAGGTAATTCTTTATTTTGCAAGACCTTTAAGTAATGAGACCTGTAGCCATTTGGAAACACTTGTTCACTTCCATGATTTTCCTTCTCTCTAAGCAATAGATGTAAGGTATGCTTCTTGAATAAATAAGGGTGGAAGATCCTGACAATAAACACCTCAGCTGCTGAAGTGAGAAGCACGAGGAAAATGTGCCAGAGGGATGAGTGAGAGCGGGAGAAATGCAGAAAAGACAATACAGCTTTCTGTGTATAACATTTATTAATACATTAAAAGCTCCTAAACATTGAGAATTCTTCTCATGAATCCTGTCAGGTTCAGTGAAAAGCATAACTGCATTGTGTTAAAAAATAAAAATAAAAAACCCGTGGCTTTAAAATCCCTGGAATGCAGCACATCTTTCTTGGCTTTTTTTTTTTGCTTTCTGTTTCTTTACTTGCTGCAAACAAGCATTTGATGCATTTTCTACTTCATTCCCA
>VXBJ01005776.1:105423-128754 GCA_013400055.1 Nycticryphes semicollaris | reverse complement strand
ATGGTTTCTGAAAAGGTTTCACCTTTGCCTAAAAAGTTAACAAGTGATTTTTCCCTTGCGGAGTAGAGGCGTGCCATGTGCTGGAAGGTTTTTTTCCCATCCTTGCATTTCAGTCTTCCACATCAGCAGGTTGTCACTATTTTGTCCTATTGCAAATAACCAACTTCTAAATATTGCTCTAGGACTACCTGTAAAGTCTTATTAGAGTGACAGAGAAATTAGGTCTTTTATGACGCCGTTACTGTGTTCATTTTAAGCTATCAATTAAGTTGCAAGTGTTGCTTGCTGGCCGGTGGAAACAGGAGGTAACAATAGTTGAAAAGGACCTGAATACAGTTTTTTTATGGTATATTCTGATATGATGGGACAAGATTTAATATGACCCGATACTGGCTACACCATAGTGTGTTATGGCAAATGGATTGATTCTAGTTGAAAGCAAGTTAGAATAGCTAATGTGTTTTTTCATATAATTGTTCCCATGAATCATAGGTCTTTTATACTCCAAGCAACATCAGGGTCTTGGGAAGATACTGTATCAAAAGTCTTGGAAGGAAGTTACCAGATAGTCATATACAACTAAGGGAGAAATTTTATGTTACTAATCGTAATGCCTCAGTAACTTTTTAGTAATTTTTTATAGATTCATAGAGNTTTTTTTTTTGCTTTCTGTTTCTTTACTTGCTGCAAACAAGCATTTGATGCATTTTCTACTTCATTCCCAGGCCCCACCTTTTTTATTTCTTTCAGGACACGTATTAAATCTGAGATAAAACCTAAAGAGAAAGATCGACATTTTCTGCTGAGGGTAGATAATGGCCTGTAAGGAGTAGCTGTTTTCAAGCAGCATAGGAGCTTTGTTCAGTATTATGCACACATTTTCTTACTGCTTAAGGTGTACCTTTCTGTAACTTAAGAGCATATCAGGCATCTTGATACACTATGTGAAGGCCTGAGCTACTTTTCCAAAGTCATCTATACCCTTTATGCAACACCAACAGCATACATTCTTCAGGTCCTGAGCTCAGTCCTGGCCCTTTGCCTCCACTCCCCATGGCCAGTTCTCTCCCAGTCAAAATGTCTGTCACCTCCTCAGGGTATCTCCATTACCATGCTATTAGCAGTTTTCCACTTGGAGGAAGATTGACTTGCTGGACCCCAACCCGAACTATTTTATAACTTCTCTGTGCCTAATAATTGCAGAAAATGCTTATATTAGCTTCTCCTTTTACCTTGGAGGTGAATATCAGGTGAATATCAGTGTAGCGAGGAACCTCATCTAGAGACTATCTTCATGTCAAATGCTATTTTAACACTTAATTTGGTATACCTGTTGAACAATTTCCCCCACAAAGTCGTTTGCACCATCTAAACATGTATGGCAAATATTATTGGATGTGAAAACAGATAAAGTAAGGCCTTTGCAGTAGGATACACATCAGTTACCAGATTTGCTTCTGTTGAACCTTACAAAAAACACCAAAGTTAAAAAGGAAGTAAAATGCTGTAATAATCAACATCTGCATCTGTAATCCACAGCAGAACTCATTTTGGCCTCAGGAGGGCTAGACTTCCACTCTTGTTTGGAAAAACAGAAGATCCCACACCACTCCAGCATGCCTGCCTCCTGTGGAAAAATTTCCTCTCATTCCTCCTCTGTGCTGTTATTCTGCAGATATGTCACCAAAGTAGCATGCTTTGAGTTACCTGTTGTTCATAAAAGTCTGCATATACTCTGCAGTACATACAGGTAGCTATCAGGTTAAAAGACTAAAGCACAATGTAGTGACATACAAACATTTGGTGAGGACTTTGAAAATTGTCTGAGCAGCTACTGGTTCTTGCTGTGTCCCACTTGAGAAGCCAGACAAGGTAGCCTATATAAAGTGAGGGTGTGTATCTACTAAGTACACTTACTGCAGATGATGGTGGCTCTATGTAGTTACTCCAAATGTGCCTCCAAATGGAGAAAGAATGAAACAAAGAAAATTCTGAGTGTTTGATTCAATTAAGAAAATTAATGGAGCTGTGTAGAGCTGCAGAGTTTCAGTGTTGTTTTGCTGGCTTGGTTTAGTGTGTGCTGTGCAAAAGGAGGCAAGGAAAAGGCAGAAAATGGCTGGCTTGGCCCTAAAACACACACTGGAAAATTACTGGATTAACGGCGGTGGTAACAGAGATGCCAAGGAACTGCAACAGCGACATGTTCTCTGTGCAACAAATAACTGGGGTCAAAGAGAAAGCACAAAGACCACATTCAAAGACTGTGTCCTTTTGTTGTGGGAAACAGTCTCACAATGCAAATGCTTATCCGTTCAAACAACACTTAAAGAAACTTCTGGAAATCAGGACACATTAAAAAAATATGCAGGTTAGTGCAAGCATTGCAGGAAGACAATATCAGAGTATTTTGGATTCATCAGGTTGGAGGTGACAGAGCAGAACCAGTTGAAAATGTTGCAGCAATTCTGCATCTGCAATGTGACACTTGTTGTTAGATGGGAGTTAAAGTGGCGCTTGATATAAGTTCCGTGATTCCTCTAACTTTGCAGCCACATTATCACAGACAACTTAGAGGGTGAATATGCAAAAAATCTTGGTGTTATGAGCAACTTAAATAGGGGAAATCCGTCTCTTTCTCTTGGGTGTTATTACATTAAAGTTCACATGTAGTTGTAAAAAGCTGAGGCTAAAACTCTGTGTTGTAAAGCACAGGAGTGCTGCATTCTTTGGCAAAGGGGATATTCATCTGATCTGCTGAAGTACAGAATATCCAGACAGCTTACTATGGAGACTAAATTAGGTGCTGAGTTTCACTGCCTTCCCCGATCCACTCACGCCCCAAGCTTTGGTCTGAATCAGTCATTATTCTCTTGAATTTGGAGGCTGTAACAGGCATGCAGTGTCAGTGAATATGGCCCAGAGCTCCTGAGGGCTTGGAAAGCAAGGNGCAAGTGTTGCTTGCTGGCCGGTGGAAACAGGAGGTAACAATAGTTGAAAAGGACCTGAATACAGTTTTTTTATGGTATATTCTGATATGATGGGACAAGATTTAATATGACCCGATACTGGCTACCCCATAGTGGGTTATGGCAAATGGATTGATTCTAGTTGAAAGCAAGTTAGAATAGCTAATGGGTTTTTTCATATAATTGTTCCCATGAATCATAGGTCTTTTATACTCCAAGCAACATCAGGGTCTTGGGAAGATACTGTATCAAAAGTCTTGGAAGGAAGTTACCAGATAGTCATATACAACTAAGGGAGAAATTTTATGTTACTAATCGTAATGCCTCAGTAACTTTTTAGTAATTTTTTATAGATTCATAGAGTTTAAAGCCAGAAGGGACCAATAGCTTCCTTCACAACCATTGAATTTCATTTGCTTTGTCTTAGCACATTAAGTGTACTTACAGTACAGGAACTTTAAACAGCTTTCACTGTGCTTTATATTTTCAAGATGGTCCAGAGCGACATATGCGTAGATAGCCTTCAGATGTTTATTATAATTAGCAAATTTTAGTATCTAAAAGCCAACTGTTCCAATATGTTTCTTCCACATTATTTTGCTGTATCGTGAGCACAAGATAAGAGGGGAGACACCCTTATTCATCTGCACACACTGGTCAAAACCAAGACAACTGATTTCCAATAAACCTGTTGGATTTTTTTAGGTTTTTTAACTGGAAAAAGGAATACAGGGATCCATGCTGGATTTATATTTTGTATAGGTTAGAAATTGCTGAATAATATGTCCAATGGGAACACCAATATGGAGTTGACTGTTCATGACTGGACTCTTTTTCCTCAGTAAGATTTTAGAAGTTCTCCAAGAAAGGGAGGAATCTCATCAGAACAGTAAGAGAAAACAGCTACTTTCATTTTGCAGGGGAGACTGTTTCTCACAACAGTCTGAGTGGATTTATTCAGTCCATTGAATGCAGTAGCACAAGGGACAAGACTGTTTAAAGAAAGACATGGTTATCTATTTTTTTAGCCTTCATTGTTAAAGAAACCGGAAGGTATTTACTAAATCAAGCAGAGGTCTGGTGGTGAAATGCTGCCACTTACAACTGAATTCTCTCTTTCTAACACATTTAAGAGGCAACATAACACCAAGAATTTAGCAGGTAATTGCTTGCTCTGTGCAGGGGTCTCACTTGCAGAACAGCAGAGTGCTCACAAAAGCCATGGAAGTCACTGAAACTGCTGTCTGGAAAATGTTAAGGTCCTACCAGTGCCAAAAAGTCTGGAAATAGAATAATCCTAGGAGCCTCAATTTAGGCACCCAAAATAGGTGGGCCCCTTGAACATTAATCTGTTTGTGCTTCAATTCCTATCTTTTATAGTAGTCCCTGATTTCAGAGGCTTATTATAAATGCAGTCTATGAAGCACTTGGATAACTATAATAAGAAGGGAAACAGAGAGACCTGCAAGGAACTTTACACTTCTGTCTTCGAAGTTGTGCCTGAATTATGTAAAAGGCACTTGCAGAACACTAGGGACAGGGCACGCTGATGACTAGCAGCCCAGTCTGTAAGCCTTCACATCCCCAGAGGCACACATGCAAGTGAACTCACGGAAGATTTTGTGTGTGAGGGAAGTTCTGGTATTCTTCATTTTAAATAATTGTATCTGAAACTTTATTGTGTATTTTCAGTTCTACATGTGTGCACCACACGTGCGAAATACTGCCATCCCTAATGGCTTTACTTTTCAGGATCTTTATAGTCCTAATCCTACCTGGAGGTTCCTATAATTTTCCTTATTCTTAGGCTTCTTTTTCACTAGAAAACTGCTTGTGGGTTTTATACATTATGCTGTAATTTATGTCTAAATCAGAGAAGTAAGTATTTCTTTGTCCAAAACCACTTCCTCCATCTCTCCAGAATGACAAGGGAAATCAAGAGCTTTGCATTTTGTAACATTGTCCTGTCCTTACCTGATTTAGTTCTCACTTTTGTAAGTGATTTACTGACCCAGTTGACAATTATTTAACTTTTGCTTTGTTTTTACCTCCCTGTTCCCTCTCTTATCTTTCTGTTTGCGGATGTGCTGTCCAGTATTTCAATGAAAGTATTTCTCTGATAATCCCAACATTCACAAAAAATATATCATCCTATGCACAATTTTTTTTTCCTAACACAGCATGAGTCACTCTCTCATCTTTTCTTTAAGTGGTGCTTAAATTTGCAGTATTTCTCCCTTTAGGTCTATCAAATACCATAGGGCTTTCTCTTCTACCAGTAAAGGAAACCTCATAAATTTTTAAAGGCTATCATTCAGTATATTCCTTACTTCAAAGGCACTTCTGCAATCTTACTGGGATTTTCCTTCTTTTAGATATAGCTGTCAAAATTGCCATTGCATGTAATCATCATTGGGAAATCAAAAGGTTGACTAGATACAGCATATGCTTACAGTAACTGTAGATAAGTGTTTGAAAGATCACACTCATGGTTGTAAGCCTCAAGGGTGTAAGCTCCTGTTTCAATGCCTATCTATATAACAAAGGAATTTTTCTCTATACTGCTCTCACAGCCTGAGTTTGTAGGACATTTCTCATCCATCACACAGAAAATGGATTAATTTGTAATGAAGCCAACAAATCTCTAGCTGGTGCATGCTCCTTATTTGACATGCAATGCTTCTTTTTGTTCCTTCTCTTTGGTTCATAGAGCCCAAATATGGTGTCCTTGGGTGAAACAGGAGACTGGGAGACTGCTAGGATCTTCAGGATTTGCAGCTTCCAGATGTTTTTACACAACTGCTCGAAATTGAGATGTTGGGTGTATGGCTTACATTTTGTTTTTCTACAGTGCGGTCTTTTGCTCCTTTGCCCCCCCTTCCTTTGTGTGGTATTTGAGATGGTTTAAGGTAAGGGCATATACTGTCTATCCATTTTTATTGTGGTTCTGGATCCAATCAGGGCTGCTAGTGGTTGAGTGAATTTTTCTACCTAGTAGCTTTTTACAAGTTTCTTTACGCTGTCTGAGTAGTTGTGTCTTTCTTTGGCAAAAACGTTTGACGCTGCTGGATTGAACAAAACAGAAATTCTCAAATTAATTTCTGAACTCTGCTAATGAAAAGAAATAATGTGAAAAAATAAATCATTACTTTGAAAAGATCCCTATGTTGTGTCTCATAAAAGAGCCTTCAGATGTTCTTTAGTATGAACTGTATTTATTTTTATTACTCTTCCTAATATCTAATAATGAAACCTTCTATTTATGTGCTTCATCTTCAAAGTGCCTTGAAAACATTTGTTATCTGAGCATCTGCAGGACTGGCTGTCCTTCTACCATTCAAAGTGTCTCCCACTACTACAGTAGATAATCTGATGCCTTTAATGATTTCAGCATGTCTTTACCACATGCCAGACTCCTGAGAAGATGATTTTGCTTCAACTTTAAACTCATCTCCTATTTGCCCAAAGGTTTGCAGTACATTTTAGTCATTCTTGGCTATAGATGCAAACATGCTGTAACAAAATTATGCCTTTCTGGACGACACAAAAAATTGAAGTTGACTCTTTTGCAACTGGAGTTTTTTAATACGTACCACATGGTAGCCTTAATGTCAGAACCACGTGAAAGTCTAGTGCAACACAAATGTGTGTTAAGATCTTCAATTCTGACTGGGTTTATTTACCTTGTTCTTCCTTTACTGTGACAAATTTGCATTTTTACTGCTGGTTTAATTGTTCCATGGCAATCTAGTTGCAAGAGTTTAATGCCTTATCTATAATGAGCTGGTCACAATCATGGTCTTCTGCAGGAGTCAAACTTTGCCTGTATGGGTGCTGAAGGGGAATTTCAAGCAAGGTAAATGAGCACAACTGATTGACTCAGTTGTAAAATGTTCCTTCCTCAGGCACAGGTTGGGGCTGCAGTGGAAGCCTTTAGAATCTAACAGCTCTGCTCCTTGCCACCTATCATGGCCACCATTTGTGACTGACCCATGTTAGAATGTATTACCTCCCAGCTCCCACACCAGAAGGATAACAGAGCAGTCCTGTGTTCTCTGCCAGCAGAACTGGTTATATTAAACTAGCAGTCACTTAGGGTGATTTACTGTGGTTTGCAGCTAAGGGGAGAGTATTATCAGGCAGCAAAACAGCTCAAGAAATCCATAGCCTCCTCCACAGGATCTCCTACAGATGCCTGTACAGCAGTGGAACTCAGGAGTAACTTGCTGTATCAGAGAGATCGCACTGCTGAAAAAGAAGATAATCAAGTGAACAATTTTGCTGTGGGCCCTAACATTCATTGGAATCTCACATTACTCTTACATGGGGTATGAGTCTAGTTTCAGCCAAACACAAAAAGCCAAACTCTAAACCCCCAATTTGCATGGACTTTCAACGGAAGAGCATAATGATTCTACAAACTCAAATGTAGAGTTGAACTTTCATCTTTTGCTCCTGAAAACTCAGTCAGGGCCTATTTGTCCTGTTTGGACCTATTTTGTGTTTCTTTTTCTACTTGGATCCTTTGGTCGTTGAGATTGAAAGATGGCAGATGAATGTGTTTTATGGGAAAAATTAAAGGAAGGAGTTCATGCACGGCATGTTATCAGTCATGTCTTGTAAATCTAATTACAGCGTTTACACTGCATCACATCAAAAGACAAATGTTATGTGACATCTCCACCATCATAAACTTTAAGGAAGCTTTTTTAAAGTTAGTGATCCCTCTCTGAAACTGGATGCCTGCTGTCATCATTGGAAGCAGCAGCACTCTGATCTGAAGGAGCTGGTAGCACAGAATGCAAATGCCAAGCTGTCGGGGCTGTGCCTGCGTAGGGAAGAACCAGACACCCACTGTCACCTGCTCCAGAAGTTTGACATCTCTCCAGCTCTGCCTGTGATGAAATCATTATGGGTGTCTTGCTACAGCATCTGGAGACTTGTCTGTCTTTAACCTTTGCCTCCCGCTATCGTAGTGGGATTAACTTTGGTTAATCTCATTGGTATTTTAGTGATACGATTTGGGCTTTTTTTAACAAGAATCTTAAAATGTGTGTGACTATTTGGGTATTTCTATGAGGACTCAGCAAAAATAGGTTTTTCCCATTGTAGCTGGGCACATGGATCTGAACACAATCCTTGGATCTGAATTCTCACTTGTTATTGAGAAGAATCTAAGTGCCACCTATCTCTGGCTTATTTTTACCGTCTGTCACCGTCATCGAGTATGTACATATGCACAGCTTTCATGTGAGAAAAAGAACGTGACTTTGAGGAACATGCTGACTGGGCATGATTTTTATTCTTCACTCCTTAGCTACTCATCAACTCCCCTGTCAAGGATTCTGGGTAATGTAGTCCATAGGGCGTCTCCTGAGGTTAAACAGCACCAGATGGTTAACATTACTGCGGTGAGACATCATGCTACAAAGAGCCCTGGGCACAGGAACCTAACACAATACAACTGCACTGCAAAGCACGATCTGTGTGTCTGTGCTGTCTGCAGGGGCTGTTTCTCAAGAAGAGAGCCTGTGAGACTCTACACAGCAGGACTTGTGGGCTTGAGGAGGTGGAATAGGATCACACACTGGAAAAGAAATTTAGCCTCTGGGTGCTGGGATCTGGGATGCAGGAACAATGGGAACAAAAATGGTTGGGAATTGGGATTTCTGTTCTAAAGGAAATTCCAATGGTTTGAAACAAAGCTTATTCCAAAACAGAACAAAATGCTAACATACTGCCATCAAACAGAAGTCTGACATGGTTCGGTTGCTGTGGTATTACTGAAAAGAATTTCATTTCAATATTTGTGTTCTAGTTCTATGGAAATTTGAAAATTAAATTGAATTACCCCATGTGGTAGATTGTGTCAATAATGTGTTACTATTTAACATTGTGTATATATAGATTGCAGTGTTACGTGAACTTGTGTTTGTTACAGTCTGAGCAACTAAAGCTTAAGCAAAATGGAGAAATGTCGGGCACAGTTCTTCCTTGATTCGCTCAGGGGTACCTTGGCACATCTGTTTGGAGACCAGCAGCTGAATCCAGCAATGAAGCAAATGAAAACCATAGTTTTGTGTAAAGACATTTTTGTGGGGCCATGATGGTTTGACCTCATGACTTCTAGCAAATTGGCTAGTTCTCATTTCCAACAGACAGTAATGAGAGATCAATGTTTCCTTCCTAATCTTTAGTTATAACTAAGGAATATAGAGATATGGGTAAACCATTAAAACAGCTTTAAGCATAGTCTCTGTATCTAAACAAGATAAAAACTCAGGACAGCAGTGATTTTGCCCACCTGGTGTAAATACCTTCTGTCCTTTCAGGAAAGAGAAGGTATGGATGCTGGGATCAGCAACTGAGTTCATGTTTGGCCTGGTAACTGCATACTTAGGTTAATTTCTAGAAGAGACATAGGCTGTAAATGGCTGTGGTCTCCCACTGAAAGTCACAAGGTATCAATGAAATCGTACATCTCAAAAAACTGCCCAGGATGTCTGTTGGTAGAAGTAAACCATTTGCATTTGTGTCTGCCCACCAATGAGAATTAACCTCTTTACATGCAGATTTCAGACTAGGACTATTAATCAAGTCAGCAGTAGCAGTGGCTATCTGTTGCTACCAAGAGGGGTAACTGTCCCACTGTACTGCAGGTACATCCAATCCACAGTTTATACCTAGAGCAGTGTACAGCTGGGAAAAAATAAGAACAAGTAGTATTGGGGGAACTCTGACCTTGTTGAGAGCTTATGAAATGCAGTCGTACAGCAGAGATGAGGAATTTCTCTCCTGCCGAAATGTGTCAATTGCCAGATCTCCTCACACGATGTCTTATCACATGTCCTGCTCCACATCTGTCCAGCAATTCTCTGAGACATGTCAGACCACCAGCGCTCAGGCTTGTCTGTATACGTCTGGCACCTTGATATGGTTTCATCACTAACTACTTACCACCAAAGATCAACAAAATGAGGCTGGGTTTATTTAAAGATGAGGTAGGTATGGTGGGGCAAGAGACCCTTTCAAAAGGTTCACCAACTTCAGCTGCTGGTAGATAAACAGGGTGTTTTGTAGGTTGAGGGTTCATCTAGATTTGTCACTGCTTCCTGGTAGTCAAGAAACAATGGCTGAGGCAAAGTATCATTTCACTTCCATGTAATAAAGGATTTTTTGTTTTATCCTTCTTCCACTTTTCTTTGACATGATGGGAGAAATTCAGTTGCTTAACTGTCTGGCATCATATTAGGTGCTCTGGCATATCACACCTTACTACCAGCTGTTGTCCCAGATGGCTACAGGGCTCCCACAAGTCTTTTACAAGGGTTTCAGGTGTCTGAGGGTGTCTTAAATCACAGTAGGCTCCTGCGTCAAAGCAACTGCCATTGACTGCAATTGAACTATGTTTCCCATGAGGTACCTTAGCTATAACACCACTGCTATGGTGTAGAGAAATAGATCTGGCTTTTTACCGGTTCCGAGTTTTTATTAGGAAGAGAAAATTCATGTGTTATTGCAGAGGAATGAAAAGACCAACAAAGAAAATTTGCATAATTCTCCATGCTTTTACCTCATATTTGGAGAAGTGACTACTTCAAAGCACTGCAAAGAGAGCTTGTAAGTCTCAAGCTTCAAGTATTTATTGCCCAGCTTTCTGAGGTCCATATCGCTTAATCACACCACAAACTTCATCTGCCACTTCACTCAAACACATTCGTGTCTTCTTGGTAGGCAAGGGACCCATGGAAATGGCAACCTTCTGCACATCCACTGAGCTTTACCAGCAACATTTTGCTACGTCCCACTCCACAGTACGCACACCCATACTGTCTGGTCATATCAGCCCTGTTTCTGCCAGACAGAAATTGCGGGGAGGTTAGCTTTGGGGTGGCTGCCACCAGCTAAGTTCCTGTCCAGCCAGCTTTGCACAGACGCTGCTGACTCTGTTCCTCCTTGCTGTGAAGTCAACTCTGCACCATGGTTGTGGCTCCTCTCCGTGCTTGGCACAAGCTCTCTGTGTTGGGAACACAGAGCAAAACAAAGCCCCCTGCCACCTGTGGCTGAGCTTTTTAACTTTGTTACTGAGCCAAAAGCTGTCACTTGTAAATTCAGCATCCTTCTGTAAGTATACTTGGAATAATAATCTATTAACAATCAAAACATAAACAAGCTCCAGCCAAACCTTCAAAACTCAGCAAGTGAACTTACCAGTAAGCATGTAAATGAAAACCTCCAAAGCCGTATATTGTCCTTCTCTGGGGAACAGAGATGAGTTTAAAATTAAAACTCTCTCCTGCACCTAAAAGGAGACCTTTGCCTAGTCTTCTCTGTCTCTACTTTAAACTCATCACTTCAGGCAATGTTTATTCTTTTCTCATCATTCCTGTCTTGAACTATTGTCCTCTGCCATGCCTTCTGTTTGTCATGCCTGATTTAAATTTAAATTCTCTGGGACAGGGGAAATATCTGTATTTGTAAACTGTCCAGTAAATTTATGGTGCTGTATAATTTATGACTGTAAGTGCAGGACATATTTCAGTTTGACATTCCAACATATATTTTCAAAACCATAAATAAAGTATTTATGAGCAAGATCTTGAACATTTTATTTTTAACATGTTATACGTGAATGTTTATTTCAAGGATGGATAAATATTTAAATAATGTGGGCAGAACATATTCCTCACTTTCTCCTTCTTCAGGCAATATTGAGGGGCCAATGCCGCCTTTACTGCCAGAAAAGGGATATTTTACTCTCCTTATGAGGATTCAGCATACTGTGTGTTACCAGGGAAGAGTGAGCAATGATGGCTCCAGCTAAAAATGGCTTCAGAAAGGACAAACAATGACTCCCTTTCAAAAGCACTTGTGAACTAAGCTGATATACAGAAATGTTATTTTGATATAGCACAGAGTGAATATGAATGTTCATCTCTTAAGAAAATATTTGAGTGCAGCTGTTGTGCTCTTGTCCCATATGGTTATGCTTTTAAGCCTGGCTTGAACTTGAAGCATTTTCCAGTAAAAAAAAAAAATATAATTCTTTAACAAAATCCCTTTTTCCAAAAATAATATTCACATGTGAGTCTCTGCTTCTGATATTTTTCTAATCACTTAATCTCTTGATGCATAGTTCCTTTGTACCTCTGCTCTGCTTTATATGCATTTTATACCTATGGCTCTGAAATTGTACTAACCTGTTCAAGAGTATGGAAAGGTTAGGGGGCTCCAAATATTAGTTTCTGCCCCAAATGATCTTAACCTACCTATTACAACAGAGTGTAAAGTCTCAGAAACCAGGTGTGCTGCCTCTTTGTTACAGAGTCAAATCAATCCTCCTGTGTTAATGTGCTCATCGACAGAGTTTCCTGCTCTATTTGTGAGAGTGTCCTAAACTCAGCCTTCAGCATGGGCAGATGCTGGTGTTAATGTATCGCTTACATCCTTAGGAAAAAAGGAACATTGCTTTAAACAGGGGAATGTGTTCATGCAATGTACTCTGGGCCACCTGGCAACATAGCTGAGATTGTGCATTAGGAGGTGGGCTCACATCTGTACTGACTGTGAAGCGTGGCTGTAGACAGGTCATTTTCTTTTAAAGGTAATGTTCTGCATGGGATGTTAAACAGACGCCCTTTCCAGTAGCCATGCAGATGGAAGCAAAAATTGCACTGAGCCTCCCAAAGAGGACTGGTAGAATAAATCTCACTGGCAAGGCAATTGCCTAGAGTGCTTGCTGTTTAGCCTTTAGCCTTCAGGAATGACTTTTTTGAGCATCACATTATCTTAATCAAAGTAAGAAAAATAAAAGCCTGTCTGTCTTCCTGTTCCTGTATGTTATTACCGACTGAGAAGAAAACTCTCATGCCGTTTCCACATCTACTTCCATGGTGGATTTTTACAAGCGAGATGAGAACATAGTCCTTTGTCATATTGGGAAATGCTGAAAAGTCTATGTTCTATGACTGATAAACAAAACCAATACCTGAATTGGGCAATTTCAACTGTGCAGGCAGTGCATTAGTTGTGGCAGTAGATACTACATTTTGTTTTTCCCTAAACATCCTGTATAAATAGTCTGTGACAGTTTAATAAACCCATTTAATTATACCTGTAGCCCTCCACAGTCCACGGCTCCTAACCTTTGCATTCCATGCATGCTGCTGAGAGAGGGTGACACACAGAGTCTCATGATAACGTTTCTCCATTACAGATTTGCAATATAAAATGGCTTGTGGTCAGGCAGCTACTGGGAATTATTAGATTTCCTCATTTATTTTTGTTTCCTTTTTTTTTCCTTCTTCTTCTTTTGCAAGTGTCCCCTGCCTCGATTAACACTGTACTCTGAATCACATGTATATGAATACACCGACTTTTCACAAGTCTTTGATACCTGTAGCTTCAACTGTTTTCATGACAGAGCTGGGCGTTCAGCATACAGGGTGTTATGTGCCCGGTTTGAAACCCACCTTGAGACAATGTGAACAAGAGATCAATTCTAGTTGTTTACTATTAGCAGAAAAGACACTGAAAAGGATGTTGTCGCAGGGAGAAGTTGGGGAACAATTATTATTGGTATCGTTGAGGATTAGATGGCAGACATTTAGAGAAAAAATGATGCTTTTTCTTCGTTCCAAAAATTAAATTATAATGGGTTGAGCCTCAAACATTTGTGAAACACTCTTTAATCAATGGTTAAAAATACATAATGGTGAAAGTTGCATTCTTTTTATCTTTCTTTCTTTGAGGCTTATGGCTGCACTGCAGTTTTCAAGCTTTAGTTAGGGAGCCTGGACACCAGTCACTAAAAGCCTCAGTTCAGCAATTTAGGTGCTTGAGGCTTTAAGAAAGAGGATCCAATTAGCCTGAGGACCTGGATAAAATCATACATACACAACTTTAAAAATATAAAATCTAGCTTTAAAATACCTAAAATGCACCAGTCTCCAAACTTATTACATAACAATTAAGCAATCTCTGCATAATTATATAAAAAAAAAAAAAAGAAAGTCTCTGTTCTTCCCAGTTTTTCCCAGTTTTTATGTGTGATCCAGAGCCTGCTGAAATCATTGGTAAAACAATAGAATGATTTCCATCATTCTCAGAGCAAGCTTTGAACAGTCTTCAGTCAGAATGACGGGAAGGCTGGAGCCACAGACAGGGAAACTGGAGAACATGAGGCATTACAGAGTTTCTGTGATAGTTTTTGTGTACATTTTGTCCTATCTGTTTGCCAGGCAATTGATGCACATGTGGGTTTCAGCTACAGAAATAAGGTCTTATTCCAAATTTGGGAGCACTCAGAACATACACTTTCACTATTTTTTATTCAGAGAAAGAATAAATGTTCAAAGTATTTAGTATAACCATACCTTTGAATACTAAGTGCAAAATAAAGGTATGTAAAACACATTTCCAGCTGAAGAATTACATCCTGTAAGACTGAAAATGAGTATGACCAAGATTTAAAATGTGAGACTGAAGAGTCAGAAACAGTGTATGACTGTAAAAAAAAAAAAAAAAAAAGAAAAAATATCAACATGAATATGAACCTCCAGTATTCCCTTCTATATGATGAAGACTCAGTGGTGGGGTTTCACCCCAGAAATTCCACTCTTGCTGGTTAACAGGTGGCTTTTGTGTACTTTAAATTCCCAGGTAGCTCCTTTAGCTTCCTTGGACTAAGCAAGTGCTAACCTTTCTTCATACACGCAAGGATTTTCCTGATTTTACACCCAGCCATGCTGCTCCCTTCCACTGACACACAGACTAGTGCATTACTGATGTGTCTGAACACTGGTCACTGTGTAGGTGACAAATATCTGCCGCTTGCCTCAGGCCATTTTCTTTTTGACCAGTTGACAGGTCAAGTAGTGACCACAGTGTCCAGGCTTTTTGCAGACCGGACTACCTAGGTCTTGTCTCAGTGGGCAGTTCTCTTCCCAACAGCTGCTGTGGAGAGGTGGCTCATGAAACCAACGGTCTTGAGAACTCTAAGTTTCTGAAATTCAAATCATGGGAAGCCGGTGATAAAATCCTACTGGCATCAATAGTTCCACAATAGCTAGGACTATTTAACGGTGGTCTACTGACCACAAGGAAGTCCTTTAGCTTCCCAAATATAGTGGTCTCAAAGAGTTTCTTTTTCAGTGTACCTTTCTTCTAATCCTAGTTTTGATCAACATTGAGAATGGTGATTGCATACACCTTCAAATCTATGTAAAAGTAGTAACAAAGGAAAAATCATGGCTGTCATTGTTCTTTGCACTTCTCTTTTTTATTGCTTACTTCTCTGGCCCCTGATTGCTCATTTACAGTAGCTGTATGTAATGTGTATTTAGGTGTGTAGGAAAAGGGCAATTTATACCATCATGAGTGGTGAATGCATTTCTAAAGAAGTATTATTTAATCTTCTCATGCATGTTAATGAATAGACTTTTCTTAATTCTGAATTTGTGTATTTGGATCTTTATAATCTCTGTAAGAATTAGATCTATGAAAGTAACTTTCTCTGTTGCTGTTCGATCAGATTCTAACCGAATTTTATTTCGAATGTCTGTGAACCATTGATGTTCACTGCCTACAACTACTGAATTTTTGAGTTTAAGAAGGAAAGATTTCTTAAGAAGGAAAGATTTCTTACAACTTGTGAAAGGGAGGGAAAGAATTTTAAATGAGCGCTTGAATGCTCATTCAGTAAAAAGTCATTTATGCTCTTGGCTGTGGTGTGTGAAACTCAGAACTCACTCTTACCAGCACTAAAAGAATGGGTTTTCAATGTGGAGGCTTGGGTAAGCCTCTGTGTGAAAATGCCACATGAAAGAGTTGCCATGCCAGGTAATGGAGTACACAGGGAGACAGGCAGTCTCTTACCAAACTGCATAAACATTTAACCAGGGTGGTGTATATGACCTCAGATGGGACAAGGAGTTTGCACAATGAAAACCCTGCTTCTTCAGTGCGGGGAGAGCATCTGAGCTTGCTTCAAAGTCAGCAGGAATAACGGGCTTTCAGTACCATGATATTCAGCATAGAGAGGTGTGTGAATGAATGACCTATGTCACTTTGTTTTCCATAAGTGCCAGTACAGCAGCGTCACGGTTGGGTGCCCACAGACAGTAAGTGCTCTCCACAAAGGCTTTACTCAGAGCACTGGTAGAACCAGGAAACACAGGCAAAGGCATCAGTGATTTCTCCAACCCTATTTCCCTGTGCCTCTCTGTGATTCCTTACAAGCATTCCAGGTATAACAGCCACCATAAAAAGTTGGGCATCTTAAGTGACAGGAAAGATCACAGGCTTGGATTCTTTCTTGAGCTTGCCCAACAACAGCCATCAGCTGGCTAACCATCATTATGCAATAAGTAACTCAGATCAAAAAGCAAGCCGTATTTACCATGCTCTCACCTTGAGGCAGACTGAGACAGAGCTATTTATGTACTACTAAAGCTAAAGCAATACAAAGATAATTTAGTCTAACATCAGAAAAAAATTTGTCAGAAATTCCACTCACAGGAATGGCTATTATCGTTACTCCTAGTTCAAAGTCCAGGAACACTAATGTATTTCAGCAGCTAATAAAATTACTCTCTGGGATTTTTTAAATTTGCAATCCACTGTGCTTATATGTTCCAGGGATAAAAAGGAAAAATACATCAATGCTTTGAAGAAATGCTGTCTAAAATGGAGTCATTCCATCTGAAAACAAATCAACTGTAATATTATGAATACCCAGCTGTGATACAGTAGACATTGAGGCTGTTCACAAAGAAGTCATTGTACAGGTGGGAAAATTGCATCACAGTCTGTGGAGGTAGCCTGCAATGTTTTCTCAGAGCAGCACAGGTTTCAGAAGTGAACTGTGAGGAAGTGTGCCCAGCAGTACATGCACTTACCAGGTCAGTTTAGGTAAGCAAATCTCCTTCCTTGCACAAGTAGAGGAAAGAAGGAGAAACACAGAGCAACACCTGGGCCTCTAACCAGCTTTCTAAGACTGACAGTGTTAGGCTAACGAAAAATACAAGATTACAATCTGAGCCTCCTGAGCCTGTCACATCCATCAGTATATAATCCCTGCCTGTTCTGTCAGTAAATCCACTGATAATGTACTGCACATGTTTTTTTACTTTGCAATAAAATGTGATTGAGTTTTTGAGATACATTACATCCTTTTAGTGTGAAACTCTTGCTAAAACAGTAGAAGAATTTTGGCAGGCTACGGAGAGAAGAGGAAAAGGAGTACTGAAACAGGAAGGCAGGACAAGAAGATACCCTTCCTACACCAAAGACCTTCTGAAAACATCAGTGAGTCTGGGGTGTGCCTGTCTACGCACCCCTGAGCTGCCCAAAGTAGGCAGGTGACAATTTGTGTGATGCTGCTTGGATTGGAGGAAGGCAGGTGGACCTTCATGTTTTTTCATTTCTTGTTCCTTTTTGTGCACCTCATTTGAGATTTCCAGCTAGTGTGGCCTGGGCACCTCAGTAGCTCCAGTTCTACCCCAACAGGAGTGCGGGAGTGATGGGGAGTCCCCAGTTTCTTTTTAACTACTTCCTTCTCAGTAAAATGACCTCCTTTCTATGCTTAACCCCTCTTTGTCCCTGTAACATGCAGTTCTTTTACTCCTACATTTGTACATTTTGGGGTATTGCCAGAGATAGGGACTCACCTCACAAACTCTGTTTCACCCTTTGCTATTGCTCCTGCAGCTGTTGTTGCCTCCCCCTTCTGCTGTACTGAATAACAAATAATATGCACCAGGGACTGGAAAGGGCCTTTTTATAGCTACATATTTTGGTCACGCTGTAATGAGACGAACAGGAGAAATGTCTGACTACTGACCACCCCAGGTGCTAGGCAGGAGGGTGGCTGCTGTTGTTTCTCCTGGTGTTGCTACAGCTGTTGTTCCCCAACAGGGATATGCTGCCAATATTTTAACTCCATCAGTTACACAAGTCTCACTTCCTCTGCAAATGTACATACGTCTAGATACACAAATAAATACACAGTTCCCATAGCTCAGCTTTCCCCCTCAAACGCAGTGATAATTCTCCCACTTCCTTTCTTCTTTAGCTGGCTGAAGCTTGTTCTGTTGGTCCCCAGCTTTGCAATGGCATTTGTGGAGGGCAGGTTTCTGTCTCAACTGGGGGGAATAACTTCCCCTCAGAGAAGCCGCCATGTTCATGGCAGATAAACTGGCCTTATTGCTGGCTTTCCTGGGGTCTGGGAACCAGCCTTCCCTTCTGCAGTGCCCACTCCCCTGGCTAAGTCAGCTGAGAAGGGAGGTGAAAACAGCTAAGCAGAAGGTGGGTACCGCGTTCTGAGCCATACAGTTTGCAGCTTTGTGTCCAGTTAGCTTGTGAGAAGTATGACTGTGTGAAATGAACACCAACTGGGGAAACTTTAAGATGCAGAAATTGTCATGGAAAGGCAGTGTGAATGTACTGTGACCAAAGTATGAATCAAAGTGAAAGCATTATTTGCATCGTGCACAGATATGGCCTCAAAAGGAAAAAACATCACCAAAGAGACCTTCACTCCCTAACTAGTTCTTTTTGCTTAATTACATTGTGTTTTATTTTTTTTTTCCAGGAAACTTTAATATGGAATCTCTACACAGATCGTTGTCAGAGTGAGAATAACAGTACTTCGGTAGTTATCGAAAGATTGGTTGCAGTAGTCTTTCTTTTGCTTTCTTTTTTTTTTTTTAACACTTAAAGCTTAACTTCCTAATTCAATTTTATTTATTTTCATATGAGTAGCAACACATATATACACTGCAGCCTGCCTGGCAAGACTTGTAATTTGCTAAGAAACTGAAAGCTAAATAATTTTCAAATTGGTAGTAGTTTCCCTCCCTTTAGCTGGACCCTGAAGTCGTTGGAATTTTGCTTTGACTGTAAACCAGAGGCTGATGAAAAAGTATTCACTTCTCATTTTTGCATCCTGCAAATATTACGTCTCAAATCCCTCTTTTTTCCACATGACTTCATGCGATATCAATTTGACTTAATGAGTAGCTACAATATATGTACAGTATGGAAATATTGTTATAAGTCTGAAAGAGCATTCCCATGCTTAAACAAAGTGTTGCATTGAAAGAGATGTGAAATATATAATTACACTGCAGCCTTGAACAAAATCCTGCTTCTTAGTTCATTCTTACCCTTTTTTGGACTACGTGAAGTGGGTCTTGTCTATGGGTGCTTTTTGAACAGTATTGCTGAGCTTCTAAGCATCAGAGATTTACTTTTGCTGTCATCATCCATGGATGCATTCAAATACTTTTAATATTTCATTTTAATAATAAATTAATGTTAATAAAATGCAAAGGTTTTCTTGTGTTTTGTTTATTTTATTTGAAGCTGTGAACTATTCGGTATGCAATTCCTTTAATGAAGCTAATAAAAAAAATCTCACATATGCCTATTGGTAATTTTATAGGGAAACATGGTTTACTGGAGGCAACAAACAAGCAGAGCCTACAATTAGAGAAGTTAAAACTGTGTTCCCCTCTGCTTTAGTGCCAGCCTACTCCCAGCCTGTTTTTGCTTGCCTACAGGAGTGTAAGTCGTGGCTGCAAGTGTAGATTCCACAAATGAGGATTGCAAACTTTTTTTTTTTTTCCATTGCAACCCACATCTTTCAGAAGTTAAGGAAATACAGTAGTGCTAACTTATCACCTAAACAGCCCCAGTCTATCTTATCCTCTGCCTCCGGGCTTCAGAGAACTACATCTGCCTGGTGCATGCCGAGGGGCACCTGGATGCCATTTGCAGATCTCTTACCCAAGTAACTAATGAGCTCCTGTTCTCACATTTTGTATTTTCCACTTACCTGCCAGTGTTAGCAAGGATTTCTCATCTAAGCACAGGCTCCCTCTGTGAGCCATGTTTTTCCTCCTGCATCCCAGCCTTCTTTCTTGCTGAGACACAAGGTAAGATATAAAGATCCCTGGCTATAGGGTATTATGGGAGACAAGATATGGCTGGAGCGTCCTGCCCTTATTGGCCATGAGGCAACCCCATTTCAGCCCTTATGCTATCAATAGCATCTCCAAAATGGAAATACTTCCTGTTGATCCAGATGTTTTTGTTTGTCAGTCCTCAATTTTTATTGTTTCTAATGGAAATTCAATATTTTCTGCTGGAAGCAGACATTTGTTGGTTAAAATTTAATTTTTCCTCCAAGAGAACTTTGGGTAGAATTCCCCTGAGCTACCACCGCTCTGCTCCCCAACCCGGTTAGTTTTAGCCACTACTAAACTGCCTTCTTTACCTCTAGGCTAGGAAGCTCATACGTGTTTTTATCATGTTAGTATCTTAGCGTGCTTCAGGAAAATGCCTCCTTTCGGTATTAATATTGTAGGGAGCCCTGGGCAGACTACAAAAGGCAAGGCAGGACATTTGGTAGCAGTGCTTAAAAACCGTTAGCTAAACTGTCCTTGATTATGACACCCTGGTTCATCCTCCTAAAATTGAGATAACAGGTTTTCTCATTAAATGTCTGGGTTTTGTTCTGCCAGAAAATGAAAAAGGCCTGAAAACCCCTCAAGAAAAGCTAACAAGCCCCAGCCTGCTGCTGATCCAGACCACCACAAGGAATGACAGGCAGCATCACACTAGGTCCTGGTTCATAGACGCCTTTCTAGAGTAGGCATGTGTTACTCTGAGGTGTCCTGCTCTGCTTTACACTATGCAGCATCACAAACTGTCTCACCTGACCAGCTCCTGAGATTATTTTGAAAAACTTATTCATAACTCTATTTTAAGCAGTTTGTAGCACTAGCATAATAATAGCACTGTCACACTGTTTTATAAGGCCATAATTTCGTTCCCCCTTGGCATGATCCAGGAGAACTTTAGTCTGGTAGTTTCTCCACTTGATGACTGGCTTACTGCCTTGTAAAACAGCATGATGGGACTATTACTACTGGAGGAAGGGACAGACAACAGGAGATCCGATTGGTCAACACCTCTTTTTCATTTAGCATAATATTTTTCTTCTTAGAAGTAGCATATAAAACAAAATGTTTGCAACTGTAACACCTCATAATTTATTTTGTCCCTGCAATGCAAGATCAATTTTAATATAGTTTGCTTAATTTATAACCAACCTACCAATACTATTATTTGTTGTTTATACAGCGCCACAAACAAGGGGATGTGGCTGCCATGTAAAACTGGGGAGATGAGACAGACATGCTGCCTCACCACACTGACTGGTGGTGAGTGGCAGTGGCAGGAATACAGCTCCTGGCTTCTTCCTGTGAGCCCTTCCCAGCTGGAGAGGCACGGGACACTTCATAGCACTTTCACTGTTTTTTGAAGTACCCTCATGGCTCCTTCTAAAAAATTGGTTCACTTAGGCTTGCAAGGTTTCTACATGGTAGAGAAGTACTCACTGTCCCTGCTTGATGTTGTTGTGGTTTGGGCCAGACTGGCCACCAAGATGATGTCCTGAAACCAGGACAGACTATGAACAGTTCAGGCAGAGAGGGGCAAAGCTGCGCAACAGCTGGCATTTGGCCACCACTACCAGCACAGACCCTATGGCCCATTGTACTTGTTTAGGCAATGCAGTACCTATATGTCTTCTAATGTCTGGGAAAATGTCACTTTTAAAAGACTCAGGTGTCTGAATTTTTGAAAACATTTACTTTTTAGCCAGCTGGGCTATGTGGGATTCAAGGCCTCGGTGTTTTTGAGTTAGCCGAGTGCAGGGATGAAGAGGAGCAAGACCTGCCTGTTGACCCAAGCTGGCCAACAGGATTACTTCATAACATGAACATCATGGAATCACAGAATAACGGAATAATATGGGATTGGAAGGGACCCCTGGAGATCATCTAGTCCAACCCCCCTGCCAGAGCAAGTCCACCTAAAGCAGGTTGCACAGATGGCATCCAGGCAGGTTTTGAATGTCTCCAGAGATGGAGACTCCACCATTCCTCTGGGTAGCCTGTTCCAGTGTTCTGCCATCCTCAAAGTAAAGAAGGAGTTCCCCTACAGACATAAAGATTTCACCTCCTTGTTTTCTGCATCTTCTGAGAGGTTGGATGAATGTTGTATCAACACCAGGTCGTATTCCAGCTATACTTGGCTAGCACAGGACCCCAACAGACACAGTGAGCTATAATAAAACAGAAAAGTCCTCAGGGTGCTACAAGCTTTTCTAGGGCTAGGTCAAATAATTCAGCCAACTAACTCTTTTTTTCATCCTTAATCTTGTACAATTAGTAAACATTGCTAAATACGATGCAGCCAGATAAACAGCATTTGCTCTTCTAACCATGCAAATTGCACATCTCCTTGCATACTTGCCAAATATCTTGTTAGCCACACTTGGCCTCTGAACTGCTACCAGATGATCACTTTCAGATTCTCTTGCTTCAGGATACCATTGAGCTGCCTAAGTGTTGCCTTGAAGCCAGGTCCAGTCAAAATTGTGAAAACTTGCCATTAGAGTGGGATTGATCGCCCCAGTTCTCTTTTCTGCACTTGCAGCTCTGGCATTTGCAGTGGCAGGATACGGCCCAGCTGATGGCCCTGTGTCTCAGCTGCCTGCTACTAGTCCTGCTGTGAAGGAGCAGAGCGAGCATTGCTGCGAACCACCATGGTTCACGTCCCACCATGTCCCTGTGAACCCAAATAATGAGCTTATTCCCATGGACGCTAATAGCTGGACAGTGAACGGTCATAGCTGAGAAGTGAGGTAGGTCACCAGCCCACTAGTTCTGGTAAAGGAGTGATTCCCTGCAGCCAGGAGCAGCAACTGCAGCTTATTTCCACAGAAATTTAAGTCTGATCCCTTTAGGGAGCAGTGTGCTAATATATTTCAAGCCAACTGGGACAAGTGTATCAGAAAAAAGTGTGTCTGTGCATTCAGTCTTGAAAATACCCTGGTAGCTGTATATCCCTAATTTGAATCCTTTGCAGACCTTTTTCCTGTTAAACCCTCTCCACTGAATGTCTCTTCACAATGAAACTGCTGAAGGCACATAAAGTGTGATCAACTCAACAGGCCTGAGGGCAGCAGTGAAGGGGCTCCACACCACGCCGCCCCTCTGGGCATCAGCACACTGAAGCTTGCCCATGCAGCTTCCCGCCATCCCCCTCTTCCCTGCAGGCTCCTGCCATGGCCGTGCCCTGCCTGGCACACCAGCCACGGAGCTGCCAAGGGGGATGCCAGGGAGCCACACAGGAGGACTCCAGGAGATGTTGTCAATGTCAATATTTTTCCAAGAAAATGGAACTTTTTTATTTAAATTGTAGAATCTGTTTCTTTGCGGGAAAGCATGGAAAAAATTACATAAGCTCACAGATCAAAATCTAACAAGTATATTCAAATCCCAGATCCGCCCCC
>VXBJ01005776.1:91652-105415 GCA_013400055.1 Nycticryphes semicollaris | reverse complement strand
AAGCTTAGCAGTGGTGCTGGGCTTAGTCTAAAGCCCAAAGCCAGCAGCCATGGGGCTGTCTATGTTTGCATGCATAGCTAATCAGACATTGATTAACATCTTCAGCACAAGAAATCCCTGTGGATCATAATTTAATGGATCCCTCCTCAGTCCTACAAAGGCAACATGGCACGCTGCAATCCACATGAGCTTACAGGAAACCAGCTTCTGACTGAGAACTAGGAATGTTTCTGGTCACACCATCAGCACTTTAGACAAGTTTCTTCCTTTTCAACACACGTTTGAGAGTGGGACCTTTTATATATCAACCAGCCCTCCCCCCAGAAAAACGTTCCACATTATTTTATTCTCTGCTAACATTCTGCCCTCCTCCCCCCCATTTCCCCCTCCTTTTTTTTTTTCTTCAAAAATTTTCAGTTAAAACCACAACTGACCATTTTATTGGCCCAGTGTTTGTAGTCTGAGGGATTGCACACCTGGCGGTTTTTACAGGAGTTTAGTTTTGGTCTAATTCCTATGTGGTTTTGTCCCCTTCCCTTACCAAGAATCAGAATAGCTTACATTCCTGCACCATGCCTTTCCTCCCAAAGGATCCTAAAACCATTTACAAACTATAAAAGCTGCTTTTTCTGTAAACAGAAATCACTTTAACCATCAGCAAAGTGCAGCGACCTGGAGGGGAGGGGAAGATGGAGAGCAGCAGCTGTTTAAAAGCACCCCATATTGTTACATTTTAAGCTGGAAAGTGATAAGTACTGTATCCAGCTGAATGTATGGCAGGAATTTAAGAAGGTAGTATAATTTTTCAAACTGTAACTTGACCGAGAGAACATCCCCAGCTCTTGCCCCAAGTGCAAAGATGCATTTAATTTTAGCGTGCAGTCAGGACAGCAGCTTATGACTTATCAGAAAGAAAATCAGGACCTCTGGCAGGAACTTATCTGAAAGCTATGTAGAAAGGAAGAAAAGAACCAAGTGGATAATCAGCTCCCAAACACAACTGTGAGGTATTATTTCATGAAGGTCTAAGTGCTGAGCAATCTCAAGCTGCTTTGTTTTCCAAGTCTCAGAAAAGTACAGCCCCAGGGGATATGGCTGCAACAATTCTCTTGATGCTGCTCACAAAAATAATATTTCTCATCGTTGTCAGAATATAGCACTACTACTACTACTCTTAATAATAATAATAATAATAATAATAATAATAATATAATACACCTACTAGTGATGATACAAGTAAAACCAAGTTCACATGAACTTACTTGAGGCTGGTGTTGTTTATTTCAAAGATATTTCTTTTTTATGACTCAGGATATTAAGATCTGTTACAGCAAGTTGTATACTGAACAGTACGGTAAAATCTGCACGAGTTTGCAGTTATCATGTGAATCTTTCTTATCCAACTGAGGATGACGTGCCAAGGGAGAAACCTATATGCATTTTAAAACACGCTGTCCAGAATAAAGATGTTAAATAGTAACCTACTGAAAAAAACTTTCACAGAAGACATTAACAGCTACTGAGGCTGCAGTTTTATGATCATCACAGCAAGAATAATTACTGCTTATTTAGCACTCTTCATCTAGTGGTCTCTCAATGATCCCAAGGAACTACATGAGATACAGAAAAGGCTGTTACTCCAACCAGTGGGATAAAAAGGCATCATTCCTCTTTTAATGAATAAACCCAGACTTTTTAAAGTCAGAATAGACTGTTAAATCACCTATACTGTCTCCAAACTGTCTCAGAGCAGGCAATTCCCATGAGCTGCTCCTTTGCTGGCCCCGATACATGGATGGGCTCTAGAAAGAGGCACTTCTCCCTTTCACAACTGGAAACAAAGGAGTATCCACCACTTCCTTTAGAAATATTTTTTTCATGTTTTCCTAAAACTACATGGAGTTGAATCACTGTCATCCAGTGAACAACATAATAGAAAGCAGGAGTGGAGAGCTGCAAAGGACGGAGTGACCTGTGAGTACATACAGGCAAAAGCCTGAGCCCAAAATGGCAAAAATTATGAACTTGTGCTTTTTTCTCTGCATTTGCCCCAGAGGTATCCAAACACCTCATAGAATCATAGAATGCTTAGAGTTGGAAGGGACTTTAAAGATCATTGAGTTTCAACTCCCCTGCCATAGGCAGGGACACCTCCCACTAGACCACTAGGTTGCTCAAAGACCCATCCAGCCTGGCCTTAAACATTTCCAGGCATGGGGCATCCACAACTTCCCTGGGCAACCTGTTCCAGTGCCTCGCCACCCTCACAGGAAAGATTTTCTTTCTAGTATCTAATCCAAATCTCCCCTGTTCCAATTCAAACAATTACCCCTCCTCCTATCACTACACTNTTCATCTACCATCACTCTCAAGTCCTTCTCCTAAGGACTACTTGCCAGCCATTCTCCGCCCAACCTTCATTTGTGCCTAGGATTGCCATGTCCCAGGTGCAGGACCCTGCACTTGGCTTGACTGAACTTCATGCAATTTGCACTAGCCCACCTCTCAAGCCTGTCCAGGTCCCTCTGGATGGCATTCCTTCCCTCCAGCATGTAAACTCTGCAACACAGCTTGCTGTTGGTGGCAAATGTGCTGAGGGTGCACTCCGTCCCACTGTCCATGTCTCCAACAAAGATGTTAAACAGTACTGAATAACATATGACTCCTGTGTCCTGCCTCAAATCGAACCTGCATCCTCCTCCACACTCATCTGTATTATTCATGTGAAGTGCCAATGTTAATGCATTTTGACCAGGGTATTCATTGTTCTGAAGTGCTCTTGGCAGAGTATGAAGACAATAACACACTTTTTAAAAAGACAAAAGAGGTTCATGGGTATAATAAGAATAGGGTAAATTCTTCCTGAATTTCTAAATACATTTTAAATTGCAGAAGTGAAAATAATTTTAAAAATAAAAAGTTCCCTATACAGCTCTTCTTTTTCATTTCTTCCCCTCTGGCTAATGAATACAATCTGTTTTCACCCATGCTGGTGAAATACATCTTGAGGTCAGAGCAACACCATCATAACAGAACATCTATACCCAAATGCCAAATAGGTTTTCTACAGCTTAATTCTTCTTCTTCTTGATCTAGATTTTATGGCTGGGTTAACATCTTCTCTATAAATTTGTAGCTTTGTTCAAAGGGAAATTAGATTTTTGCACTAGAATGACTTCCTCAAAAAAAAAAAAAAAAAAAAGCTGGCTAGATGGGGAAGGTAAAGGGGGTTGACTGTAAAGTTGGTACATCTGATTTATTTTCTTATATTAGCATTAATTGAAGATAACACTTTTAATTCCACTTGCTTCCCACATGTTGTTTCCACTTTAGAAGGTCATTCACAAGGTATAAGTCATAACCAGGTTCACTCCATGGAAATACAGAGCATGTAATTCTTGAAAGGAGATCAACTGATATTTCAACCCTCACAGCGATCAAAGTCCACAACAGGATGAAGATAACATCAGAGTCATTGAGGGAAAGAATAACAGTACCTGAAAACTACATCATGATCAAGCCTGTAAAGTATGTCTGTAGGAAATCATAGAAGACCTCTATATTTTTATCAACTCTATCTTTTTTAAGTACTAAAGTGATATGAAAGCAGCGGGAAATGATTACAGAATTTCAGTTCCTTTATTTCTTTCAAGGCCGTGGCTCAAGTAGAAATATACCAGAAATAACACTGGCCAAATTTATTTTAAAACAATAATTGCAACTAAAGCTATGGAGGCTTTAGAGGTACATTATTTTAAGTATGAAGTGAAGTTTCTTATCCAACAAATATTCACAAACCATCTGATTTTGACAGTATCACATCAAGTTCAACAAGCCTAGTAGAGTACATAATTTGAAGCACACCTGCATATTTTTACAGATATATTTTGTCTCTACTTCAGCTTTGTTCAGCAAAACATCTTTTGAATATATACATAGAAGCTGGTTATGCTTTGAGAAACCTGCCTAAAAGTTGAGTTAATTTATATAGTGGACAAAAAAGAATTTGTACCTTAGAGATACGAGTGAAATGTGCATGTGAAGGTGTGGTCTACTATGACGAGAATCACATGGAAGGAGGAATAAAAGGCCTGTAATGGCTTAACATGTTAGTCTGACATTTATGTGAATTAAGTAGACTATTTGGGCAGTTAGTGTCCATATTATAAAGCTGTGTTCTGAATGTACTTGAAAAATTACATTTTGGCAACCATGTAACCCAGATTAAATTACAGCATTAGCATTAATAATTCTGGCATAGATAAAGTATGGCAATGGCCAGAGTTTGAAAATGTGCATCCAAGTATTATAGCTGGAGGGTGAAAACAGAGCCAAAGGGAACTGTTTTCCTAGGAGGAGATCCCTGGCATCTGCCATTTATTTTTTTTTCTGCTAAATATGAAAGGAAGTTTGTGGGTATGAGAAAGGGCTTTGACTTGGTTAGAAAGCTTGCTCAAAGAGTAATTTAACTTATACTTTGTGTAAGTAGTATTTATTGTGCAACTATATAATATCTTCTGTAATAACTTTAACATGTCTGTGTGATTGTTCAGTAGGATGTACCAAATGAAAGGGATATTTAACAGGTCTATTTTTATCACTGCTTCTACCTAACAATCTACCACATATGCATACCATGTGGAAGACATGGGGCCCAAATAGGCAGGCCCTGAGTAGAAAGACTGGAATATTTTAGGCAAAACTGGAGCTTGGATTCAGGAGTAGTATCACAGTCAGCCTGAAATCACCTTTTCTGTTCTTGCAGGACTCTACATCTGCATGGCAGGCAGAAGGCATGAGAGGACTGTTCTTTTAAGTTTTTAATGCTGAAAACTTTTCCCGATAACAGCTGTCCTTGTGACTGTCCACTACTTGTCCCCAAAATTTCAGTAGTAAAGTTATTTTCAAGAAATTTTACTTGCATTTTTTCCTCTTGTGGAAAAAGAAGCCCTCTCAGATTTCAGATGTGATCCAAACCCATGGAGGAGCTTCTGATCTGAGAAACCACCTCTCAGGTTGTCTCTTCTGCCTAACCCCCCATGATGGAAATGATCTGTTGGGCTGAGTAGAACCTTGGCTCTGTAGGAATGTGATATGGTTACAAAGGGTTAATAACATTTCATAACACTTGTGAATCTTCCTATTATGTAGCATGGATATAATGCCCTAGTAGTACATGATAATGCAGAAAGGCCTTTAATACATTTATGGGATCTTTCTATAAAGGTGTTTTCTCTTCCCTCCTTTCCCCTGCTGAAATGCAATGTGAATCCAAATTGAGTCCATTCCTCAAACTTTCTAAAAATAACTGGATCAGCTGCATAATTGGCAGTGATCTACAGTACCTTTATTTAAACCTGACCTAGAATCAGAGGAAGTAGCCAGCCATTTCCCAAAACAAAAACTTTCTTCATAACTACCACAGGGCTTTTAAATATTTTAAATCTACATCACAGGATATCAATAGTAGTACTAAGTGGCTCCCTTTTCTGTTCAGGTAGAAGGCTACTCTTAGGATTGTATTAGTACAGATTGTATTAATGGTTCTAACACTAGAAGTGCTTCTTCCATGTTGAGTTTTGGCACCCACTAGTAAGGAAATGCCAATATTTGTGCTGTATCCCATAAAACCGTCCAGTTCCTATAGCTATTTGTAGGCTTATCAGCTGACCACTTCCAGGCACATGAACAACAAGAAGAATTTTTCTTTTCTTTTTCTTTTCTGATTTCTAACATGAACTGTCTGATTTAAATTTGATACTGTATATGCAATATAGTTATTGAATTTTCCTACCTCTCTACATTATAGAACAAAGACATTAGTTTCCAAGGGGAACTTGCTGTTTCTAAGGAGCCCAAGTACATATTCAGGTGAACCTGTTTCATACTTCATGCTTTGTTGGTGATTTTCATAATTTTAAATTAGTTCACAGGATTCTGTGAAATCTAAACCCTATTCTCGAATGATTAGTGGAAAGGCATCAGGGTAAATTCTCCTATGGGCTGTGGTTATCATCATCCAAACCCAGACCTCAGAACTGAATATGCAGACCTGAAAAGATAACTTAAATGCCAACGAGGTTTTCAGGTGGCATTTGATTGGCCTGAAGGTTCTTGTTATGTTCTCCTTCCTTGCTGTCCCTGGCAGGAGAAAAAGGGCCAGGCTGAAACTGTTCCTTAGCAATTTGTGGGTATGGTTTTAATTCCTTGGGGCTGAAAGCTGTAGTTGGCATTAGGTTGCTCTGAGTATAGGAAATCAGAACGCAACTGAAACAGGAAAGTGATTAGAAGGATGGAAGAAGGGGAAGGGACAAAACCCCAACCCCAAAAGAGTTCCTACTGCATGCAATTTAACCCATGCCTATTGTGCTTAGCTGCCTTTTCCCATGCACTTGTTTTTGATCTACAGCACACACGATAGTGGTAAATACTAAAACCAAGGGAACATTTGCAAGCTATCAAAGAAGGTGGAGTCACTCAGGCAATTGGAAAGGGAAACTCTGCTATTTCTCAGGATATTTATAGAAGGGTACCCCCACTGCCATTTGTGCTTCAGGGAGGTCCTTCCCTTAATTGCTGATAGTGTGTACTTTAGCCATGTGTGGTGCAGCAGATCGGGCTCAGCACTGTGAGCCACAGTTCTCTTTTCCCAGAGCTTCCTTTGAACTTTGCAGCCCTACGCAATAAAGTTATGTGTGGTGCTAGGCTGGCCCACCCAGAGAGCGAGATACTTCTTGGAAGCTGCCTTCCACTTTCCTATGGCAAGCTACTGTGAAAATGTTACAGTAGGCTCTCCATGTCAACACTGCTTCTCCCCCTTCTCACTCCAGGCTGCCTGCTGGAGGCAGGCTGGGACTACCCCAGCCTGAACAGCACCCTTTGCTCAGTGTTGTCCCTGACTTGGGACCTCTCATAATTGTCCCTCTCCGTGTGGCTTGCTTGCAAAGCAGGATGTTCAGGGACAACACCACATTTGCTCAGAGCTATTGTTTCAGCTTTTGTTTTTAATTGCAGCATTCTCAATAGATGGCCTTTTTCCCTTTTCTTTGATTGTGAGAGAAACAGGGCTATGTTCCATGTGTTTCATTAGTGACAGTGCCTTTTATATCTCTAGCCTATTCTCAAAACAACAGTTGGAAAATACTTTTCAGGTCCCTCTCCTCAACAACAGCTGGTGGATTTTCAAGGACTTTGGTTTAAGATGAGAGAAGGGAAGGGAACACCAGAAGGGGCGAGCAAACCTGTCAGCTTTCTTATCCAAACACACTGTCATTCCCATGATTGATGGGGTCCTTGGCCAAACTCTGTAGGACTTTCAAACACACAGTGTTCTGGGGTAGTGTGTGTTTCAGAGGGTCATTCTGGCAGGTGTGACTACACACAAATTAAGTGTTAGTTCCCCAAGTAAGTACTGACTCCAGGAAAATAATAGGTACAAGTTTCACAACTCACTACCTCTGAGCAAAGCGAATTGTCTTAGTACTTAGGGTTATTCAGGAAAGACTCTGAGAAGTTTACAGTTCACTAGGCACTCAGCATTAAGTCAGTCATTTACTACTTCTGCCGACAAATACGTGTTTCACATCCAAGACTGTGAATGTGTGTTTTCATTCTGTGGCTTTAAAAAAACTAAAACAAGCCCAAATCATACATTCAAAGTAAAATTTTAGTCTAGTATCCAGGAAAATATCCTGTTTACTCAAAAACATCTTCAAGGACTAGCTTATCAGCAGGAAGAGGCTTGTGATATAGTGATCTTTTCACTGAGAAGAAAAAACTCTTAACTTCAAATGGCCATAAAAGAGTCCCAGACTTGAAAAAAGGCAGCCTTATGTTCATTGGTGATACAATACAAAGCTAAACACAAAAGTGACTTGATTTGACAATTACAAATACAGTCTAAATGGAAAGGTCAAATAACTATGCACATCTTTTAAATTGATATCCATAAATAAGAAGGACATGTTTTTCTAGTGTTTTCTTCTACCATGAACTATGACTGAAACTGTGCATCAGTCTATAAATGTGCTGCCCAGACCCCTGTTTCAAATGTCAAACAAAAGTACTTCCTTCTGTTTCCAGAAAGTTAATCACCGTTTTTTTTCTTCCGTAAATAACACTGCACATACAACACCTTCCACCAAGATTTCCAGAAGTGGGAAAAGTCTCCCTACACCTTCGGGAGACCGGAAGGTGTGAAGCAAGGAAGAGAGAAGGTGTTAGGTTCCCAGTGACCTAGAGAAAGTCAGAGCAGATGTAAAGAATCAATTCCAGGTCATCCCTCTGCATATGTTACTGTAACTATTAAATCTTGCCCTCTTCATACTAATAACAGGAAGTTAGTGGACCGTTACCCACCCAGCTCATGGGTCTATTTGGAAATAGGCTTTTTCATTGCTTTCCCAGGGTTCTCTGGTGAACAATAGACACAGGTTTTTCTCTGGAATTGACATAGGCAGATTAAAAGAAGAAACCCCAAATACTGTGTGATATTTGTGGATCTTACACATTTGGTGGGGCTCTTGGTTCTGCCAGCGGGCAGATGGGTAGAAATCAAAGACTGTATTCAGTCACTGTATGAGCTTTGCCCCTGCTTTCAGATGAAGTACTTCGGGACTTTGCCTTTATGCGGGAAAATGCTGGAATTAATTTTGTTTTTACAATTGCACTAACCACGGTCAGTGCTTCACCCCCTGTCACTAAAGGACAAGAGAAATTGTCTTCCATGGATGAGTCAGATTTGTCATGTGCAAGAACCTTGCTCTTGGCAGATCTTCATAGTCAAGCCCATTCACATGGATGCAGAAATATTTTTCCCGCTGCTTTGCCAGCTGCCTCGGATCCCTGCCTCTTTAAAAGTCACAACTAACTTATCACAGAGACCCAAACTCCTGTGTTTGTCTAACACTGAAACATTTTAGTACTTCACAGCCTGCTTGGATTGGATCATTCTGCATGTGCCTCTGGTCTGCCCTGGCACATGAATCACCCTTTAAACGAGAACTCTTATTTACCATTACACTGCTTTAATGATATAAGGGCAAATAGATGTTTCATTGACAACTGGGTTCTGAATCTTCACCTTGAGGTTCTCATTCTGATTTTAATTTCTTGAATAATTTTGTTTTCAATACATTTTGAGTGATTGAAAACATACACAGGGTGGGAAGGGGAAAGATAGCAGAAGAGTCACCACATTGCATAGCTTGCAAAAAGCTGGAACAGGATGGCTGCTGTAGAACAATGTGCGTTTAGAAAGGCGCAGAGCCTGTGCTGGCAACTTTACGGAGCTTTAAAGTCATGTGGATATAATATGTCCCCAGCGTGAGGCTGCATTACTGTGCCAGAGCACTGCAATAGGGAAGTACTGTGAAAGGGTAAATGCAGAGAAGTTCCCAGTATCTCTTTGAATGCTGGAGCTATGAAAAGCGCTCATAGGGGATGCTTTGTTGTTGCAAATACAGGGGGGACGGGGCTGATAAAGGGAGGTAATTACTTTCTTCCACCACCGCTGCCCCTGTATATGTTGACAGTGTTGTCTCTATGGTTCTTTTATGGATAATGGAAAGAAATGAGAGCCCTCTGCGGGAAATACCAGACTATTTCAGAAACTACTTTAAAAAGGAATAAATCATTCCATACTCCACACTGTATATTGACTTGATAGTTACTGACTGTTGAAGGACTCTACACTGACTAGCTCATGGGCAGACTGTAGTTAGCCAGATAAAATCTGGCCCAAAACACCTCAGCAGTGCAAGGACATCTACTGTTGTTGCTTCGTATACTCCTTGACCTTACAGAGTCTTTTTAGAGGGAGTGCCTTTGATGCCAGGATGACTCAGGTCTGCAGTCTTTTCACAGGTGTCCATAAACAAATACTGTCATGGGAGAGGTTGAATGAAAAAGTAGACATATATGCACATTTATATAAAATACATACAGGCATGTATATACACAAATATGGAGCTGAAAAGTCAGGTTTTTGTTCTGAATTTGGAAAAAGGGCTGTTAATGTGTAGGTAGGTGAGCTCATTTATCCCTTACTATTCCTTACTGGTGTCATTACACTGGGGAGGCGGCACAGTGTTAGCACTGCATGATTACAAATGGACCCACTGTGAGACACGGGTTGCAAAAAGAGAGAAGAGAAGATTCATACTGAGTGTCATGTATGTAAAATTAATAAAACTGAAGTGCTGTTTCTTGTCACTTTACATACATGACTACCAAATTTCTGCTAAACTAGTTCCTTATGTGTGACATACTCCTTTCTGACAGTGAATATGGTCTGGTCTTAAGTTACCATTCCAGAGTTCATCATGCTGTATTTTAGTTACTTCCTAATTTACAGTAAATTTTTAATTATGTTATACTTACTGTTTATTTGGGGGGAAAAAAAACCAAAACAAAACCAAAACCAATCCCAAAACACCCACCCTCAAAAAAACCCCAGAAATGTGCAAGGGTAATTGGATAGATTAAAAAAAAATCAATTAAGTGGTAGCAGCATTATGGATGGGTATTCTTTTCTTTCTTATCGGGCAGTTAGCTAATAGATCGGATTGGTCTGAATGTTAAGGTGCTGAAGTGAGTGCAGAGGAGGGCAACAAAGCTGGTGAGGGGCCTGGAGATCAAATCTTATGAAGAGCGATTGAAGGAGCTGGGACTGTTTAGTTTGAGGAAGAGGAGGATGAGGGGAGAACTCATCATTATCTACAACTACTTGAAAGGACATTGTAGAGAGGATGGTGCTCGTCTCTTCTCACAGGTAATTAGCGATAGATCGAGAGGGAATGGCTTCAAGCTGCAACAGGGTAGGTTTAGACTGGACGTAAGGAAGTAATTTTTCCCAGAAAGAGTGGTCAGACACTGGAAAAGGCTGCCCAGGGAGGTGGTTGAGTCCCCATCCCTGAATGTGTTTAAGAGCCGTTTACATGTGTTGTTGGAGCATATGGTGTAGGGGAGGAATTTGTAGGGAAGGGCAGATAGTTAGACTCAATGATCCCAAGGGTCTTTTCCAACCTGAATGATTCGATTATTTTATGATTCTAATGTTGTTTTTAAATATTAGTTTTGATCTATTTGATCTGTGAATCTAAACTAAACTTACATGTTTCTAGTAATGTAGTACTATAGCTATTAGTTAAAGAAAGAAAATATGTTACCTAAACAGGCTGAAGCCTTCTGAAGATGATGGGGGTCAAACCTCTTTTAATTTCCTTACATGCTCAGTTTCATCTTCTTCTTCATGGCAGACACACAGTGTATTAGAAGTAGGGTATTGGGGTGTTTTGGTTTGGTTTGGTTTCATTTTGTTTGGATGGGGTTTTTGTGTTCTTTTTTCTTTTTTAAATAAAAGAGGATGTTATATTAGAGCTTTTATTCACCCAAGTGCAGGCTTACCCCCAACAAAGGGAATAAGTTAAATAACAGTTTCTGAAGAGGAAATCATACCGAGAATCAATCTTAGAAATAATGAAGTTAGGTGGAGAAACGTTTGCCAACATCCCCATAGTAGCCCAAAATATCTAAGCCTCAATGAGAGGTGTGAGGAGCAAAGAGGGCACAGAGGAAGGAAAACACACAAGCAAGGGAAACAGGCTGTTTGGAAGGTTGTTATTTTAAAACGTCCTCAATACTAGGCTTCAAAGAACAGTTCAGTGTTACTATTAACAGAAAATAATAAAATTAGGCAAAGAGTGAGGAATTAGGATGAGAATAGTCTCTTCTTACTCTCACTTATGTGTCATCCACTTCTGTGAAAATACTTACTTTCTGGTTTGTTCAAATAAGAATGTCTACCCTGAAAAGCATGTGAGAATGACTTTGCTCTTAAGCCTAACATTAATATATGTCAATAATTTATATGGCTTTAGTGAAAGCTGTTATTGTTTAGATCCCACACAAATAAAAAGCATTTCTATCACCTGCCATAATACACGACATTGTTGTAGCTTAAGATAAAAGTCCATTAGAGTGATTGGCTGCCTCACTGCAAGAATTCAAAGGCTGTTTATCTCGATTAGCTAAAGACCTGTAATTACAGCAGTACGACCTCGAGGAAGGTAATTACTCCACAAAAGCTCTCTACAGGAAACCAGACATTAGCCTTGGCTAATTAGCTTGACATTCACAAGCTGCCCCTATCAGAATGCAGATGGCTTGGCCACACTAGCATGCAAACAGCATCTACAAATGCTGCATGAGCAGCCCTCAGAAAGCAACTGCCTGTCAATAATGGCTGAGAGTGAAATGATTTTCTTGATGGCTTTTATAACTTGACTTAAGAAAAATCCTTTCCCAGAGACAATTTCCCATGGAGGAAGATGGAAGAAGTGAATGGCAGCCTGGGAGACTGACTCAATTTATTATGGGAAAAAGCAGATGAGGCTGGCTCCATAAACTTTTCTGTTATTCCTTGTCCTTCTGACAGTGATTAGTCTTCTCATGCCTATTGGCACATTCTTCAATCCTTCTTTTCATTCTCTATAGGGTTTATATTTAGGTTGCAGTAGGCTCCCTACATATGCTCCAAATACATTTCAGCAACAATCAAAATAAAAAATAGCATTTAATTTACACTAAAAGTTGCATCATTTGCACACAAAATAAAGCTGAGATTTGGTTTGGATTTACAGTTCCAACTTCCATAGATGTATAAATAATGATTCAATTAGTCCTTTAGAGATGTTTTAATGTATACTCTGTGTGTAGCTCAAAATAAACTCTAATTAGAGGTCAAAGAAAAGAATTTAAAATTATTTACTTAGCGTCCTTCCTAAGTGACAGCTAAATATTAACCAATTTCTTTTTTTCTCCAACAAAATGATATACTGTGCATCTTACCAGGTTATTGATCTGGTGTAATTTGTGTGAACATAGTATCATGAAAGAAAAAAAAAAAAAGTCATTTGGCAGCATGGGAAAGTATGATGATTGTAGGCACTGAAATGCTAAACTTCATATTTCTCCAGCATCTACTACAGAACAAGGCAATTTTCTATTATGAACAAGTGTTTCAGCAAATGATCATCCTGTGAATTTGGGTGGTTGTACAATAACCCACATCAGCATCCGGAATGCCTTGGCCTTGCACTGAAGGCGTGACTGTGAGAGATGAGAGAGAGTTTCTTATTCCTCTGCACATTCAGTGTGTCCTGCCACACTGCTGGGGTGTCTGTCCTTTTAGGGTAGTGACAGACTCTGCCAGCTAGAGGTTACAATGACACAACATCTCACCAGGAAGGACTGGCACAAAGCAGGCAGTTTGTCATGTCTCTGATTAAATGGTAAGAGACTCATAGGTGTCTGGATCAAACAACAGTTTTGCCCAGACCTTGCTAAGATCCCGAACAGGTGAGGCCTCTTTCATGGCTCTAACCTCTCTCCTAACGCTTTTGGGAAGCCTGACCTCATCTTCACACATCTGTGCTCTGAGCATTGCATAGAATGGACAAACGGTCTGGTGGAAACAGAGCCAGCATGCTGCCTCCTGCTGCCACTGGGTAATACTACTCTGAACCTCAAGAAAAAAGTACTTCAGATGGCCTAATCTCAAAACTGCCCTAAACCATTCTCCTTTGCAGTTTTACTGGAAGAAACATATGTCACATGTATAAATGATAATAAGATTAGATCCCGTGTCAAAATTGTGCTATGTACTACTAGTGACGGAGTGGACAGTTGGTGAATTAATTTGGAAATTTCAGTTAAAACTTCCCATGCTATTTAAAAATAGTAAAATATTATTTTAAAAATAT
>VXBJ01005776.1:70184-91604 GCA_013400055.1 Nycticryphes semicollaris | reverse complement strand
GTAATAATATAGAGAGAGGCTTGAGGATCTTACTCCTAAAAATGTAGACACAGAAGTTAAAGCTATAACGAGACATATTCTTACAGCATACCTAAAATTTATAATATGGTGGGTGTCCTCGTGAGAAGCAAGATAATTGCTATATATAGATAATAGAGGCATATTTGCTTTTCCTTTTTCATTTTGTGTATTTAAAAAAATTATTTGAAGTCAGAATATTTTATTATCTCAAACACAATTTTAAAAGTTAAATGTTACCATGGCATTTTGTTCTTCCTGCCACAGCCATTTTTTTGTGATGGGAGACACAAAATCAAAAAAGCATCCAAAAGGAAGATGAGTCAAAAAATGAAATGAGTAATTGAAGTGCTACTAAATGAGAGTTCATGGGTACTGCTGAGAACTTTTCTGCCCGCTTCTTCTGTCTGTTTCTGAACATTGCAGTGTTCAGCTTTCCATCGGCTAAACTGCTTTTGCTATGCCTTCTACTATTGTCCATAAATGTAATAGAAGAAAGGACTAGATTATCTTGCAACTTTTATGAGATGCAGATGAAATGAGGAACAGGGAAGAAGAAATCCCCCATGTGGAGTAAAATATGTTCTGCAGTCCTTTCTTTTAACTATTTTTTCTTCTCTGCAAGATGTGAAATAGAAGAAGAACATCAGAATAAATATTAACAAATGTCCTTCTACTGTATTTATTTGTCATTCATTTATATTCCAGTCTCAACAAAAGTAGTATTTTATTGCCCAAATAACTGAAAAATATCTTCACTTGCTAAGTGTTGTTTGAACCTCCCTACAAGTAAAAAAAAAAACAAAAGAAAATACATATACAAAGGAAGCTTTTGTTGCACTGAAAAACGTCAACTAGCCCTGTGAAAGAACATGCTAATCTAAGATTTGCTGATATGTAGGGAATACTTTGATATTAAAAATGCATGTTCTTCCTCTCACCATTCCCAACACCTACTCTTTCCACAGGTTTACTTCTGTTATGTGAAAATGTTGTTAGAAATGTCAGGAAATTGTCCATTATGTTCACAGATATTCACAGCCTGTCTTGAACTTTATGCTTATGCAGTCAAGTCCAGAACCTGCAGAGGCACATTTACATTGCTCCATGGAAGGCTATGGAAATGCAAGCAAGGACCTGGCCCTTTTCTGGGGCTGTTGCATTTTTCTGCTGAAACAATTCAGCATCACTGAACATGGTTCTAGTGGTGTTACACTGTCAGCACTACCAGAGCTAGCTGGTCTAAACTTGACTCAGGTATGTCTCATGATGTTCAAATATTTTTCTGGTTGTAGCAGAGATAAATCTCAAAGAAAAAGCAAGGGTTGTAAAAGAGAAAAATTTGGACAAAAAATGGCTTGTCTACAATCCCTCTCAACCTCAGCCCACAAATATTTCTGGTCTGTTGGTTTGTGGGCAATACCTCCTTCCAAGGCCTTACACAGTTTCTGTGCTGGAGTACACACAAGTACACCAGTGCAGTCACTTTCTCAGGGTAGAGAGAAAAAGAAGGTCTATACTATTCACTAAAACACACAGGAAACACAGCAAAACAATTCCTCCTATTCTGACCTTACTTTGTCTCTTGCCTTCATTCTGACTCATGGCAACTCCTCTCAATGTGACAATATCTTAACAAAAATGCTCTTATGGTTTCTTGAGATTTCTATTTGAAGCCACGTTAGGGGTGGTCCTCAAACATCAATTGGTGGATTTCTCCCAGCATGAGGCATTTCAGGAAAGCTATGGAGGCTCAGGACTACAAGGGAGGACCTTGTGTGGATTCATGATCTTCTAGGTAGCATCCCACCTCTTACAGATCCCTCATGTGGCTTTCAAATCCTATGATACATCCAGAAGCATGAATGATGATGATGTCCCTGCAAACATGCAAACATCAATTCAGTCTTGCTGCATGGCACTGAAAATCCACAAAGCGGGACTTAAAAATCGAAGTGTGTGCCAATGCTGGAAATGAATACGCTAGTGAAGACACCTTTTCCAATTTCTCAGTTCTGGTACATGCCATGAAGTTTCACAGGGCAGAGCACCGTCCAAGCTGCCTCCAACGCCTACAGAATGGTATTACAGTGAAGTGAGAAAAGGACACATATCTACTTTCCCACTCCATGCAGCCATGGAGTTTAAGCCTACCTGCTTTCTTTCAGCCCAAGCAAAAGGAGAGGAGCAAGCAGCTGGTGCTTTCCAAACCCATTCAGGCTTTATTCTTTACAATCTTTGCCAAAAAGGCTATCAAACACAGTGGTAGGGCACAGGGGGCTGAGAGTGGAGGGGGAAATCAGACATGGCTATTTTTCCTTCAATAAATAGGCTAAATCCCAATGAAAAGCCACTGGACCCAAACCAGTGACCTTGAGTGTGAAGCCTCCCAAGTCTACTTGTGGAAAGGTAGTTTTTATGCATATAGGATAAAAAACTCTATACTGGAAAAACATGGAAAGTAAATATTTAAAGAAAAAGAAGCACAATGAAACAAATGCCTTGTGTTTATATTTCCATGGGCCACTGCCAAGTACTTCTCCGCCTGTTACCCATCTAATGTTTAGTGTACCATATGTTTTTTAAACCAGTGGATTAAACTCCTCTATGGTTGTGAAAAACATCAGTGTATTTGCTCTGGACTTCCTCTGCCTGCATTTGTTGTTAATTTACAAGTTTCTCACATCCCTCTGACAATTTCTGTCTGTCTGTTTACGTGTTTTAAATTTCTGATGGAATGTATATATTGCTCTTACCACCACTCAGAATCTTTTATCCCCAGGAAAATCAGATGTTTCTCAGCCTTATTTTAGGGGACACCTGAAAACACAGGCCTGGAGTATCTGTGATGTCTTTTCAGACCCAGGCTCCTTGATGTCTGCCTTTTAATGCTCAGGGCACCATCTTCCTTCAAAGAGAAGAAGACTGTCAGGTCTCAACCTCTGTTCAAACCTCAGCAAAAGTCTTAATTCAAATCTTTTTTGAGTAAGAATGAGAACCAAACACTTCTAATTCTAATTTAGCCTCCATCACAACTATTTTAGTTGCATACTTCACTTTTTGGCATTCAGAGGTCAAGCAACATATCAGAAGCCAGCTAGTGAGCTGGTTTTCTGCATATCTCTGCACAGCTGGAGATGCACACATCTGCTAGATCTCTTCTGAGATTCAGCTCTTGAAGGTACAACCACCAGGGCCACCCATTTTTCCTCCTCTCAACTCTTTGATCTGTCAAGTGAAGACGTTCTATTAACTCTCATTGATATGGGCCTATGAATTACACAGAAACGTTAGTACAAGGCACAACTTTAAAACTCTTTAATGTTACTGGTATCTGTGTTGAAGCTTAGGGAACTTGATTGAACCATAAACATTCTTCTATGTGGTTTCCAATTTCCCTGTAAGCAGAAAATATGACGCGTGAACAGAACTGGAGTAAAGACTAGCAAAACTGCTACCATCCTTTTGAATATTAAACTATTAGTGGTGCATTCAGCATGACCTGAAAGGAGAAACAAATCACATTTTGATTTGTAAATGTGATTGTTCTCTGCAGGAATCCCTTTGTTGGAGAGTCACTCACTGTCACTAGAGATGTAGAGGTATGCCATGCGCTACGTGCATGTCAAACATCACAAAATATTTCACTCTGGGTGTCTGCAAGGGAGGGAGTTGGTCAAAAGCAGTAACTTGCACCCCTGAGAAAACACCCTTGCCCATGTACATCCTGTGCAGGTATAGGTACAGTGCTTGGATGGATGTTTGTTCACCTCTGCTCTTGGATGTGGCTGGACAGCTCACGCTGATATCAAGCCCCAGCCAGTCCATCAGATGCCAGGAACTTGGTCATTCATGATGGGAAAGATGATGAGTTTGTCACTTTAAATCAGAACAACTGTCTTTTTCAGTGTGACCATGTGGGCAAGAGCTCATTTCTGATGTGAGGGCAAGCACTGAGTTGTGTCTAAATATTCTGAAAATGCATTTGTTTGCTTGAAAACCTCTGACTGAGCTTATGCAATGTGATACATCACTTAACCTGGAAAAATCTGTATCCCTTGCTGGGAACCAAAGCAAAGGGAAAAACATCAAAAATTCATTGTTTTAAGTAGGAAAACAAAGTGAAAACCTTCTCACAGATTGTGGCTGGGAAGAACATTAACTAGTGCTCGGCTACTCATAAGTGCATAGTACCAAACTCCCACTGATTTTAAGGACAGGACTGATTCCTCTGCGAATTAGACTCCTGGATTCTTTTGAGGAGGTGGCCTATCTTTCTTGTAGCCTCAGCCTTTGACAGAATATGAGGCATCAAAAACTGTTTTGACATAAGCTATTCGGTTTGGCTTTTTTCCTACTGCTCCGCAGCAAGGGCAGGAATTTTTCCCACAACTGCTAGTCAAAATCCAATGCCAATACTGAATGACAAGCCTCAGGTCACTGCCTAGTTCCCACTGTTTCCCAGAGCAAACAGCAGCCCACATGCCTCCAACGACCTACTCTGCTCAACCTGAAGTATTGCTTTCTACCAGATGGGTCAGAACTGTGGAGGAAACCATCCTGTTCAGACCATGTCAAACTCACAGCCTGCTGCTGTTTTCCTTTCTTCCCTTTGTCTTTGGCCCTGTTTTGCATGCCTTCTCTCGGTAAAAGACATAGCAGCACAGCTCCTTTTTTGGAAGAAAGTCTGAACATAACCCCAAGTCATACTCTGAACTCCAGAGTGGTGAAAAAATAGCTTGGTGATCATTGCGTGCAACAGTTACAAAGCAGACACAGTGCTGCACCATTTTATCAGAGCAAGGTTTTCACGCAGTGTGGCATCTTTCTTCCAAATAAACTGCCCTTGGTGTCCATGGCAGATAGGACATAACTGACATACAAACCCTAGCAAGAGAGATCATATCTATTTTAAGAAAACATTTCTAGTGATCGATCTGGTGAAGCACTGGCATGGATCTTTGCGGGTGGGTGGGAAATTCCACTGCTTAAGGGTTTAAGAATGGGTTAGGCAAATGTCAGGAGTAATATAATTCCATGCAATATTTGGGCCTTACCAGGTTTGTCTTACTTATCAGAAGCCAAGTAAAAATCTCCTTTACTCTGTACAACTATGAGGAAAGGACTAGGTCTTTGGGAGAGGAAGAGTATCATCTAATCACTGGACAATAGATTCCATCAGTCTTATGCCTGCATCGTCAGAACCCATCTCCCAGTGCTACCTCAGCAAACACAGAAACCGGACTGCTGCAGTTTGTGCAGAGGAAACATGGATCAGCCCCCTGCACTGCCCACACCTGTCTGCAGAGACCTCCAGTGATGCCACTTGTATTCTCATTAATGCACATATGCACGTTAAAGGAACAAAAAGGGACCTTCTGTCTAGACAGTCCCTGGACCTTGCTAAGACCTTCCTACTCTTCTGACTCTGAGCTTACTCTGAAGGGGGATAGATGTGTGGAGAGCCTGTGAATTCCTGTTTCAATCCACATGCATTTATGCACACATGTTCAAGGGAAGTTTGCAGCTGGGTTCTTAGACTATCCCTGACTCCAGGGCTATCTAGTTGGCCCTCCAGGCAAGAAAACTGTTGTGAGGTTGCAGGTGGAGCATGTTTGTGTGGTACAGTGGGAAGGGAATCTGCATTGTGTGCTTCTGCATTGAAATACAGACTATGTTCTGAGAACACAAGTGTTGCCATCTTCTTTACAAAACAGCCACAGGAATGTGAAAGTAGTTAAAAAACTAGATAGGCAATGTCTGGTCAAAATGCTGTCCAGAGAAATGGCAGGTGTTTGTTCTCTTGGGACCTCTTCATGTCACAGCTTGTCTGAATATTAAAAGGGATCATTTGTGTGTGAAGGGGTAAAGAAGGGTCAGGGTCACATTGTTCTTTACTCTCTTTGTTCTCTTAGAAAAAAGCAAGGAGTCAAACTTGAATCCACAGAGCGAGGGGCAGCCAAACAGCATGCTTGGGAACCTGTTTGCATTTGTAACTAGTGCAGTGTTAATTAAATTGAAATGGATTCAGAGGCATACTTTCTGTGCTGGTTTGTTTTTCTATAAAACTTTGTTTCATTGATATGAGAGAAATAGGAGAGACATTCTTTTTTTGTGTGTGCATGTGACAATTTAAGCAGTTACTTAACACTCCAGCCTTCTTTGCATGCATAGTGCAAATCACAAAAAGACAATTCACAGTTGGGAATATTATTATAGTTCTCATAGTAAGCATACTTCAGCCTTGCTTTTTCACCAGAAATTGTACAAGAATTTAAATAGCATAGTTACATCATCAATAAAACTCAGGGTTTAGCTGAATTAAAATGCATGATTCCTGTGAATAACAGCTCCAAATTTCAACTGGTATTAAATTACATATTATCTCATTAGTATTCAACATCATCACCACAGCCTTCAGTTGCAGCTCTGCCCCATAAAACGTCTGTGTGAACACAGAACTGAAAAGGCTTTGTGTTTCTAAATCAATCTGTATCAAATTAGTTCAGTGATAACTCACAGAAAAGGCTTTCTGCCTGGTGCTCTGATACCAGTCTGTGCTTGCAAGGCCAAGGAATATACATAGCACATTTGACTTCTATCTGTGAGACACACAATAAGTACATTTCCATTGTAAAGTCATTCTCCAAAACAGAGCTAAACATGATAAAAAACCCTATGCTTACTGAAAAAAAATTACAAATATTTGAGACGGCAAGCACTGCTGCGTTTATAACATCATTCATGTGTGGTTTGACTGTGAAGAGGGCTATATAGTGAATTGTGGGACTTAGACTGCTCTGAAGCGTTCACATTCGAAGCTAGGGGTCACACAGCATGCTAGAAAGGCTGACTCCAGAGCCACTGTCCTGCCCATCACTAAAGGAAGACACTGAAATCCAGCTAGGTCACTCTATAGCTCTGACTGCACCCTCAAGCCAGGAAGAGATGGAAGATGCCACAGCATCTGGCCTCTGGACAAGGGCTTCTGCCTCCTGCTGGCTCTTCAAATCAGGTGGAGAAGAAGAGATGTTTTGGTGCTTGATGAGGAGAAGAAGTCCCCAGTACCATCAAGACAGGAATTTGGACAAGTACAGGGACAAGAAGCACTCCCTGTTTCCGTAGCAAGGGCCTGGCCACTGGGAATAGCAGTGTGTCCCCACTCTGAAGGGGCTAAGGAACGGGTGGATGAATGGACTAGCTGTACCCAGCCACACCCAGGCAGACCATCAGCTGAAGCTTAGTGTAAAATACCAGGCAAAAACTGGCTGCAAAACACAACATGTTTAAAATGAAATGATATTTTGCTCAACCTCATGGGCACACCTATGTACATGTGGTCTCTTGCTAAAGACACTGAACCTTCAGAGTTTAGTTCATGACATAGATGGATGATTTATTAAAAGGAAGGACAGTGACTGCCTTGAAACCAAATCAAGGTGTTGCTGATTGTGTTGTGAGGGTTGTTGAATACAATTATGTGTAATCACAGCTGTGGAAGTCTGACTTCCATAGCTAGTACGATTCCATAAGACTTTAAAGTGCTTTGGACCTTGTTATTTGGTATTCCTTTCACTTATTTACACTCCTTTAGTTATGCTAGTGGTGCCTTAACCTACCACCTGAGGATTTTTTCTGCATGAGGGAATCTGAGAGCTGTTTGTGCCTTTTATTAGAGCNGGTTTTGGGGGGGGGGGTTTGTGGATCACTTTTTGCTTTGATTTTTTGTTTCCATCAAAATGAATGCAACTGAAATATTTGACTTTGCCTGATTTGAAGGGAAGGAGAAATATGATCTCATTAAACCACATCATTTCTCCCTGAGAGCAATAGACCTTTCCTGTGATTTCAAAGCTTTCCTGAAATTTGTTGGAGTCTTTGGCAAATGCAGGATGTTACAGAATGAAAGATACTGTTAGGATTTTGAGAATTTCAAAGCAGGCTCTGAGGAACTAATAGAGGGGCTGCTGTCAAGCACTTGTGACTCCATTGTCACTTTGTGTGCTTATCCAGAGTTTGTCCTAAATTTGATGTTAAACTAATTTTCTTTTGTATAGCCTATTTATAGCAGTGAAAAACTCCTCCATGGTGACAAGATCTCCTGTTGAGGATTATGGGAAAGTAGAGAAGTTGAATGGAAGAATACAAATGGGCTTTACTCCTAAGGGTTGGGTTTTCAGGATTTGGGATTTTTTTGCTTTTTGTATGAGTTTCAGATGGAGTTTGATTTGATGGAGTTTGTATTGTAGCAAACACTGCTGAATTCAGGAGGAACATATCCAAGAATCTGCCTCTAGGTTTTGAATCTTGGTCGTTTTAGGAACAAAAGGTACAAGTGCTATGATGAGAGACAGTGTGAATTGCACAGGCCTGAGGTTCAGGGAGGAGATTCCCAGTAACCTGTTTATGCTCATTGCTTCCTCTCTTGACAAATTCCAGGGGCTGAGCCATCCCAACCTGTGGGCTTAGTCTTGTTGCTCTGCTTGTATAATTGAGAGGTGCTGATAACCGTAAGAAGTGTCTTTTTGATATTGCTTACGAACTGAGAGACTATGGAAATTAAAGAACCATCAACCACAGCTCACTGTGGCTAACTCATGATTTATGACATCTTCACCAAATCAAGCACTTCTAAAGCCAGTTTTGCTACGTATCCTACAAAAACATTCACTTTAGCCATCCTACATCTGGGGACAGAGTTAATCTATGCCTTACCTCCTATTGTGGTTGAGGTTCATCAGTCCACTCTCAAAACAGGAAAACATATTTGGAGAGGGAAGCAGAACCAAAAGAGCAAACCCTTGTGATCTGTCACTTTACAATATTTTTCCTTTAATTAATTTTATTTGCACAATGAATACTCAAGGGATTTCTCCAGAAGCAGTGTCTCAGCAAGAAATTCTCTTTCCGGCTAGCAATAGACATAAAGAATAATGTGTAAAAAAGTAATTTAGTTAATTAAATCACTGGCATTTTGCAGATCTAGCTAGGATTCCTGGGTCACCAGTTCAGCAGTAGAAATGAGGAAGGGACAAGAGAAGGATAGGGGGAGAAAGTCATGTAGATGGTGTTTTCAAAAAGCAGTTACTGAATTATTCCAATTTGCCCTAGTTTTTTCTCACTATCTACATATGGAGTTAGAGGTGCGTAGCCAGCTGGTTTAGTTTATGAGGTGTCTATGTTTGAGTGATGTGAATACCCATGGATTTACCAACAGAAGTATATGAAAAACTGTATGCCATGACTGTTAATATAAAAAGTTAACTCTAGAGAGAATCTCTGTTGTAGCAGACATCTGTTTTCAGTGATGTAGCTAAACATTGAGATAGGAAAAAGAGGCAGTAGGAATGCAGTAAAACAAAAATTAAACTGGTTTACAGTCTTGCTTGTGTACCATTGACGAAACAGGTGCAGATTCATGATCTTGCATCTCCCTTCTACACCAGATACATCCACTAGTTAAGAAAGGTGGCAGTCTAACAACAGGGCTTCAAACAATATTCTTTCAGTTTTGGTGAAGCTGAGCACTGACTTGTAACATAAAAAGTTCACTTGGAAGAAACAAGGAAAACCAAAGTATCCAGCGACTACTATTTCTGAGAATCTTCTTTCTGAACAAGACAGGAAAGATGGTTTTGAAATCACCTCCATGGACTTCCCATTGGAAGGCCGGGTGCTGACAGGATGTTGCAGCTTCTAATGACACCATTTGGTCACTGATTATTTGTAGGCTGAGGCTTAGTGGGTGGCATCAGAGCTCTCTGTGAACTTTTTCATCTTGTTGCTTTTGGATGTTTTCTTTTTCTTTTTTTTTTTTCCACCCCCGTGTCCTGTTCCCTGGAATGGCCGGGAAAGGGTGGTGGTGGGAGGGCACAGCATTCACAGCTAGCCTGAGACACCAGCCAGTTTATTTACTTAAACAACAAACATCCAGCATGCCAGGAAAGCAGTGACAGAGGGCAGTTCCTGAATGGAATGAGACAGTATGTCTTCTAAAGCGCCCACCCACATTGCCTGAGAGGGTTTAGTGGTGCTGACTCCTTCTGAGGAAATGACAGCTTGTGTGTTCAGAAGCGTCACTGGCTACACAGCAATGTGTGTGATGTGAGGATCTCACAAGCTGTTTGCAAATGGCCAGAGGCAAAACTCTGCTTATTTGCCCTTTATTTCCTTCACCATTCTGTGTCTCTCTCCCTTGGCCCCCTTTTGGGGGCTGTCATTCTTCTCACCATCCTGTGTGCAGCTGGCATTAAGCAGCAGAGATCATTCTCCATCAGATGGTGGGAGATGGGGATTATATAAACAAACAGAACAACAAGAACATTTCTAGGAGCAACATCAAACCTGACCTTTTGTTTTATGGCAAAAAGTAACTAAGATTTTCTTGGGAAAACAACTTAGCTGAGAGGGGAATAAACACGAACCCTTGAACTGTTGTGCCTGTGTGGAGCTGACCAAGCAGTGCTTTGCTTTCTTACCAGGGCTCTGAACTCTGCTGGACTATAAAAATGTACATTGTCGTTGTCATTCTGTAAAGGCTAGTAACCTCAGAACTCAGCTGAAATGAAGGAAAACAAACCTTTTGCTATCTGTTGTTTTTCTAGCAAGCCTTGAGTTGGATTTCTGCTGACAGCTCCTCAGCGTGGCAATATGTGACACCAGTGCTCTGTGATCTCTGCTGCCCACCTGCTGCTTTTCCAGATTGAATCAAAGATGTTGACTTTGACCTACAAAGCCCTAAACATCTTGGACTTTCCTACTTGATTTTCTACTTCTGCCAGTTGAGATCAGCAGAGGTACCCCAGATGCTGCATTTATGAGAGAGTGGTGGGAGTCGTTTCTCATTAAGGATGCCTAATGGAATGCATGAACTCCTCCATACCGTTCTCTGAACCCTGAGCGTTCAAAAAGCTTGTGAAAGAACAAGCCATTTCCTCTGGCTCCTGTCACAAGCCTGACGTACCTTGGAAAGAGGTAGTCCTGGGTCTTCTAAACACCAGCTCTGCAGCTCTGTTAGAGACATTTTTAACTACTTGGTTACTGGGAATGAAGTACCAACTGTAGTTCAGTTTCAGCAGCATATGGGAGATTCATTTCCTCAGGCATGGGGAATGAAAATATTTTCATCTAAGTTCAGGTGCCTAAAATTTAAACACCAACATTTATTATCTAATTAATGCGTACTTATTTAGTACTGTGGCATCTAGACATTAGTTGAGAAGAACTATTAAACTGGGCTTCATCTGCAGACAATGGGGAGGAATTTTTGTGATCTATCTTGACACCTGCTCTGAAATGAGAGGAGTCATGCCCCAAAACTTTCCCTTTCACTGATGAAAGAAAGTGTCAGAGAACATTCATATGCATCTGAAACTCAGTTCTCTAAATAAATTTAATCTGATAAATCTCATAGAGTGGGTCACATACAGAGGATTATTTTTCACTATTTCCTTTTAAATAAAGAACCTTTCCCAAAATGTTTATTACTGCATGCTAATGCCATGCTCTTTCCATCCTCAACTCTTAGATTGAGATCAACAGCATGGTTAGCTGTCTTATGACACAGGGCACCTAGATAGCTTTCTGGACCTGCACTTTACTACACTAGAGACAGTCTACTAGTCCACTCTTGCCTGGTCAGACTTGGCATTATACAAAAGCGTGTGTGGACGTCCCCTTCTGTTCCTTATACTTGTGAGCAGTAGGCAAATTAAAGCTCATTCTCAAAGTACAGATTCTTGGGCAGTTTTGAAATCTACTAGAACAGAAGCAGACCCTGCTTGTACCCCATAGTTTTAGGGGAACAGTGAAAGCAAGTTCTGAAACTGACATCAGAGTACAGCTCACCAGTCTTCTTTAACAAGAGCATTTCTCTCCTTGCTTTTCCCACAAAACACTGCAGCAAGCTGGAAAATACCTGGTACATCTGCAACAAATTTCACAGATTATTCATGTAATGTTCACAGTTTAACAGAGAACATTAAAACTAAACTAAACTAAACTACAGAGAATGATGTATTTTGGAGCAAGGAAGGCCAGATTAACCACACATTTACAGAAGTATATTGGCTGAATGAAAATTTATCAAAATGCAGCACTCCGCTTTTTCTGCATGTGGCTTTTCCAGAAGCTGTCTTGAAATAAATGGTGTACTTGCATTCCATGGGTACCATAAAGATAGTTCATCTCTTTTGTCAAAACTGAGATTTATCAGTAGACACAATCTCTCTCGACTGTCAGTGAACACCATTTCCTAGATTGCTGCCTATTCTAGAGCTGACAACTGATGCCTGATTTTACCATCAACCAACTTTCCTCTTCCATAGTCTCCATTCTGATCACGCGCATAACTGAAGTGTCTGCCTGAGAGATGTAATCCTGCATCCCTCCCTGCACACGGTGTATAGCCCTATGTACTCAGAGGTGAACTCTGTACTACATATAGGATTTTGAGTCATGATCTGCTACTCCAGTTTTTGTTTCTTCAGTTGCTGTGTGCTGTGCACAGATACTGATATTGAGCCTCACACAATATCACTGAAGCACGAATCTACTGCTACATATTTTCTTAACAGGCATTTATAAATATTGTTACCTTACTTTGGGTCTCTGAAAACCTTTGTCCTGAACATTATACTATGCAAACAGTCTAAATGGTCAGATGCTTGAAGTACAATAAATTCATGCTTCTATGTTTCATTAAGCATAGAATCACAGAATGGTTAGAGTTGGAAGGGATTTTAAAGATCATTGAGTTCCAACCCCCTTGCCATGGGCAGGGACACCAACCACTAGACCAGGTTGATCACAGTCCCATCCAGCCTGGCCATAAATACTTCAAGGGATGGGGCGTTCACAACTTCTCTGGGCAACCTGTTCCAGTGTTTCACTACGCTCACAGGAATACATTTCTTTCTAGTATCTAATCCAAATCTCCCCTGTTCCAATTCAAAACCATTACCCCTCCTGCTATTGCCACACTCCTTGATAAAAAGTCCCTCCCCATCTCTCTTGCAGGCCCCCTTTCAGCACTGTAAAGCTGTTATAAGGTCTCCCCAGAGCCTTCTCTTCTCCAGGCTGAACAAACCCAGCTCTCTCAGCTTGTCTTCATAACAGAGCTGCTTCGGCCCTCCGATCATCTTCGTGGCCCTCCACTGGACCCATTCTAATGCGTTCAAGTCCTTCTTGTGTTGAGGACTCCATAACAAACTATAGTGCAATCATTCCCTGGTATAATTTTAATTGGAGTGACAATTCCTTCTGAGAAAGGGAGAAAGAGAGGCTAGTCCAAACTTTTNGCCCTCCACTGGACCCATTCTAATGCGTTCAATCTCCTTCTTGTGTTGAGGACTCCATAACAAACTATAGTGCAATCATTCCCTGGTATAATTTTAATTGGAGTGACAATTCCTTCTGAGAAAGGGAGAAAGAGAGGCTAGTCCAAACTTTTAAATAGAAATATGTAATTCACACTACCTGAGAGAGAAGATGCTTGTATTATCTGTCAAGTAATGACTAACTCAGAAAATTGCCTTTTAGGAACATGCTTTAACTGACAAATGTTGTACCTTTCAAAGTGATTACATGAGAAGTAGTAGGAATCCTGTTTGTTCACAAGCCCAAAGTGAATAACAAGCCTCTAAGTTAGTGCCACCAGCGACACACATTTCAGTTATGCCCAGAGTATGAAGCACTTATCAAAACCTGTCCTGAAGGAAGACGGGTAACCAATACTTGAGATCAGTTTGCATTTCAAACAAGCTGCTGCCTTCTGCCCACACTAGCCAGGAGTGACAGAATTTTATGTAAAGTATGTTTTCAGAACAAGCGTTTGTCTTCAAAATAACTCTGCATGCTTCTTGGTGGAAATCTTCCAGAGGACTTCTTTAGAGTGTTCTGACTCCTGCGCTTCTCTCAGTTTATGAGACAGCATGCAGCTCAAAGTAGCTAAATCAAGATGGCTTGTTTTGGAGCTAACATGGAAAATCAGACTGAAAAACAGAAGAGAAAATACAGACACAGATGATGAACAGATCTCCCATGTAACAAGAACGCCCTTAATTCCTTAATCCTAAAGTATTTAGCACAAAATGAAGCAACATCATATTAATACACAAACTGCCACTCAAGTATATGAATATATGATTGTAAAAATGACCTGTCAGCTTCCATTATGAAGATTTTAATGTAGTTGAAGGTGTGTTAAAATCTATGTGGGATGTAGATAAATATTGTCCAAGTAGCTCTGGGACAATCCAAGAGTCAAGATCTCAAATAAAGTCAGATATCTTGACAGTTTTAGAACCAAGGATATGGGATATGTCTGACATCTGGGTAATCTGAAATTTGGTTACACTAACTCTGAACCATCTGAGATTACTGCAGTGCTGTGTTACCAACATCTCTCTTATGGATTTACAGTATTATCAAATTCAGGCTCTTGCAATCAGAGATAAAGTCAATCCACCCCGGCTATCTGCCAGAAGAGAAAGCAGCTGTTTTTTGCTAAGACCTGCCACACATATTGATTTTACCATACTGGATTGCAAGATTCTGGCAGGGACTGGTCATCATTAGCACCACTAAAATTCTTAGAGCAATTACTACACATATGAAAATTCTCCAAATGGGCAACCAGAGTATTGTAAGTGATACAAGATTTCAGGATTTTTTCCAGGGAATTATACTTCTTCAGTTACACAGAAGGTCAAAATAAATGGTAACTATCTCCCATGGCCTTAAAGTCTATTAAAATCATGGAATATAGAACCATCTCGGTTAGAAGGGAACTTTACGATCATAAATCTAGAAATCAGTGAAGTTAGAGAGAGAAGAACCACATTTTCAGTGAAGTTATTTTTTGTAACAAGCAAGCAGAATTCACATTGAACTCATCAAGTTGTTTTAGCCACACAGAGAAAAGCAAGAATCCTTTTAGACATCCTCCATCAAAATTCAAAAAAATTTGCTTTGGCAATTTGAAGTGACATTTGGTTTAGAAGTTTATCCAGCTTTATTTTATGAGACAGAAAAATATTTGAATGAAACTGTGCGCTTTGGGGTTAAACAAAATATCTTATTGATTCTTTTCAACAATGCTTTTCCAACTTCCAGGTTTGCCTGTGACTGAAAACCCAAGTGATCCTTGAGGCAGACTATAAGAAGGTGCAGTTCTTTATTGAAATCTGAACTTTGTTTTCAGGAATGCATCCTGACAGAGAACATCAGTAGCAATGAAAGCATGCACAGCCACATGCCGATGAACCTCTGATTGCAGTCTCAGCAAGAGACAACAGGAACGTGTGGTACACAATCCACCGCACATACCCTTTTAATTTGGGAATACAAAGCGACTGATGAGCTTAAACTGTGTGAAATGAAAATACATTTAATTTTCACTGTATTTTTACCTTAGTAGCCCTCACATATAGGAGAACAGGATTAATGCTACAAGTACTTATACTCTTTTTCTTTTCTGTTGAAAAAAACATGAGAGCTTCAACTCCTATAGACAATTTTGGGTTATATTTTTTTAATTCCTCATGGTAAATATTTATTTACCAACCATTTATTAGGTAAATAAGTAATACTGACATTAATCATCATATGGGACTGCAAGCCGCTTGTCTGCTTCAGGAAGCTCAGACAGTCCTTTTTCAAATTGCGACTCTACTGCAAAACCATTTACAGCCTTAGTAAGTGGGACTTCTGTCTAAAACCCTATTAAAATAATTAAAGAAAAGACATAGGCAATGCCTCCCCATCTAAAATGTTTTAAAAATTGATCTCTTTTGTGTCCTATCAGATAGACAGAATAACAGAAGTCTGTGAAAAACATGACAAAATTGCACACAGATAGACAGACCCACAACCGACCACGTTGAACAGCTGCTAAACGTATTGAAGTCACACTGTTTCCTGCACTGATTGTTTGAGGATCTGAGCTTATTGAAGCCAGGGTGGTTTGGAACAGCTTAGAGAGGAACTATTGACTGAAGAGCCCTTTTGTATGGAAAACTATTGTTCGGTAAAATTTTATGACTTCACAGCTCTTTAACAAGAGGAATTTTAACAAGGAAAGTTTCCTTCGAGGTTTCTTTATGAAGTGGGTGAGCCGAGTAGTTCTCCATTTCTCCACATATTAAGCTCTGTTCTAAGAAACTTTCTCATCTTTCACCTACTGGAAAAAACAAAAGGCATGGCCTGGGTTTAGCAGTGCAAGCCTCTTGTCATGAATCAATCCCACCCACCTGAAAAGAGGAAGAAGAATTTACAGCATAATTATTATTAAAGTTGTGATGGTCTCCTCTGACTAACTGTTATGTTATAAGGAATCCCCTCCCTGTTGGCCAGGTCATTTGCCAGCAAGAAAGGCTTCAAGTTGCTCTTCACCACAGTGTCATTCCAACAGGGATGCAGAAGGGGCAACTAATACTTTCACTACTGTGTCACCTAAGGTCTTGTCCTACATAGCATTCGATGATCCAGAGGTAAAGGACCTTTCACCAGATGGAAAAAGGTGAGAAGACTAGGGCTAACAAAACACACTATGAAATATGGAGTCATAGAATCATAGAATCATTCAGGTTGGAAAAGACCCTTAGGGTCATTGAGTCCAACCATCAAACCCACTCTACAAAGCTCTCCTCTACACCATATCCCCCAACACCACATCTAAACAACTCTTAAACACATTCAGGGATGGGGACTCAGCCACCTCCCTGGGCAGCCTATTCCAGTGTCTGACTGCTCTTTCTGGGAGATATTATTTCCTTAAATCCAGTCTAAACCTAATCTGTTGCAGCNGTGTGGCCCAAGTGCAGGACCTGGCACTTGGCCTTGTTGAAGCTCATCCTTTTAACATTGGCCCATCCATCCAATCTATCCAAGTCTCTCTGTCCAGCCTCCCTATCCTCACGCAGATCAACACTCCCACTTCACTTGGTGTCATCTGTGAACTTACTGATGATACACTCTATGTCTTTACCAAGATCATCAATAAAGATGGTTAACAGAAATGGTCCCAGCACTGAGGAACACCACTTGCGACCAACTGCCAGCTGGATTTAACTCCATTTACCACCACTCTTTGGGACTGTCCATCCAGCCAGTGCTTGATCCAGCAGATCATATGCTCATTCAGGCCGTCAGCAGCCAGTTTTTTCATAAGAATTCTACGGGGAATGGTGTCAAATGCTTTTCAAAATTCCACATAGAAAATATCCACAGCCTTTCCCTTGTCCTTTGTCCAATAATATACTCTGGGTGCGTGTCTGCATTCTCTTGATTCATCCCATTGTCATGAGGAGGTTATACTCTGTGGCAGGGCTTTCTTCAGAGGCTTGTTCCAAGGGGGCAATCCAGCAGTAAAAACAGTGGAGTATCATGTGCATAGTAGCACTCATTCAGTATTCCTAATGCTGCAGCTGTAGGCCTGAAGTACATGGAAGAAGAAGCAGACACCAGAATATGTAGACATCAAACGTACCTTCATTACATTCCAAAGTCTTATTAAAATCTATTGTAATCCTCCTTGCCAGGACATTTCTGCTGGACTACCATTCATGATACTCATAAACCTGAGGAATTATGTTTCGTTTCACATCAGATTTTAAACGCCATTTCTAAAATGGTGGTTTGTGTCAGGACCCACACAAGACACTGTATGACAAGAAACTGAAGTGTAACTTTTTATTATACTTTCAAAATGAATGTAAATGGAGGTCGAAAGACTTTTATGCTAGAAGTATTCTGAAGTACTGTCTTCCAATGGGACATATTTTTCTTAAAGCTGTCCTTCTTCCCCAATACCAGAGACACTTTCCTCATCATGTGTCCTTTATGCCTCACTCTGTTTTTTTTTTCCCTCTGACTCAAGGAAATGTCATGTTAATTAGCATAAGCCAAGGTCAAAGCAGAGGACATGAGTGAGCCTAACAAAGTGAAGACCCTTTTCAATGTATCTTAATATCCTAAAGCTTCACGCTTTGTAAATTGCATCATTGTAGGATTTATTCTCCCCCTTTTTTCCAGTGTTTGGACTTGATAGGAAAGCCTAATGGTCTCAAAAGAAAAAGCTGCATCTTGAAAGGCAACAATTGCTCCCTATGTGGTATTGAACTCCCACAACTACAAATTGCTGTCAATGCACCACGCAGCCAGCTGNCTCTTTTATTTTTCGCAAATCGCACACATATTTAGAGTAGCACCACAGAAAATATTTGAAAATGCTATGAACTTAATTCCTTCCTCTGGCACGTGAAGGTCTGGGCTCTATCAGCAGAGTGGAAATCTTAGAGAAACCCACCTGTAATTCCCTGCTATGTGGGGAGGCTCCCTAGTAGCTTTGCACAGGGAGTAGTGGCAGCTACAGCTTCTCCATACACTTGCACCAGATCTGCAGCTGCAGCTTGAGTAATTTTGAACTCTGGGTTTGATAATTGCTGCCGTGGTTACTGTGCTCGATGTGTGGTCTGAAAGGAAAGAGATTCTTCCTTGGGACACAGCAGCACAAGTTCTGCATGCTTCAAGCAAGACTGCATGGGGCTACCCTAGTGTCATCTCAGTTTTGTATGTGGGGAAGCTGCCCTATTTGGGTCACTTTTTTCTTTATTCTTGTCAGAATTTTACTTAAGACATTTCCTCCCCTTACACAATCTGTGCTGTGACAGCCTTTAAGAGTGGATATGAATTTTACAACTTACAGAGTGCCAGGAATGTGAACGGTGCCACAAATAAAAAAGACTAAAAGATAGTCCCTGCAGTTTATTATCAAGTCAAAGGTATGATTACAGCAGCAGCAGGGAGCTGAATTCCAAAGATTAGCCACCCAGCCATTTCTTTAATATTGTTATCTCTGAGCTTGACACAATTGATAAGCAAGTCTTTTTACCCAGCAACATCTCTTTACTTTCTTCTGTCACAGTGAAACAACTGTCACGCTTCCAAAATGTTATAGATCTATACTGCACTTTTAAAGGGAACAATGGGAGAAAGGCAAGTGGGATATATAAGAATTGCAGCACCATTATGGCCAGGTGCATGAGAATATTTATTACTTTATAACAGCTGAAAATAATTTGTGAATATGCAAGATGTGTACATGAATAATTTTGTGTCTGCTCGGTAATAAAAACCAAACAGCACTATAAATGACCTGACAGTCTCATAGCATTCGCGTCATGAGGGGGGGTAGGTGGGGGAAGGGGAGATATGACATATATTTCACACATACTTTGTTCCTGTGAATGCTAAAATGTCTAGTCCCCCAGCAACATGTGTACCCTTATATATATTTAGAAGTGGAAAAGGACTGTCAAGGTCCTGAGACTGCTTGGGCTTCACCAGGTGTTACCTTGACCTCCAGGCTGAGGTGTAGATTTCCCTACCCACAACAAGGCTACAGGTGGTGCTGTGGAACCCATCAGGACTGTCACTCCAACTGAGTGAAAGCAGCTTATGTCTGGTGTACCACCTGTACCTGGAGGACCTTTACCTCTCTCCTGAATTACACCACTATACTATAGTTACTGAAGGTGAAATAAGCTGAATTCCAGTTTTGCTTATATAGGCTGTGTCACCCTCTCTGGCCAGGATCATCCACAATGGCTTGATCACTGATGGAGTGAGGGGAAACACCTTGGCCCTAGAGGGGTTAGCATGTTGCCTTGCATCAAGTTACACGGCCCAGTCTTATATTGCTCAGCAGCCTCAGCAGCACAGTTCCTGAGCACCAAGGCCCAAAAGCAGTTTTGTGAGGAATAAGAGGAGGAACACCCTGACTGGGTGCCAGCCCTGGGTGCCAGCAGGAAGGCAGAAAAATGGTGTTCAGGCCAGGGGGCAGCACCTCAGGTCCTGTGGGAGGGTGTAACTGCTCATCCCACTGCTTCCTTGGGGAGGGGTGAGACAACCCACGATAGATAAGAAGTTTTCATAAGAAGGATGCTGATGATGAAAAAGGAGAGGGCCAAGTCCACGCACTGGATCAGCTTCAAAGCAAAAGTCAGCTGCCTTCAACATAGGCATAGATGCACCAGCTGAACATCTACAGTGACTCAAGGGTAAGAAAATGCACTGAATAAGCAGTTATCAAGTTCTTGCTGTGTTTGTGAGCACCCTCACCATATCAGACAGTGCTGGAGGGCCCTTCTTTCTGAGAAAAGGTAGTAAATTACTTCACATTTAAATGAGATTAAGAATATGACCACTGCAAGAACTACATGGCACCTGGGAGAACCAGAGACTGTCTCTACAGGTTTATTAATGAGCAGCTAATGAAAGCAAGCCTGTTGGTGATGTTAAGCAAAGGTCTGCATCTGCACTGAAGACAAAATAAATAAATTTTTTGGAGAAAAAGTTGAAGATACATTGATCTTAATTTTCACTGTGAAGTCTGTAACATTGCAGATATTAAAAAAAAAATAAGTAGGAGATGGCTGAGAAGGTATCTCTTAGAAACAACAAAGCAAATGAGTATCTGTGCCTGTTGTCCACAAGGATATAAATTCATTATAGTTGTGCTGATGTAGCTATGATGATACAAAGACAAAAGCAGACAAGGTTTGTCAGGAGAGGCAATACATTTTATTGGTTTAGGACATGAATTATAGCATATGTGCCTGTAAAATAGTCTGTTTTTTCCAAGCATAACAGTCAATCTAATAAAGGACATTGTATCTTCTGATGAATTTTGCCTCAGTCTTATTACACCGCAGTTTTCTTTCTCTTTGTCAGATTTTTTTATACTTTAAAAAAAGTTGTTTGTGTACAACATTTATTTAGAATTGCTTTAATATTATCCCAAAAGACAGTGGGCTGAGAAGGAGAAGAGGATGTTTCTCTACTGTAACCTCTTTCTTTCCCAACAAACCATGACAAGTCATTTATTAGCAATGGATTTGTCTGGAGTGAAACTGCTGGAAACAAACTAAAACAATAGATTCAGAATATTACATGTTGTTTGTGTGCTTGCCATATGCCTATGTTGCAAACCCTGCCAGGTCCGCACACAGTTATTCAGTATTGAAAGAATATTGTTCAACTTTTACTGAAATCCTCTGTGATTTCATCAGTAAAATGGGTTTCTGTAATCCAGATGGGATCAGTGACACGGCTTAATAACAGAGGCAGCTCTGGAAATCAAGGTGATTACCAACATACAGGCCACCCAGTCTGTGCCATTCATGGGGATCTGCCACACAGAACAGGAAGAGAAACTGGCATCTACTGTGTATCAGCAGCGGAGGCATTTTGTCACTTTATTTATTGATCCTTCTATTGATTTATGGTGTGGGTGGAGCTTTGGCAGAAGAAAGTTGCCTTTTAAAGCATGGGTCTATAAAATAGCATATCAGGATAGTTAGACACTGTTCTGAGAACATTTGTGTCAATCATGAAGTGTTT
>VXBJ01005776.1:58637-70131 GCA_013400055.1 Nycticryphes semicollaris | reverse complement strand
TGTATGGATGATGTCATTAAACATCCTCCTTTTCAAAATTGTTGCTGCCCTGGAAATAAAACAGAATGTGCCTTGTTTATCCATTCTGAGCAGCTCATATATTTGGGTGCAAGTCGTTAAGCATCTTCCAAAGCTTTTAGTCATTACAGTCTGGAGAACTTCCTTACCAAAAAAAGTTCAAGCTTTAATTAAAACTGAGGGCCTATAACATTGTCTTGCAGGAAAAAAACAAAAACAAAAACAAAAACAAACAAACAAACAAAAAACCACACAGAAAACTGTTTAGAACAAATGTGGAATTACTGTAAACAATCAAAATTAGGAGCCCCAGTTAAATATGAAATTGCCTTAGTGCTATCAAAGACATATACCCAAACAGCAGATTTCAGTTTCTCACACCACAAAGCCCTATTTCTCAAAAATGCAGAATTACCACAGTTGTCATACCATGGGAGAACCTGCTGAGGGGGATAGTCCACACTGCTCATTGCGGAGAGCAGAAAGAGCGGTGTAACCTCCAACTCTTTTCCATTGTGTGACTGAAGTCATGTTTGCAACATGCACCAAAACCACAGAGAAGAAGAAATGGGACCAGCCTGAATTTTGGCGACTGATGAGCACATATTTCAAGCCATGTGATAGGGAGGAGTTTCAGAAGCCTTAGGAATAACAGTGTCCAGAGAGAACTGCTAGAGCAACTCCACAAGCCTGCAGCCTTATAGACAAGCACTGAGACAGACACTAATACCTGAGATGTTTATAAATGTTAATTGCTTTTCAATCACAGGAGCCAGAAACAAACTATCTTGCTTGCTATTGCTTCTTCAGTTTCCCCTCTACAGAAACTCCATCTATTTGCCTTTGGCCATCAGGCATTTGCCTCACAAACTGAATTCTATCTTCACGCTAATTTCTTTTGCTCTCCTAGATCCTTGTACTAGTCCCTCAACCGTGACACATTCCTGATCTTTCTGTCTGCAGCCTTCATCCTCAGATTGTCCCACTAAACGTTATGTCCAAAGCTCACATCTACCAGACATCTCTCCAAGTCTCTTTTGAAACAAGGTTCACTTCTTTTCCTATAAATCTCTCATCCAACTCCCTAGACAACTTCCTGTCTAGGGAGATACCCATCTTCTCTGCTATGTCTTCCCATCATTCATATTCTTTCTTCAGTAAAAGGTTTTCTTTCCAGGCTACCCAGACATATTTTTGCTGGAAACCACAGGAGAGAAAAGAGAAACTAAGTAAAGACAGACCTTTGATTGAAGTTACAAAGTGTTGGGCTCATGCTAGGGAAAAAAAAAAAAAAAAGTAACCTCATTTTAAAGGGGCTTTAGTTTTCCCGGATATTGGTCACCCAAGGACCAAAACAAATTAAGGAAGTCAGGAAGGTCTTTCCCAAAATGATCTACCCATGTGTCTGAGATAAAGGAAACACAAGAAAATAAGCAGTTGTAGCCCAAGCTGCAGCAAACCCTGGAGGACCACTGGGACAAGATACTTCAGCTGGATAAACTGATTTGGGTTCATTTACAGTAAAACATCAGGCCATCAGGACTTACATGTTTAAAACAGATATTATGCCCTTGGATGATTATGCCCTTACTCAAGTTAAAAGCTTACTTGTCTTGTAACTCTCACATGGATTCAAAGTTCCATTTATATTTTTAGAAAGTCAGCTCTGGACTCCTCAATTCAAGGTGATTTAGGTGAAGCATGCTTAAATATTGCTGCTGAGAAATCTGTGTAATAAGCTGTGCTGCTTAGGGCAGCCTGAAGCCTTGCTCCATAACCTTTGTGGCCCCTGACTGTGCCCAAAAAGTCTGCAAGCAACTTGCAGCTGGTGATCTATCCAGGGAATTTGAACCTGTCTCTAGCCACTAATGCTGAATTTCAGTTCCTTTCCAGCCTACTTCTTCTCCCTAGTTTTCTTTCACCCACTCTCCTGTGCAATTTCAGGGCTTTCTGTCACAGTTCCCCACACGTGAAGGAGAATGCCAGTCTGGTCACTTGTGAGAGATTTCTATTCTGTTTCAAGTGAAATGTCTGCTATTATCTTAAACCACCAATGCTGCTCAGTTGATACACAGGCTGAAAATTAGGGGCTATTGTGGATTAGAAAGGAGGTGCAGGTGAAAACCCAGGCTAGAATCAAAAAGGAGAGTAAACGCACAGTTACTCTTTCACAAAAAACTTTGTTGTTCAAAGCAGAGATAAAACCAAAGCCATGCAAATCAGGAAAACTGAGTGACAGGTTAAAGCAGTCTTCCATATTAGATGAATACAACAATAAATCTGTATCTGTAACTAAAAGGGCAATCTTTGATCAGTGAGAAGTTATACAACATTGTTTCCTGTTCTTCAAAGGCAAATAGATACTTTATTTACCTAGTGTCACTACACCATTGTTTGCTCTCCCAGAGCAATTTCTAGACATATTTCTCCTTGTATGGAGCACAGTTAAGAGCCCATAAAGCAGTCAGATGATCTGACTCCCAGCCATAAGTTAGTCCATGGATAGGAACAACATAGAGGATTTAGACCAAAGTCTGCAAGTAGAGCAGACATAAAACAGAACCAGGTGTGCCCCTATGGACTGATCTCCTGTAGCGTTGATCCTTCTTCAATATCTGTTGACATCAGTAGGCTTTTGGTGTGAGCATGCCTGGTTGGCTCTTTCAGAAGTTATTAATGTGGACAGCATGCTGTCGAGGGGTGTATGAAAGGCAGGACCTTCTTCTGGACTGTCAGACTTCCCAGCTCAAGGTATTGTGGTCTGCGTATGGTTTGGTTCAGAACAAACACTGGAAGCTCTGGTGTCTATACCTGGGTTTCACTGAAAAAAACTGGCTCAAGAAAAAACACTCTTGAAGAAAGGAAAAAAAAGAAATAAAAGAAAGAAAGACTACTCTTGGAGAGAGAAGTTGAATGTACGAATGACATTAGAAGTAGCAAAAAAAGGGTATAAAATAATAGGGAAATATCGCGGCGTTTTATTTTGAGGTCATAGTGCCCCCCTGCGGTAATGTATGTTCAGAGATGTGCAGTGCTCCCCATAACTTTTAGTCTTACTTGTTTACACAGCAGTGCACATAAAACTTAAAGGTCTAAGCTCGCTCTGGGTTTTTTTTCTGATTTGTTGCACTCCAGAACAACTCCATTTTCTGTAGGTGTTAATGTCGCTCAGTCAGTATTTTCCATACACAAGCTGCGGCAACATTGTCCCATGTGTTTCAGTCACATGCTCTCGTAGCACCCCTCAGTGGCAAGGCCATCTCTTTGACTTCCTTCTTCCTGGGAGTCAGTTTCAGTCACCAAGCAATATTTCCTTGTTTCAGTAGGATCCAACAAGACAAGGCAAGGCACAAAGATATCTCCACAGCACTCACCCAAATCAACCTGCTTACTTCCCCACAAGACACATCCTTGTCATGACTGGGTCTGCCCAGGACTAAGGCCAACCTACATCTCCTTCCCACAAAGTGGATCAATGGTCCTGGCCTATGTTAGCATTAGGATATGTTGTTTCATTCTCCTAATATCAGTAACAGCAATTTAGTATTCAGTAAGAGGTATCCATTTATCAGATTAACACTACCAGTCACTTCCCTGCAAGAAATTTGTTCTGTCTCAAATGCCCTATTAGGACTAAGCAACTAAATAAACTGAATTACAAGACCATACTTTTGCTTGAAATACAATATCCAGACTCAGTAGAAGATGACTGTTTTTCTGCTGCCTGTTTCTCCTGCCTGCTGGTAGATCAGCACTTTCTGAAAAACACTTGCAGAAGTAGGCCTAGCCTGCTCAGGGGATTTCAAACACCTATAATACTACATAATATTTTTTTCTTCAGTAAATTATTGTATGCTGTACACTCTTCAAGGCAAAAATTAGATTTTTCAGCACTTACAGTGCTAAAATATTCTAAGTCATTGACCAGCAGTAATATTAACCATCTGCGCCTATACTTATGTTACTAAATCTTCCAAGAAAGTGACTTCACCTCTGATCTGGGGTGGATGTTCTTCTCTCCATGAAAGATACTTTGCGCCAGAGACCATAATGTTCACTTCTGACCCCCAGTCTGTGCCAGCATCAGTCCTCAGCCTAGATTACTTTCCTCCTACTGCTCCAGCTCAAGCACCTAAGTCACTCCTCTCTCCCCTTCCCCAGCACCCCTAAGTGTGCTTAAGTCTATGTCAGAGCACAACTGCCCTTGAATTCTTTTTTTCCTTTGCCAAGTATGGATTATTCCTGGATTTCCTTTGCAGGAATATGTTTTTACTGTTATTTCTTTCCACTAGTTATTTATATTGTAAGTTCTAGGTGAGCTGCCTGTTTGAAGACAGTAAGCAGAACTTTGATGTCCATTTCTTTAATTTTCATGGAGCTGTTCACTGAGGACATTTCCCCAGCACAAACTCCCTCTGTGCTCACAGAGTAGCAAGGTCTTGCATCAGAAGGACATCTCCTTCTAGGTCATAGCACTTCAGCAAAGTCTTTTTTTGTACCAAAATAGGCCTGCCTTTATAGTAACAAATTGTATTTGGCCACACATAATTTTGCCATCCTTGGCATTTCCAAAATGTTCCATGGGAAAGACGAATAGTGGGGTTTTTAATCTGTTCACAGGGGATAACAATCCTAGTTGCCTTAATACTTCAGGGAGGTACAAACTGCAGTAGGTCTACCTCCAGATTTTACACTCTCCCCTTGTGCCTGCAAAGATATCAAGTTGGGACTTTGCTGTGTAAAGGTGTGTTTGACCTTGCTCCCTGCTCCTTCTCTCTGTACTATTCAGCTCTCAAGCTTGCAGAGTAGCAGAGGGAAGAGAAGGAGAGAGAGGAATGTAATAGCCCTCTTGGGCCAGCTGCCTTTCCTGTGCTTTTCTTTACTGCACAAGTAGTCAGTAACCTTAGCTGGGCTGCTTTTCATTCAGCTTTCTTTCTTAGCAACAAAAAAAAAAAGGAGAAAAACCTTTTGGAGAGGCAGAATTGTTTCACAGGTTGTTTCTTTTTTGGTCTATTTGCTACAGTTTTTCATGACAGATTCAATTTGATTTGAAACACCAGGAGAAATTGAGACAGTTTTAGTTTGAAACACACTTTATATAAACATTTCGGTTACTCATGGTTTTAATTATTTCTGAAAAGTTAAAATACACCAAAGTCAACAGAATAGATTTCGGTGAAAAGTGTATTTCGTTAGCTCTCTATTTTCTCAGGTTGCTGAGTAAACTGGCCAGGGTTTGAACGTATATCGTAGGTACTCTCCTGAAAAGGGGACTTAAGCATGTAAGCTTGGATCTTCATTCAAGACTGAAAATGTGGTTTAGAAAGCTCTTGTTGTCTCTAGGCTGTCCCAGACGATGCAGAGGGATGTCAATGGGCAGTTTATACCAGATGTCTGTCGTGCATCCACAGATAGCAACTGATAGTCTCCCTTACTTTGGAAAACTCTTAGTCATAATGTTGAACTCAGAGCTGAAAGGTGAAGAGGGTGAAGGCAGACTTCACCCCCAGAAACCCAAATGTATCAAAAAATATACGCTACCATGTCTTCCATAAGGTCTGCAAATATGCTTTTAACTAAGAACGCCCTTAAATTAAAAACAAACAAACAAACAAAACCTCACTAAACAACTGAAATAGGACAACTGACCCTTTACATGTAGACTGTGACTGATTCATGATTTCTGAAATGTCATTATGATGGGAAGATGAGTGGACACAACAGAGTGAATTTGAAGCTTTTCTGTCTTCATGTGGTGTTTTCAGAGGACTGACATTTTCTGAAGGGCATACTGCAGTCACTTCAAGGCCAAGCCCACCAGCTGCTCCCTCAGCAAAGCACTCCTCAATCCTGCAGCTCCTTCATGCTGTTACCACATACCAGTTTATCGCAAATAAATTTTTCAGGCAAGCTGCCATATCAAATTCTTTCTCTTGTGGGTGGTCCCTGAGAACAGTAGGGTCCTGTCTGTATTAGCAGTCTTGATAACAGACTGTTTACAACATTAGGATTCAATGGTTTAGATTTTTTCCTCCTGCTGTAAATTGCTTGTCTAGACAGATTTGGAGGTCCAATCTTTGCAAAAATAAGGCTTTGACTCAGTCACTGATCTAATCCACTGATTGAGTACATCGCATTGTTAAAAGCAATCTTGTACTGCATAGTTCCCATTTTCCTTAAACTAATAGTGTTTCAGACTGACTAACTAAATTTTTGTCTTTGGTAATTGTCTCCTTTACATGAACATGGGACTAGTTCAATAACTGAAATCTGAGTCAAAGACTTGCTGTTTGCATCCCACAACTGCAAGTTGTTTTAGCTTGGAACCTCTTTACTCAACCAGCAGTGATTTGAAGGGAAAAAAAAAAGAAAAACAAAAGAGTCAAAACTAAAAACCCAATCCACAACTCTATACTAGCCTAACTATTCAAAATCCTTAGTGAATGCTTGCCCTGTGACACTTAAAGGAGCCAGAAGCTCAAGAAGATCTGTTTTTCCTCAAACTAGGGCTCTTACTGAACTCCAGCTTCAAGGGAACCCAAACCACTAACACTTTGGCATCACATCTGGGTGACCACACACATGTGTACACACAGGTGTTAAACAGGGCAACATAATCTACAAGGGCGAATAAAAGAAAGAAATTGAGGTTGTCAAAATATCTTGCTTTTGTGTTATTATGCACTTTCAGACCCTATTTTCTTCTTTCCATATGTCCAGGTTCTCTCTCTAGCTTTCTTCTGCTCACTGGTCACTCAGAAAAATAGTGGTAGTTTAGTTCCCTGCAGAAAAAAGTCCCTAAATAAGCTCTTTTGGGGAACAACAGTGTGTACAACACACTCCTGAAGGGTTTGCCATCCCATGCCCTTCACTTCATGTTTTTGCACTGCCATCGGTTTGGTGATTGTTTCAGGTCTCCAAAAAAAAACAATGTCTTCTCAACCTCCCTTGTATCTGTTCTGTGAGGAAGGCAGCTATGCCAAAGAGCCTGTGCCACAAACGCACCAGAGCTGAGCAGAACTAGAACTGATGGTGGCCTTCCCTGCTGCCTGCTCCCATGGCAATAGGGTCTGCAGGCAGGCTTTGGGCTTTTTTCCACTGCATGGCCTCAGCTGTGGCCAAAATTGGCATACAGTAAACAATTGCTGAAGTTGCCTCAAGAAACGTGGGCCTCGCTAGATGGAGCTCTTCTTCCAGCTGAAGAAACCACAAAATGTTGAGGTGTCCTGTTGTTTGGGATCAATTACTGTTCAGTACCTTCATCAATGATACAGACAGTAGGATTACAGTGCACCCTCAGCAAATTTGTGGATAACACCAAGCTGACTGCTGCAGCTGACACACTTGAAGAAATGGATGCCATCTAGATGGACCTTGACAGGATTGAGGGGCAGGACAATCTGAATGTCATGAAGTTCAGCATGGCCATATGCAAAGCCATGTGCCGGTGCCAGACCCAATATTAATGCAGACTAGAGTATGAGTGGATTAAGAACAGTCCTGCAGGGAAGGACTTGGAGATAATAGTAGATTAGGGAATTACATATGAGCCTGCAATGTGGGCTTGCAGACTAGAAAGCCAACCATATCATAGCCTGAATAATAAGTGGTATCACCAGCAGGTTGAGGAAGAGGATGGTCGCCCTCTACTGTGCTCTTCTGAGACTCCACCTTGAGTCCTGCATCTAACTATGGGGTCCCCAGTACAGGAAAGATATGGACCTGTTGGAGTGAGTCTAGAGGAGGGCCACAAACGTGACGAGAGGGCTGGAACACCTCTCTTATGAAGAAAGGCTGAGAAAGCTGTGGTTCTTCAGCCTGGAGAAGAGAAGGCCCCGTGGAGACCCTATTGCTGCCTTTCAATACATAAAGTAATCTTATAAGAAAATTGGAGGGACACTTTTTTCCAGGGACTGTAGTGACAGGACAAGGAGCAATGGTTCAAAACTGAAAGTGAGTAGATTAGATAACGGAACAGGGAGGTGAGACACAGGAACAGGCTGCCCAGAGGAGCTGTGGATGCCCCATTCTTGTCTATGTTCAAGGCCAGGTTGGCAACCAGATCAGCAACCTGATCTAGTGGAAGATGTCCCTGCCCATGGCAGGGGGGTTGGACTAGATGATTGTTGAACGTCCCTTCCAACCAAACCATTTTATGATTTTATGACCCTGGGAAATGCAGGTATAACCCCACATTTAGGGCCTGAAGGGTAGTTTTTCCTCAGACTTCCAGCTTCAGTCAGGGTATAAGGAGGGCAGCTGAGGCTGAGGCGATATGGGTGGTGTTGGTCCAGAGATGATCCTCCTTCCTCTTGTTAGCTTGGGGAAGACACTTCGCCCTTCCATACCTCTCCTTCCTGCTCTGTGGAACAAGGGTAATGCTGAGTCCTTCCACAAAGTCCACAGAGAGCCACATCTCCAGTGTGCAGGTATTTTTATTGTTATCAGCAATGTTTTCTCACAAAACAGAAAATCCCATTTGATGGATGCTTCGGGAAAGCAGAAGGCCCAACCTGCTGGTCTGCTCCTCCATCTTCTCCCCAGGAAAGGAGTGCTGCAAAAACTGCCATTTTGTTCCTCTGTTCCTCTTTCCCCATCAACCAGGCCCAAGTTTAGCAGCAAGAACAGATGATACAACCTTTCAGCTGTTTGTTAGGCACTCAGAGGAGACACGGGGCCTACACAATGAAGGGGAAAGCACAATTCCTTCTCCTCCAGGCTCACACACAGAATGCTGGTCCATTCACTGACTTCTCTGAAGGGCCGAAGGAGAAGAAAACTCTGCAGCCTTATGTTAATGCACCGTCAGGGAAAGCACCCTGAAGATTGCAAGTCAGCAAGATCCCAGCCTGGTATTGTGCAAAAAATGGGTGAAAAGGTCAAAACATTACTACTCTAAAAGAGTGGCCATGCAAGAGCAGAGAGTAACATGACCCTCCTGTTCCTCAAGAAAAACAAATCTGTGCTGGGCTGATTGTTCAACTACAGTAACAGCCTGCAGTACTCACAAGGCATACAAAACCCTAAACAAATATTAGACAAGAAGTATGGAAATGTCACTTGCCATAGATTACAGGACTTGCAAATCTTGGAAACCGAGCCTCCATTGCTCACTAACCTCTGCCTGTGCCAATGTTACTTCTGTGTTACTGGCGTCCCTGTGTCACATAAGCTGGTTGTTTGGCTCCAGAGGCAAATTTACAGATCTTTTGTCATTGCAGAGAGGCTGAAAGGGTGTTCTCCAATCGGACATAGGTAACTCATGCGAAAGCCAGAGAGAAAGCCAGGCAACGTGTAGCTATATTATATGTTATCATGACAAGCAGCAGGCAAGGGAGTCCTCAGAGTTCACCGCTGCTGTCACTGAACTCCTTATGTGACCTGCACCGACTCATGCAGAGCAGGAGCAGTCACTGCTCTGCAGGAGTTGTTTCACCCTACTGGGACTACTCACACAAGTAAGCCAAACATGCAAAGAGCTGACTGGGGGCAGGGCCTCCATGTGGGTTTGGTGCAGAGGAGCAAGGGAAGGGGATGTGCACTGCGTTTCCTGCTGTACCTGAGAATGTACTGCCTGCAAATATGCATCCATGGAGAAATGAGCACTTATACCAACGGCAAACACACACTTTGCATTCCACACTCAGGCCTCCTGTTGCATGTGCATTTGCCCCAGGGACTTCAGCTCTTGGCCCACATATCATATTTATCATATATTATATTCCATACTTATTTTCTGTGCAGCTGCACAAATACCACACTTAGAAGAATATGGTTTAATCACTTGAAAACACAGTCTTTATGAAGTGATGAACAAACCATTCCTATTCCTTGCTTCTCAAACCCACAACACCGAAATGTCCAGCACAGATGTCTTGTTTTCACTTCCAGATGTTTTCTATATTGGGCAATAATCTTCAGCAGTAGTTTTATTTGAAGAATCATTTTATATGAAGGCATGAAATACAAGAGGCCATAGAGAAATATGAAAGCCATTTAATTAAAAAGGCTATGAGATACAGTGGAGTTTAAAAAAAAAAAAAAATTACAGCCATAGAAATACATGGCTTCCTGTTCCGAAGAACAGAATGTTACCATTTGATGATGAGACAAAGCCTGAAAAATTAATTAGAAAACATTTTGAAAATACTGAACTGATTTCATACTTTGAGTGATGCTTTAGCTCATGAACCACAGAATTGATTTTTTAAAAAGCAATTTTATCCACTGCTTTTATTTCTAATAATGATAAAAAACACCAAAAAATATTTCTCCCTCACTCCTTCCTTAAAAACTAGCAGGCCTGTCTTGAAATATACACTTCCACAAGCACAATCTGAAAGTTAAAACTTCTGCTTGCAGACCATTAAAACTAGTAGACAAAATTTCTTCTAGGGGGCTGGAGGTGGCCTTTATTAAGCTGTATCTCCTGCAGATGTAATTGCAGCTATTTTGTCTCAGGAGAACTCTGGAGAAAGGTTCCACACAGGGATGACCTCCCAAGCACCCACAGCTGCTGCACCATTGCCGTGCTCCCACATCTCAACATGTTTTTTACTGTCCTTCAGGACTGTGGTTCAGATGCTCTTTTTACTTTTCAGTACAGTCAAAAGACTCATTTAAAATCCCATCTCAACAGAGAGATTATGATGTGGACACTTACATAATTTTATTGAGATCCATGTTTGTATTTTCCTGAAAGCACCATGTTCTACAATCACGCCATTATGTATGAATTAGAGCTTATCTTTTAACATATATATAAAATAAATGTTTGTGGGTTGTTTTTCTTTGGGTTGTGGGTGTGTGTGTATTTACAGAAAAAGCATTGAAAGAGTGAATTTCAAATGTTCAAAAAAATCCAAACCAGAAATCTAAAATACTTACAGTATAGTAAAGTTCACCATTTTAAGTGTGAGCCAGGCCTTTTTTAATGCTAGGGTTTAGCAAACTGATCTCTAAGAGACCTACTTTTTCATCCTCAATTCTGACATGAAAGAATATAAGTGTAGCAGCAACTTCATTGAATTCAATGCAAGGACCCAGGAACCTGTGTGAATAAGGTGACTTTTTTAACTGTTTGCAGACATGGATCAAATCTGATTTTACTATATGAAAGATACGTATCATTTTATGTATCATGATTTTTATTATTTCAGTTCAGAGATCTTAGTGCAATCTTCAGTTGTTTTTTTCTGAGAATTACAGCAATAAGTATAGGAGGCAAATGCAGGAAGGTGGGACCCTGTGATGGTGTGTTATAATTCCGTGTGGTGTTGCCTATGTATGTTACTAGCTTGAATACAGCAGACAGGAGTTTCTGGAGCCACTAAGACACATTTTCTGATTCTTCTTCCTCCTTTGTAGCAAAGATTACAGAAACTATTCCTCATATTTGGCCAAAACCCACCAACATAACATGTACTTACTTTTGTTAATAGTTAATATTTTGCTACCTTAATACAGCTTTACAAAA
>VXBJ01005776.1:23888-45008 GCA_013400055.1 Nycticryphes semicollaris | reverse complement strand
AAAACCCCAACAAACAACTCCATCCCCCTCTCAAAAAACCCCCAAACCAATGAAATAAATAACAAAAACCAGCCACCCATTTTGTGAATAATTTTTATGTCTCAGAGAGGTGGCTTATTTTGTTTTTATTTTGTTTATCATTAACAACCAAACAGTACTGACCCTGGTCACATAAAGAGAACCTACGATATAACTTTTCAATCAGGACCTAGATCTGCCTGTATATCTTGCTTAGAAAATGTAGGCAGAAGAAATAAAAAAGGAATGCAGTTAATAACATTGCATCATTTCTAATACCCTAGTTTTATGATTTGATCAGTGTTTCACAACCACAGTACTAAATGTGTTAAGTAAGCAGTATACCTGGCATAATGATCCCCTCTGTCTGCCCCCCACAAAACTTATTTTGTTATCTTTTATGTCATTCTAAAAGAACTTTCTAGTCAGAGTGGGTGGAAATCTGCTTTGCAATTCCAGTGCTTCTTTAGAGAAACATTTTTCTTACTATGGATTTCTGTCTGCTCCAGCCCTGAAAGCTCTTCCTGGCCCACAGGACTTGGAAAGATGAACACCGAGACCTCTGAAATTACTCACAGCTTAGAGTCTTTTAATTTATATTATTCAGAATCCAAACTGAATGTGACAGTACCTTTAGGCAAACAATATCATCAGTTCGAGAAGGGAGGCAAGTCTTTTAATTATGGTGTCCCTGACTGAAATAAGACGTGTGGTGTAAGAGTTAATAAAAAGGAAATAAGAGTAACCTGTCCAATTCTGCAACAAATTTACATAGCCTACACCAGACTTTTTTATTTCTCTCTTTCTCTGTGCCTTGACCTCCTTTCGTCTTAGCTCAGGGTAATGATAGCCACTTGGAGCAAGATTCTGCTGTTTAAGCAATTTAGAAAGAAAACGTGAGTGAGAGTTGCAAAGTTTAGGAAACAGTACAATCACTCTGGTGAAATTTCTGCTTAATTATTGGTTTCTGTTATTTATTTACTCACATAGACAGCATCCGAATAAGTTTAACTTTTCTTCCTTCCCAATGACTGCTTAGCTTAGTTACAGTAAAGCATGAGTTTGAAAACTGTAATCAGTGGAACATTTTCAAAGCTTTAACATAAGCACACAACCAGGGCTCCCTGCTGATCTAAGTGGCCTCCAGGTCAGATATTCTATGCTTTTCATCACTATCTCTTCCTCTCTTTCCTTTCGTTTGTGCCATCTACTTGTTGTTCTGTACTTATTTTCAACCTAACAAACTAAACCACAGATGAGTCACTCTAGGCTTCAGCCAAAACCCATTAAAAACAATGGAAAGATCTCACTGGGATTTACCACCAGTCTCAGTAAATTTTGGGATGACTCCGTATTCCCACAACCCGGCTGAACATAGCATAAAAGCTTGATCAGAGCAGCCTGAGCAACTAGAGTCACACCATCCGCCTCCCATGAATAACACTGCTGCAGACAGTGAAGTTTCCTCACATGCGAAAAGTCCGAGGGCATTTTTGCACAAGCTGCAGGAGTATTTGCAGTGTAGGCTGTCTTGGCAGTACCTTTCAGAACATGTCAAGTTCTTCGTTATATGGTGCTATACTGTTCAGCATGGTATAGGCCTCCACTAGGAAGGTGGCCAGTGGATGGACTAATAAATCATAGTGGAGGGGAATTTACAGTATGTCAGCTTTCCAGCCCTCCACTTCTTTTCTTTACTTGTTGGTTTCAGGAACTTTTTTCATTGTTTCATTGTTTGCTTCTGATTATAATTTACAATGCAAAGAAACTATAAAAGCGCTTTAGCCTTTTTTTCTTCAGGTTTCTATTATTGTAATTCTTTCACATTTAGCTGTAAAGAAATGTAACAATAACACGAGAGCTGACCTAACTCCCATAGAAAATATTTTTTTTATGGCTGTTTACTTAACAGGGGCTAGTGTAGGCCATAGTTACATTGGTCTCACGGATATGACTGCTTATAGAGACTATTCAGGGAGTTGGTACTTTCCTCCTCTAATAGCCCTTGCTTCACAAGGGAAAACAAGTCTTGTACTGGAAAAAAGGGAGGGAAATAGGACAGAAAATTTCAGGGTCCAATTCTTGATTTTGGTAGCAGCAGGTTGAGAAGTTACAGACTACTTCAAGTCTGCCACTTCCCTGAGAGAGAAGCATTGCTTGGTACCACGGACCTGATACCTTGTTGGAGTCAGCTGCTAAGTCTGCTTAAAAACAAATCTTTCTGACAGAGGTGCAGTCTTGGAGTGACACATGCTTAGCACAAAAGCCTGTTAATCAAGGAATCTCATAGATGGAAGCCACGAATAGAAAAAGAGATATTGGGAAGAATAATCTTGATTACATCAATCTTTAAAATTAATGGAGGATATACATTCATTTGAATCCTAGAGAAATCCTAACCAACAATCTTTTTGTATTTAAACAACACATTCCTCAGTGGAAATGGCTAATTTCCACTGAAGAAATGAAAGGGAACATTAATTCAAAAGACACAGTATTTAACTGCTTTATTGAAAGCCAAATTTAAGTTGAAAACCTTTGAAAACCAAACAAACAGACCAAAATCCTTTTTACTCTTCCTTTGCTATGTTCCAAGAACAAGCCTAAAAGTAACCTTATTTTCCCAAGCATAAGCTGTTTCATAGATCCTTCTGACAGCTCTAGTATTACAATCTCCTTTGCCTGTATTTACAGATTTTAAGGGCAGATGAAGCCAATAAAAACCCACGTTCACTTTTGAGACAAACACTTACCAACTTCAGAGGCTACTCTCTGCAATTTTTCAAGAGTTCTGCTTATCATAACGACATTTAGTCCACGTTTAGCCAGCTACAAGAGAGGAATATAAAAATTGGTAGAAAACAGTGACAAGAATCTTTCACTTTCTTTCCAGTTTCACAGTAAAAGCAATCATTGATTTTTTTAAACTGCCTTCCTTTGGCCTGTCATCTGCCTAATGGGTAAACAACAGATATTAAAATCAGGTAAAATAATATTCAGTCTTCTAACAATCTTCTGAAACACCTCCTTCACTGTATAATCTTGGACCCTTACAAGAAAAATATAACGGACAACAATCAAACTCAAATAATATGAACAATAATCTGAGCCAATGAATGAAAGTCTGCAGGGAGTGAAAGCAACATGATATTTCCCAGAAACATATTTTCATTTCTACTTGGATTTGGGAGGCCAAGTTGATTACTTCCTAGTCATTTTACAACATCACCTTCCATCCTCACATTTTTTTTATCCTGAGGAAGTAGATTAAGCAAATTGAATTGAAGGATCAAGAGTTTGAAAGGACTTGAACTTTTTTCACATTTTTTAATAGGTATAAAATCTGATGCAAGTCAGGTGGATAAATTTTAACTGGTTTTTTTCATTAGATGCAAACCAAAAAAAAGAGAGAAACCAAGTGGAAAAGAAGAAGCCCATGCATAAAAACTCAAAATACAGTCGCACAAATTTATATCCACAGAGATGTTAGCAATAGTTGAAGTTTATAGCTGCGAACACTATTTAACACAGCAGTCTGTTTATAGAGAGTTTGGTATTACCATGTGCAGAACAAATGCAGAACAAATAAAGAATAGCTTTCTCATGTTTTCCTGAGGCCTCCCATTCCCACCAGTGAAAGAGTTTTAGGCAAAGCCTGAGAGAGAAACATGGCCCCAGCTTTTGAAACTAAGTTATTAACAAGTGGAAGCTGAATGGATTTGTGTGCATAAAGAAAGGAAAGATAAAGCTGAAACTAGAAAAATGCTCCTGAGAGCAAGGAGAAAGGGAGCTAAATTAGCACAAAAGATAAAGCCAATGTTGCCTGAAAGTACCAGGTTTGCTTAGAAGAAGAAACTAACACGCAAAGGCCACACACTGAAGACCTATTCATTTCCATAGCTGACTCCCTTCAATGCTTTCTCCTTAAACCTGTTTGAGGGAAACAGTTTGTCCTGTTGGGCTCTTCTGAAACAATGCAGAGAATGTTAAGGAATCAGGACCTTTGTTCAAAAATTTGCTACATCAAGAGCACAAGGGGCAGACTGCCTATTAAATGCATCAGCCACAACCATTTGCATTTTCAGCACAAAGACATTGCTCACAATTCTGTGCTTTTGGAGATCCTCTAACATAACTGACTGGTGCTCCAAAGAGACCTGCACAGGCTTAGATACTCAGGATTTTCAAAAGCTTGTTTTAAGGCCTCCATTTGAAGTTTTCAGGAAGAGAAGTCTAATTGCCTACATATTGGAAGATTTCCCTTTGTTCACAATCAGCCTGACTCAAGCCATTTCCAATCAGAGATAGGGTCTGCATTTCCACAGTCACTTGCTTCTTTCTGTCATTTGGGGGTGTTTGGATGGGGTTGATTTTAATTTCTTAGGAGGAGGAAATACCCCCTAAACCATAGTAAAAAATTATTCCTATTGCTAAGATTGCATTGCATTTCAGCTAAAAATCACGTTTGTGGCAATCTTATAAAATTGTTAACCATCAAGTGAGAGGACTCTCCCTTGCTGCTCTATCCCAGACTAACCAGAAGTATAAGGCTGTAGCAGCCATTCCTCAAGTCAGAAGAGGCTGCACACTGCCCTGTTCTTTTTTGCTTCCTTACCCACATAGAAAATATTCATTGTTTTCAGAAATATGTCTCGTAGCACGTTGTAAATACCATGGGATTCAAATGCACCCTCAAGCAAACAAAAAGAACTGCACCCTGTGCACCACTACAATGTGCTCACGAGACCCCACCTGCACTAATGGGTCCAGCTCTGGAGTCCTCAACATAGAAAGGGCATGGACCTGTTGGAACAAGTCCAGTGGAGGGCCAAGAAGATGATCAAAGGACTGGAGCACTTCTATGAAGACAGGCTGAGAGAGTTGGGGTTGTTCAGCCTGGAGAAGAGAAGGCTCTGATAAAGCGTACAGCAGCCTCCCAATATCTGAAGGGAGCCTACAGGAGAGCTGGAGGGGGACTCTTTGTCAGCAATTGTAGTGACAGGACAAGGGGTAATGGCTTTAAATTGGAAGAGGGGGGAATTAGATTAAATACCAGAAATAAATTCTTTCCTGTGAGGGTGGTGAGGCACTGGAACATGTTGCCCAGGAAGTTGTGGAAGCCCCATGCCTGGAAGTGTTTAAGGCTAGGTTGGATGGGGCTTTGAGTAACATGGTCTAGTGGCAGGTGTCCCTGCCCATGGCAGAGGGGTTAGAACTCATTCATCTTTAAGGTCCCTCCAACTCTAATAATTCCATGATTCTTCCGTCCACAGGAAAGGTTAAATCAGGTTTAACACTACCACCTTTCAAAGAAAGGTAACTTTTAGTGTAGACTTCTTTAGCACAAGGCATTGTCCAAACATACAAAGGCTTTGTCGTTAGAGGACGGTATCTCTCCTCCCAGTTAAGAGTAAGGACTGGCTCCCCGGACAGTGGAACATGAACTTGCTTGTGTGAGGAAATCCTGATCCCTAGTGGCAAAGAACTAAACTGCTCCTGAGCCTCAATCTGCCAGAATGTAAGAGTATCACTGTCTCAAACCATAACGAATTATGACAATTTAGCATTTAGAAATGGGGCTAATAATGAAAAAAGATCAAGCAGAATATTCACTCTGCAATCTTACAAACTTAAGATTAAAAAGATGAAACCTACATTATATTAGTATAAAGTCACTCTGCTTTTTCTGGTGTGTTTCTGCAGCTCACTCTGAGGTGAATTTTTAAACAATAAAGCTTGACGAAAGGCAATATACAGGTTTTAGATTCAAACCATGCATGTAACTACTACAGTTACCCCGACAAATTGGACATCTACATGGATCATTAGATGTAATAATTTCAAATCCCTAATAATGCTTTATGGATTCTGCAGCTGCCTACTCCATTTCTACCTATTACAAAACAGATTCATTTATTCTGTATCTTCTTCAGGACCTCAAGACTAAATCTTCAGGACTGTGCTGATATGGCCTCAGTGCTTCACCCTTTTTCTTTCCTTGCCTGGGTTTCAGACCTGTCTCTACGATTAAACTATTCCAACCATTTTTGCTCCAGGAGACCAGGAATGAGATGACAAGGCAGAAAGATTCAGCAATTTTTCTGCTAGCTCTTCACCTGTGTAATCCAAGCAGAATAGCAGTATTTCCAGAAATAAATCCAAGACCAAGTGGAAAATTAGAGTATCTTTGCATATTTGATGATATCTTCCTGAAGCAGGAAATCTTAGATGATACTTGTATTATACTGCTAGTAATACTAAGCACAATATCAGGAAATTAAACAAAAGTTTAAGATTTGAGAAACCTTTGTATTAACAAATGAATGTGGTCCCTGACTCAAAATGGTCTGCTACAACATTGATTAAACACAAGTGCTGGCCTGATTTATAACAGAGCTATGAATTATTAACGATAACAAAAATGGTGACCATGTGAGCCACCAGCCACCTGCTTCTGCCCTGACATCAGATGAAAAATATGCAGAAGCTAAACTGTAAATCTCAGAGTATGACATGGCCTTGTCCATAAACCCAGTATGTTTGAGATGCTGGGTCAGTAACAGACGCTAATGCATATCTGCAGATATTACATGAGAAAAACATAATAAACAAGAAGACTACACCAGTAGCTGAAATGCTAACAGTCAAGTAGAGGTTTGACAGCCTAGCAGCACCCTCACAGTTGACTTGGTTTTGTTCCTTGTAATAGTCTGGTAAGTCTAAATCCCATTAGTCCAAGAACTAATGGACCAAATCTAACAGAAACCTGGCTTTTGAAATAAGTATAGCAAACCAGATCCAAAATTCCAGTACTCTGACATCACAGCAGTCAGATAAATGGTCAGGGTCTTTATGCTCAAGAAAGCTGGTCCTTCAGAGTCACCCTGACATGCTAGAAATACAAACAGCCTTCCTGGAAGCCTGGACATTCATAGAGAAGCAGATAAGCTCAAGTTCTGTGTGTGCTTGCCTCTCAATACAAGCTCAGGAAAATAAAGAGACAATTTGTTTTGAAAAATCTGTGTCTTAGTGTCAACAAAGTAGTGTTCTGAGACCTCAGACCTGCCAGCCTCTTCAACACAGCACCAGCTCTTCAGCTTAACAGACTTTGCAGAGACCTGTATCTAGCCATAAACCTTAGAAACAAGGGTACTGAACCAGTAAATCATGTAATGTTTGTGTTGATCTCACCCTGCTGGGTTTTACTGAATGAACCACCTACTGGGATTTCCACATAAAACAATGAACAGAGAAAGTCACATCACACTCGCCTTCCAAAACACAAGAACCATTCTCCTTAGCCTCCTGTACCGTATACTACCAACAACCGTGGAGACCTTACATTAGTTGTGATTCATTATAAGCCTATGCACGAGCTCAGAATGTCAGAAAGAAATCCATCACCTGTTGTCAGAGCGCAAACTCAGAAGAACGGACACTGTGACCATCAGACAAAGCTTACCTTCACATCTACAGTTAGAGGGTTATTAAGCATTGGAATGGGCTGCCCAGGGAAGTGTTTCAGGCATCATCCCTGGAGGGATTTAAAAGATGGATTGACATAATGCTTAGTGGTATGGCTTAGCGATGGACATTTTTATCAGTTAGGTTGATGGTTGGAACAGATGGCCTTTAAGGTCCCTTCCAACCTAGACAATTCTATGATTCTATGATCAGCGCATTGCACCAGAGGAAACTATACCACAAGAAAATCTGAGAATTTTGTACCCTGACATCAGATCAGCAAGACAGCAGCACTGAGCCAGAAACTCCAAAGGCACACAGATAGTAAAATGACAGGATCAGATTTATTTATCCACAAGTGAACGTTTGACCTCAGCCAGCAAGATGCCATGCCAAGCTATGAGCTCATATTGTGTGGGCTTGGGATCTGCCCCACAGAGCAGTAGCTGAGCACAGCTTCATTCAAAGGGACTGCCTGGGGAGGAAGGTACATCTCAGCATGGATAAAGTTGGTTCTCAGTCATCCCACAAAAGCCAAAAATAACGAACAAATGTTCTGCAAAATCTAGCCAGTTCCAGCCAAATTTTTCTTTAAAAAAATCTACAGTAGTTGTTTTATTTTTTCTCATGGTATAAAGCAGCCATTTGCATGCTATAGCTGGCCTTTTAAATGGGATTTACTCTTGCATAACGCATATGGCAAAAAAGAAGTAGAACGATGACAATGTCTCTGATTTAGACATTCACAGGCTCTTGCCACCTTCTTATGGATAAAACTTTACCAGATGCTCTCACATAAAGTTAGTTCAGCAAGCTGCATGTGCCAATGACCACACCCAGAGGCATGGTGTTAAATAAATGTTTAAGCATTTGTGATGATTTCTCATCTGTCTCCATCCCTTCCCATTTACCCCTGGCCTAAGTATTTGTCAGACCCTTCCCATTTGCTCATCACTACCGTAACTCAGAGAGTAAATAGAAGGCAGGATTTTCCCTTCTCTCCCATGGAAAACCATGTGATCTGTACCACAGTTATCACAGAATCACAGAATCACAGAATATCAGGGATTGGAAGGGACCTTGAGAGATCATCTAGTCCAATCCCCCTGTCAGAGCAGGAACACCTAGATCAGGTCACACAGGAATGTGTCCAGGTGGGTTTTGAATGTCTCCAGAGAAGGAGACTCCACATCCTCTCTGGGCAGCCTGTTCCAGTGTTCTGTCACCCTCACCGTGTAGAAGTTTTTCTTATATTTAAGTGGAACCTCTTATGTTCCAGCTTGTACCCATTGCCCCTTGTCCTGTCATTGCCTGTTATGCCAAATGTTAAACTATGATACCTGGTATTTGTCTTTGTGCTTCCTACATTCAAAGCACTTTTAAAAGTAGTTATTATACTGCCATTCCCAGTAACAAAATTTGTGAGGTAGGTGCTTAACCGATGCATACACTTAAAAAGACTGACTTAACAATGCTGTAAATGAATTTCAAAGCCAACTCGTTTTCCTTTCCTGTGAGATATATTTTACCATTTATGAGCAGAAGACATCTCATCTAAACTGTTGCATATTATAGGCTGCTAATTTTCACCTGGTCACCTCAGCTCTGAAGACAACTCAAGTGTCATTGTTCTTTAGTTTCTAGAAAGGGTCACAGTTTTGAATGAAGACACTGAAAAGAAAATCTACTGCTCTGCAGCTGCCACTAATAGCAAGGCTGGTACAAGACAGCACAAGGCCATCCTACCTTCAGTGTTGATTTGCACAAGTGAATAGAAAGGGACGGCTCTAGTGATTCTGCACAGCAGCAGCTACAGGGACAGCAGAGAGCTCCTCTGTACTCCTGCAGCCTCCTAGAGCTACTGATTTTTAATCAAACCATTAGGTTTTCTTACAATTCCCGTAAGTTGTATTTTTTAGTAATTTATACAGATTTCTCTTTTATTTGTTGTTTCAGATACATCTTTCAAAATGTGTTTGTCAAGTGTAAAGGCTAGAAAATTACATTTTGCATGTTAATGCTGGACATAGGGAAAAGGGACAATTACAGGAGACTTCCTACCCTGGACACACAATGTGAAATCTTGAGAATTACTCCTTTTATTTCCTTGGTCTGATGAGACCATTGAGGCATGAATGACTTCTCTCTAAAATGCAGCACCAGTTTCCTTTCAGAACTTGATTAATGATGGACATACAGGGGAGAAGTATTAGCAACCTGTTTGTCACAGTGCTTTTGAATCCTTGAGTAATTTTACTAACTTGCAGAGACTGATGAAGCAGTAGCAATTGCCATTTTGTTAAAATAAACTTAAGGGTAAGTAATCTGTCTTACCTCAAAGGAATACGCTTTTCCAAGCCCATCTCCTGCTCCTGTGACCACTGGAGGAAGTAAAAAGATGGATTGCATTTAGAGCTTTGCTTTAGCTTGTTCTTCTTGACTTCTTTAATCCTCAGCATTTATGTCTCCTGAACATTGCAACCTAAATGCTTCTACTGAAGGACAGAATCAATCTTTCAAAAAATATATTTTGTCAAGACTTTGTAATCATTTTGTTACTTTATTTAGTACTTTTTGTCTTCAAAGCAAATCCCTCCCCACAGTAATCTGTTTAGTACAGTAGATAGTTATTACTCGCATTTTCAGTGGGGTCAACAACAAGCAACAAGTCAACCACCTAAGCAACAATTGCCTGAGCAATAAATGAACTGTCTAAGAGGCGGTAGAATTTTCTTCCATATACATATTTTTACAAGTTCTGCTTTGCAAGTTTGTCACGTTCTGGTGGCAGAATGGTAGGAGTTAAAGACTAACCAAGTGGCCAAAGCAAATATAACACTTTCTCGCACAAGAATTCAGTCTGTAAGGAAACATATAGCAGATTTTCCACCATCTATAAAAAAAGATCTTCCTTCAAGCTGTCCTACTCAGATTACCTTTGGATTTAGTGTTTCTGGGAAAGTAAACAAGCTTTGGTATTCATAAAGCACCACGAACTTTAAATGTTACACAAATACCGAAGAAGAACTACAGAAAGAAAATCCTTATCAACTTCGAAATAAATAAATAAATTAAAGAGGGAAGCACCAAGGTAATTCCAAGCTAAACCTGGCACATTTTCAAAGCAAAACAGAAAATCAGTCAATATTGAAAAATTGTGGATTACAGACTTCAAAACTGAAAGAGACACAGGGGAAGAAAGGTGATTTTAAATAGTTAGCTTTGCTGGCAACAGAAGAGTAATTATTCTCTCATTTCACAGAGAAAAGAGACCCCCTCAGTGAAGCAGCAGTGGATCTTCAGCTTTCTAGCAGGCCTGCAGCTGAAAAGCAAGAGTCTGCTGGGAAATAAGCTTCTACCTGCCAACTTTAATTTCTGTGACTCTCAGGATGTCACATGCCACATGGTACAGCAAATCATGCAAGCCTTATGAATTTTACAGAGTCCCCTAAGACTTTATGTTTATAAAAAGGACAGCACATAAAAGGTCCACTGAAGGAAACAAGTTTCCCAACCTCCAGCAGAAACAAGAATTTTACACAGAAAGTTCCCCATCCTGCTCCTCACCCCATGCGCAGAATGGTGGTCCTTGCCTCATTTAAATGAAAATGAGACCTACACATCGCTTCAGTAGTAGCTGGTATTCAGGTGGGTCTTTTAAACAGGAGTGGATTTCATTTCTTATTAATCCACTGTGAGATGTGCTCATTAACCATGCATTCAACCCAGTCACAACAGGTCTCTAATGAATGGAAAAGGAACAAGGCACAGGCATACTCTTTGGGTCACTTCTTAACAAGAAGTGACATCTGTAGCCCAGAAACTGTATTACCTGTTCATTCTTGTTTCATACTGACAATCTAACAATCTAACAGTAGAAAGGAAAAAAAATGTTTATTATACATTTCTGTTATTTTATGAGAATGTGTAATATCTTTTTAAAAGTACTGCCAAGTTGCAGCCTTTGAAGTTTTTAGGCTGGAGTAGATTTGCCTGGTTAACGATACCTTTAAGGATAGGTCACCAGTTCAGGAAAAAAACACTGGAGCAACATTTCCAGGAACAAAGTAAAGTTGCTTTGAAAAGCGGACACCATATGCTAAACATAAACTACTCCTTTCCCATATCAGTATACTGAAGATACAGACAGTGCTATTAAAACGAAAGCATTTGCAGTAGAGAAAAAAAAAAAAAAAACATCAGAAAGAAGAACAGGGGGAGAATTCACATCTACACACCAGGTGTGTGAGCTATGTTACCAGTTTGACTTTTTTTATTTCCCCAAGTATGCAAAACCTTCAGGCTTATAAAACCAAAGTCACTAGGTAAAACCAAAAAGAAATTAAACAAACCACATCTAATGGAAACTGTGTTTTGTTCTGAAGGAACAAGGTAAGGAAATGCCAGGAAAGACAGTCCTGACTAGTCATGTAACAATCCACTACTCAGTTACAAGAAGAAGGTGAAGAAGTTTCCTTTACCTGCCCATTTTCCCAGCGATTGAAAGAAAGTCTCAGGCAAAGCACTCCAGACATGTGGGAAAATGTATTTCATAACTCTGATGCATTTAACCAGAGCACAGACACAGATCAGACCCCCAATGAGAGTGAGTAGCTGGTGCTGGAACACTTCCATGGTGAGCAAAGGCAGTGAGCTAGCATGAATCAGTTGCTCTCTCCCCGAGTAAATGCCTCTTTCCAGCACGCTGCTAGCCTCTGAGCACTGGCAGAGAAATGAGAAGTCTAATCAAATCACGTGATTTTCTTTTTTCAAAGAATGTCCAGGGCTTAGATTAGAACAACAGCTCTACATTACACCTAGATTTGCAAACTACTGAAAAAGTCCAAACTAAACAATGATTTCTGGAGCTTGCTTTAGAGGAACGGTTTCGCTCCTTTTCTGGAAAATACTCAAGAACAAAAAGAAAAAAAAAATAATTTTATTGTCATTGTTTAGGATTCATAGAGACTAAAGACGGGTCTAAATCAAAATTCTGGATAAGAATACTCCAAACCTTGGGGATAGCACACATCAGCACTACTTCTTACAGCGCCGAAGAGTTAAACTCTGCTCCAGGTACTTCCAGGGCAAGTTCACACCGAACTTGTGTGGAGGCCAGAAAAACAGATTTATCTACAAATTCAAGGACAAAACAATGAAACGCTACTAAAGCGTCCTGATTATTTCTATACAGAGAAAGCAATTATTTCATAACTTTTCAAAGAGTTTTCTGAAACTCTTTATGCTTGTTTTATAAATGCTATGATTCTGGCATGAAAAAGAGCAATAATAACTTAACAAGGGAATAGGACTTTCAGCTTTTCTGAACAAAGTATGTTGGAACTAGAATTAAGGTTGGGCGTGTGTATGAAAACCTTAAGGGGAAAATGCTTACAAGAAGAGTATCTCACTGCAAGATAAAGATGAAATCGATGAAATTCAGATTTCAAGCGATTAAAAAAAAATTAAAAGTTAATGTATGGACAGAGAAAAAACTAAAAAACCTTCACTCTTCTTCACTGTGGCAATTTGAAACATCCACGTTTTAAAAATCAGTTTAAACTGGAAGAGGAACAGTGATGCTTACACATACTCTTAGGAGAAAATAAAATTTGTCTATATATCTTCATTATATTCTTCCACATTTACCATGAACCATTGTTAAAATTCAACCTAAACCTGTCACTCAGAAATCTTCAACTAAGAACAGCAATGTATGTTGAATGTCATACTATGGAGACTTTCAGCTAGAAAACCACAACATGCAGACATATTTCAGAGCACAGATGATGTCTAAATCACAAGGAATCTAACACTATCTGCAACAAGAATATATAAAAATTGATACCATCTCAGCTTAGCAACAGAGTTTCCTCACACATAAGCTCTCTTAAAATTTCAGTAGTATTACTGTTGTCAATTCCATAACACCTGTTGTTTTACCCCATAAGCAAGGCAGATCAATAAAGATCTGAATATTAAATTTAAAAAAAATATTTACATACATTCACAAATTCCCCAAAGGAACACTCACTAATCAAGGGTTATTTTAAATTTGAACAAGTTGCACTGTGTTCTTCACATGCAACAATGCTGAATGCCTCCTTTAAATGACAAGGAAACAAAACCACTTCTACTTGATGATAGAAGTCAAAATGCAAACTTCCATAGTTGCCAGTCTTTACTTTTGCATTTCCATTTCTGCCCATATTTCTTTGACATGTTCTTTTCTGAGGCTGGTAACGAGTCTGAGATATGCTTAGAGTATTTCATGGGCCTAATATTAGTAAATCATAATTTGTAAAGATACTGAAAGGAAAATTAATAAATTCTTATGGATGTGAAGAATTGTTCATTCAGACCAATCCAAGTTTATTCCTGAGGTATTACTTCTCTGACTCTCACAAGAATCATTGCAAGAACCCAACCTGTTGCATGGGTAGAAAAGCTTCTTTTGATGACCACTGTACTTTTTCACTCTTAATCTCATTCCATTATAGCTAGCCCTCTGCTAAGCAATTCCTACAAAATTAAGAGTACAAACAGATCAACAATTAGTACAATACTCCTTTAAATACAGTTGCCATTTTTAAGTTTCTTTATATGTTCCCTTGTAAATGCACCTTTGTCATGTGTATAACTTAAAAAGTTTTTAAAATATTAGATAGACTTCTAAAAATCAAGCAGCTGTAGCTAGTTGATCCATGTAAGACGTAACAAGACACTTTGGTGAGGGAATGTGAGTTTCAGAAGTCAATCCAATATTTCTTAAAACTAGTCTACTTAACAATTCTTTCTTTCTGAAAACTAATATTTTCTCTAAAAAATGTCACCATTTTACCAAAAGAAAGAAAAGAAAATGAAGCTTCACATAGCAAATAGGTAATCTAGTTTTACATCTGGTTTAATATTTCATTAAGCTAATATGAAATCTGTAGAAAAGTAAGGTTAGGACTATCTACAGATATATCCCAAAAGCAATCACTTGTAAATTACTGCTTCATTACCTGAAAGACACAACTGCTGAGGTACTCAATGACATAGCTATCTCCATAATTGCCTAAATTCTAATGTGAGAGTTGTGCCTGGTTGAGCCCACATTCCCAGAGTTTCAATCACCGCATTTTCTGGAATTAGTATTAACTCCGCAGCTACAGAAGAAAGTAGTAAGTTACTGAAGCTGAGTTGCTTTGTGAAAGGATGCAAGCACTTGCAAGTTCTTCTAGATAATACCTATTTTTGCTCATTCTTAAATTTGTTTTAAATGACTCTGAGTAATATAGAGACTTTGGGATCAGGTCTATATTTTAGGTGAGAAGCCTGAAGGACTCCAAAAACAAGACATGAACAATGAATTAAACAAAATCACTTCCACTATGGTGCAGAATGAACTAATGCAACTACTTCAAGAACAGTATAGAAGTTGATCGTACAGAAAGAAAATATTTGTGCAATCCATGTGTGCTTACAAGGATTTTAAATCCACACAAAAACCCCAAAACTTGTTAAAACTATAATCTGCATCTCTTTATTTATAAAAAGTACAGCAAAATATTGATTAATTAAATGCATACAGTAGCTGTTCCTTTGTGGGATCTAAATCTTATTTAACAGGTACCATTATGTGTCCACTGGCTCTCATAATCTTTTCATAAGTAATGAAAGCCATCCAATGACTTGTCCCACTGCAGAGACATGAGGTTCAATAATTAGGATTCTGGAGGTAGAGATGATCTGGAGAAACAGGAGTCCTGTAAAAAAATACACTCAAAAATATTGAAAGCTTTTTAAGGATAAAAAAAGTCTTTAAAAATAGATCTCTAAAATATTTTCAGTGACTCCTTCTCTTCTCAGCTCATCAGTAGATATAAAATGAAAGTCACATCTCTTAGCCAGCTGTGAGAAACTGGATAGCCAAAACTTCTGTTTCCACTTTGACTGTGCCCATAAATTCCACTTCTGCTATCTGCAGTCACTTGTCCTCTTGCCATTCCAATTCATGCAGGCAGTTAGCAGCCCAGTCATTCTCTGAAGCTTCTGGTGTGAGCTACTTACATGCTTCTTAGATCTAGTCCAGTCTAGTCATTCACATGTTACACACAGAGTAATTCCTTACAGATTTAGCTACATTTTAATTCAAGTATGGCTAAAAAAAGTCATTAGATCACTTTGATTCCATGTCATGATCTTCAGAAATCTTCTTTTGATTTGATTACTTTGATTACGCTTGCAGGAAGTTGAAGTCTTCAAGATTAATTACACTGCTGTCCTCCAGTGCTGCAATGCTCCTACCGTGCTTTCAAAGATTAATACTGTATCCTCAGAGACACAGGAAAGCATTATCAACTGTATTTGCAGAGAAGAAAACCAGGACACAGAGTGGTGTCATTATTGTCCTAGATGATAACCCAAACAACCTTATTCCAGACTATTTTTTTTTTTTGTAAACCACTGGACCAGCTTTGCCTACTGTAGCAACCCCTTGTGCTCGCTATGATTCCTTATTTTGAATTTTAAGCACAAACTAGAACCAGATAAGCTTTTGCTGCATATGTAAGACGCAACAAGACACTGACCCTTTCTCCTCATTTAAACACAAGTTAGTCTTCCATATATCAATCAGTCCATGTATCAACCAAACTACTCTTGTAGTTTGTATATACTAGCATCAGTTCTCTGCAGCATTAAAAGGCAATCATAGACAAAACATCAGAGGAGGGGACTGTGAAAAGACAAATGTACCTGAACAAAAATATTTGTTATCTCTCCTAATTACCAGTTTGGTACAGGCTCACAACCAAGAAGATCATTTTGAACATAAAAAAGCCTTCTCTCAATTTCCTTCTTCCATGGTCCTGCAGCAAAGTTATGAGATTTCACTTAAACAACAGTGACAATTGCAGCAGAACACCACGTTGTTATTCAGGATGAAGAAAAGATTGAGAGAAAACGTCTACACAATGAATATCGAGGACACTAGGCCATATCCTGAATTCTTTAATCAACACTTACACAGGGAACAATCTTATCTCCTCTTTGCCCTATATATTCTACGGTCACACAAGAATAAATACATATGGGAAATCATTCTGAATCACTGTCATCTTTCATCTCTTTACTGATATCAAAGATTGCATATGGCATAAGGCAATGGTGAGTCAAGCCTCATGGTCCTCACAGGCAGTTTTGCCTCACAGGGTAGTACTGGTAGACACTGAAACAGAACAAATAGCACTGATGTACAGGTAAAAGAAGAAATTTACAACTTGAGATTTGCTCATGGCATTCCTTCCTGTAAATTAGCCCATGGTGTAAAATTAAACTTGTTCACATGTAAAAAACACGGTGTACAAGTATATTTCTGAACCAATGAGTTGAGTGCACATCTGTGGCAATTGAGGTAGATTTTTTCGGTGTTTGTTCCAAATATGTTCCAGATTTAAGTTCTCAGCAATGCTAAACAAACTTGTTTCTTCAGTCTTTTTTAAAGCAGGCCTTTTGGCTAACTCTTTGACTCAGGAAGCACATTTTCTTCATCCCCAGGTTGCGTAGACTTGCTGTCTCCTCTTAATGTTAAAAATGAGTATCTCAGACCTCCTGCCATACTAAAGAAAAGAGAATGAACAGAGGTGTCAGAGATACCTGATGTTGTATATACTATCCTATAGGTAAATAGCATAAATACAGCATAAATTAGGAGTGCCTCTGAGCTATATAAGCCACCTGAGAAATGAGTCCTGAATAGACAAACATCGGTTATCAGTTGCTCCAACAGATTCATACAAACAGATTTAACAGTTCATCCAAACACAAAAAGTAACAACTCACACATCATAACTCATATTTATAATGGGCACAACTCATTTAGTCAGTGTTCTCATTTCCCACACCACTTGGCTTCTGCATGGAAGCCTGGCAGCTCCGAACTGCAGTGTGTGAAAAAAGAATGAACTTTAACCCAACATAGTAAAACTGCAGGCATATTTCCATATGTAAGGTCTTAACACAGTAACATACAACATCTGAAAACAGACATGAAAAGGCATCACTAATTGTAATGAACTCTACATCCTGAGGCAGTGAGTCTTCAGGCCAGCAGTTTCAAAACCACATCACCCAAGTGGGCCAAATCAACCAAAAGTTAAAACTGTACCTCACCGAGAAATCTGCATCATTAACAAATAAAACCTATCCAAGTTCTACTCACCAAATATTTAGCCCTATGAAGTTTAACATGGAGAATATGTAATCTCCACCAATCAACATTCCGATGTAAGCAATGGATATATTCTGAAATGAAAGAAAAGCCATGCAATTACTGAGGTCAATTTTCATCTCCAAGAGTATAAATTATATCAGTTAATTTACCTTTACTTAGCTATACTTTAATGCTGGTTGCTCTAAAATCAGTGTTCAAATTAGTTTCACAGTATGTCAGCTTTATGGGTAATGCAAAATAGAATAACAAATTTAGCATGTTTTCTAAATGCAAGCAATGAACTGTATGNAAGAAGAAAATAACCTACTTTATGTTAGGTAAAATAGAGTTATGGCCAGCTTCTGAAAAAATGTTCTTTGTTTTAATCTTTGGAAGGCTCATTTCAAATCCTATTTCTTAAAAGCAGGCTTAGGATTCTCAAGTATAAAAATTATGCTTTAACGTTACAATAAAAGCTCTTTACTATTGCTTTACAGGGCTTACTGCCTTACTTTGTCAATTAAATATGCTTTGAAAGCACTTGACTGAAGTTCAAGGCAGGCACAATTTAAAGTTAAAGATTCTACCACTCACCCTGCCCCATCAGTGTTTTGGAAAATTGTCCCCTATGGACAGAAGGAAAGCTATAGAACTGTGTGATCATTTTCCCAACGCTTTGTTGTTTTCAAACATTTTATCAGTTAGCCCAGACAATTATGTTATTTTTACCAATTTCTGCTGGAGGATACTGCATCATAAAGTGCTTCTCAACTTTAAAACTGTTTGTCTCAAAGACTAATTATTACTCAGAAAATAGAAGTAGTGCTGCATCTGAAGTGAACCATCTTAATGACTCAATGCAGACACATAAAATTTAAAAGAATGCTTTCAGGACCACAGAATGGAAACTACTAGATTAACCTCGCCAGCCTTAAAAAAAAAGCAAAAAAACCCAAACCAAAACCAACTGTAGATGCCTGAGGATTGTTATTCCTGTGCCTAAGGTATTTTGGATTCTGACAGTTGTTAGCTTACAACTGCATAAGTTTTAATTCTTACTAAAGCTCTTCCAGCTTACAGCTCCAAGCTCCTCTCCAAATTGGGCTACAAAAAGGTGTTTTTGCAGTCAGTGATCTTCCCACTTCAGATATGCTGGCCTTACCAACACAAAGGAAGTTGCACCACTTTAAAGTTAAACTGAGTCAGAGAAAACAGACTGTAAGGACACCAAGTCCAGTTTTTAAGATAGGCATGTTTTGGTGTTGACCAAATTAACCAGAATTTATACAAACCAAAATAACAGAGTCCATTCAGCTAGAACACAAGTTGTCACAGAGACAGAAGCAGTGAAACATAAAGCAATAAACTCCTTACTACAGCTTAGCCATTATTCTGTATCTACGAATGCCCTATGTATTAGCAGCAATGGAAACTAGTTCAACCCAAATGGAAAGTGGGTTAGTCTGTATCAGTTTGCAATGGATCAGCACTAGGCTACCTTGACTAACCCACAACAACTTGAACAGAAGCACATTAAATGTACATCTTTTAATTGAAGTGGTTCAAGTTCCTCATGTAGGAAAAATAAATAAATGCTAACATTCCTTTCTAGAGTATACCTAAGCTTCAATGGAAGAAAACAAGGCTACTTTGTTGTGTGGATATCCAAAATGTATGGCACAAGTAGTGTCTCGGTATTAGACCTCATTTCAAGTTTCCAGCTCCAAGTAAATCAGGATCACTGCTAGGTCAATGGTCTTCCCTATCTATTTGACCATTCTCATCTCCCTCTTCACCATAACTCACCTTGATGGCACCAACTACTGTCGTTGTAAGTGCAGAATTGTAATGACTGCATAGGACAGTAGAATACATCAAGAGAAACCTGAATAAAGCAAAGGAGAATTTTTTATTAATTTCTTCCAGGGAGCTCAGAAGTTTAGCAACACTTTGAAATGTTCAACATTTTCTGGATCATATTTTGCTGGGATCTTCAATCCCACTTGTATCAAACCCTAAAAAAAAGATTCTGTGGAACTGTATTTTTAGTTAATGATGTGCATATACAGACTACCCAAAATACATATTAAAATGTGCTGGTTGAGCTCTAGCATCCCTATTTTCTCTGCCTCTTAAATGCCGGTATTTTAAGTTAGTTTGACTTTTTGTCTGGTGATGTGTGAAAGAGCAGAACAGGGTCCAACTGATTTTTTTATTCTTGCTTTGACTCTGCAGTTCCAAGAGGAACAAAGCATTAATTCATTACTTCTGAGTCGCTCGTATCTTTCCAGGAACTATAAAGAACAATTGCAATGAAACAGTTTCTATACTAAAGTGCTTACATTCTATTAACTGCAAAAAAGTTAGATAATCAGAATAGACAGCCAGCAGAGAGATACTGAGTACAGAAAGTAAAAAGCAAATTGTCCTACTGCTGACCACTGTACTGTGAGGTCAACAACACAGATAGTACTGAAACAGTTACACTATTAGAAATAATTAGAAGGCAGGAGAGAAGCCTGTGGGAAAATATATTTTCTTCAGATTTTAACATAACTTACTAGGGAGCCTTACATTTGAGATTTGCAATTTGAAATATTGTCATTAAAACCTCTTACATGATTGCCCTGTGTCCTTACCCCAACAAGCAGGAAAGTATAAATTGAAAGACAAATAAAACATTTGTCCAGTGCTGGAAATGTGTTGCCTATTAAAAAAAAAAAGACAGAGACAGAATTATATGCTATATAATCACCTGTAAACAAAGATGAAATGTGGTTAATATGAAAATGTGGAAATTCCCAAAATACATTTGAGTCATACTGTAATTACTAAACATTTATATTACTACAAGGAACCGTTTGATGAATTTAACTTCAGAGGGAACAGCATGACAGCACGACATTCTTGTAACATGTATAGAAGTACACATATAACACTGCACATTACAAGCAGTGAATATAAATACAATATTTGTATTTTGTGCTTTTATATTTATTGATACAGATAACACTGTGATAATTATTATTATATAGTAAAGAGAGTTGCTATGAGACAGAGAGAAAAAGCAACTAAATAAATAATCTCCTTGAAATCTATTTCATACCATAGATTTGCTCATGAGTCTACATAGGGAAAAGATTAGAAAGGCCTAAGCCAAACCAGAATTTAACCTGGCCCTGCATGTTAAAAACAGTAAGAAGAATTTCTATAAATATACTATTAACAAGAGGAGGACTTGGGAGAATCTCCACCCTCTACTGGGTCTGGGAGGTATGATAGTGACAAAGGATGAGGAGATGGCTGAGGCACGTAATACCTTCTTTGCCTCGGCCTTTAGTAGCAGAGTTGGTTGTTCCCTGAACACCCAGACCCCTTCACTGTGGGGAGCAGAATGAAGACCCCATAATCCAAAACGAGGTGGTGAGGGACCCACTGCA
>VXBJ01005776.1:7520-20417 GCA_013400055.1 Nycticryphes semicollaris | reverse complement strand
AGGAAAATTAATGAATTCTGACTCCTAGATGGAGTATCTCTAATCACTGGTAACTGATATAACTTCAAGCAATTTAAGGGATGAAATATCTCCTGTTGGTTAACTTGCTTCTCACAAAGCCAGAAGACTGGTCCAATGAAAAAGCAGCCTTCCCTTCCTCCAGATTCAGACATGCTACTTATAGCAAATCTCTCCAGTTTATCTCTTGCTTTAAATGAAACCACATATTTGGCAGAAAACTGTGAGGCCATTACATGCTGCTCATAAAGAAAAACACAGTGTCTCGATTCAATGTGACTCCTGAGATTAATAAAAGATAGGTATTTCCACTGTACAGACTGAACCACAAAAGTCAGTGACAAAACCTCTATCCAGCATCTCCAACACTACTCTTCGCTATGGGTTGGTATATTTTTATGGCACTGTATTTGAAAAGCAGCCTGATCAATGTTTACATAAAGTACATTGTATAATGGTATCACCTAATTCTTTGGCATATCTGGTTTTGGTGTAGACTTGCTTTTAGATAGCCAAAAAAGATACCAGTTGTTGTGGTTATTGGCTCAAACTGGACAGGTCTCAGCTCCTATCACAAGTTTATTTCACATGAGCCTCACTTGAAGCGTGTCTCTAGTCAAAAAGTCATGTTCCTTATATATATTTCAAGTTTGCAGCCAATTTGCTTTTGGTTCACATTTATTTTACTTTTTCAGCCAAAAGCAATGTTTTAAAGCCACTACAATCTCTGCCTAGAAGACTTGAGCAAAAATAAAATACACTGTTTATCTAAGCCTGGCCTGAGATACTAATAACAAGTTTTTCCCAGGCTGTTCTGTATTAAGCATGCATACATCACCTGAAATATGAAAGCAAAGCTATTTATCAGTTCATAACCATGTATTCATACAGTCATATAAGAACCTCACTGTTACCATACTCTTGTAATATTAAACACATCCTAATCACCCTGCTCCCCACAATTACCTTTGGATCAATTTTCTGCTTTGTGTAAACTCCATTTGCCGCTGTGAAGATATCATTTAGCAATACAAACGTGTAACCCTCCAGATTAAAAGACAGATCAGACCTGGCAAAAAAATAGTATATGGTAAACAAGCAAAGAGTATACAATGCATTGCATTATCTAGAGAAATATCATAAATGAGGAAATGTAATCCTGAGAACTCCAGCCAGTCACAGCTTTTCCTTTAAGCCTTCTTTGTAAGTCAAGGTACTTTACATTTCTCCGGTCACAGGACTGTCACAAAGAAGTCATCAGAGAGTTCCCAGTAATCAGTGTGGAAGTGGCAAGAAAAATTCCATCTGCCTCAATCCTGACAACCTGTCTAATTATTATTGAGTGTATTTATCTATTTCTTTTAACACAAAACGTAGCTAGGGAATAAAGTCTGGCTATTTGTTTTTACAGTCAGACCAGACATACTGTCATCCTTTCTGTTTTGATTAATTAACTCATACATATAGAGTAGTTCATTTAAAAAGACACGGTACTATCCAAATCACATCACATGGAAATTACGTACCTTTGTACATAGCAAAGCCAATAAACAAAAAATAACATCACATTTCTACTTAAGTAAAGTAATATTGAAACAGAATGAAAACAAGGGAAACTACTATACGAGTACTTTGTAAACTTAATCTCACCTTTGAACTTGTTTGAAGTTATTAAACTTATTAAACTTTTTCTGGATCTTTCTATCCAGAAAAATAATATATTTTTCTAAGATTATTCAAATACACTGATACTATGAAATAACAGCAACATTCCTTACACAATTTTAACTTGCTTCATTTATAATCCTGCAAACATGGAAAACCTTTTTGGGGAAAAAGAAGCACACAAATACTTCCAGCTGGAATTAAATTTTCCCCTTTGTATTCCTGCACCTCCCAATGATGTCAGTAGAGATATTTTCCAAATCAATTTAATCCAGAGCAACTGCGATCAACCTAGGTTTACTTGGCACTTAACACGGAAAAAATCCTTCTGTTGTTCTTTCTCTCATAACATGACTTTGTATAACAAATTAAAACCTTACCCAGCTGCTATGAAAGCCCCAAGAATGATGGCAAATACGCTGACTATAATACTCAGTGGGTATCGTTTCCTGTAGACAAAAATTAGACAGTTCACATTTTCATTACTTGAAGAGGAGATTAAATGGCTATTTGCCTGAAAAGTTTCACAGCAACTAGTAATAACCAAGCATTTAAATGGAGGGCACAGTCTTCATAACTTTACAGAAGCAATGTGGTTGGCCATGTGCCATCCTATCAGACCTTGGCCCTGAGAAAGTTTCAAAGCACTTAGGAAGGACAGAAGATTTAACAGGAGGGCACAGTCTTGATAGCCTTACAGAAGCAATGTGATTGACCATGTGCCACGCTGTCAGACCTTGGCCCTGAGAAGAGAAATTGAAAAAGCCTTGTAAGCAATCTGCTACTAGATAATTTTAAAAGTAAAGATTAAAGGTTTAAAGTAACAGTGCTGGAGCAAACTGTGATTTACTGTATATTGGTATTCATAATGGGCATATTTAAGTGTCATCCAGTAATCCAATAAAGGAAAAATCACTACATATTTCTCATGTAGTTTTTCATCTCACCTTTCTTGGGGAAGACCCTGTGTAGCACACCACCTGGGCAATTTTTCAGGTAGATACTTATTGTGAAGTCAAACTGAAAACTTGTATTTGAATGGGAAAGCAGGGAAGCTTATCATATTCTTCATTACATCTACATCAGCTCTGCCGCAGAGTAGGGAAAAGCATACTGTAAAACTATTTTGCTTCTTACACCTGAATTACTTTATTTGGAAGTGTCTCAAGTACTATTTTTTGCACCATACTGCAATGTGCCTTATACATTCCCCATGTGATTCTCCCAGGCTAGTCTCCAGCTCTGAGCTAGTCTGTGAGAAAACAAAACAAAATGTACAATGTTCCTGGAGAAATCCTTTTTGTCAAAGGAGCATAGATGTGGACCACTGTCCTAACAATAAAGCTGTATGCAGTCTCAAGATATACTAGGCTTTGATCATAATGACTCTTGACAGTAACAATCGAGTCCTTCACTGCTTTTCAAATCCTGAGGTAAACCAGTACAGAGTCTCTGGAGTCCTTTCATTTTCAGCTCTGAGGCAACACACTGTGGCAGTGCTCTGCTCTTAACCTTCCCTTAGGTGAGGACGTTGTTCACAGTCATACACCACATTGCTGTAGAACAGCTGATGACAACCTGACTGACTCACTTTTTCCTCGTTTGTTTGCAGGAGTTCTCAGGTCAACAGAAGACAGCAAGTTCTGCTTTCCCTGTGAGAACTTAAAAAGAATTCAGGAGCATCCTCAATTATGGATCACATTGGTAACTGCTGTTTCAGCTAAATGGAGAAGAAAGTCTCTGTTTGGTGGCTTTTTTGAAAAGCGTTTTCCCTGACCATCACTCTTATGTTGCCTGGGTTCAGCTTCAACAAGCTGCTTTTCCTCTTGTGATCTCACCTTAATCAAGCACAAGCCACCTTAGAACTATGATGGTGACAAAGTATAATGTATTTATATTCATATTCTTCCAAGTACAGTAAAAACTGAACACAACTGAAACTAGCAATTCCCAAGCTGCAACAGCATACACTTCTTAATTTCTCATTAAAAATAATGAAGTATCTATAATCAAGGAGTACTCTCATCTAACAGCACACTGGTAGATTCCATTTTGCTTCATTAAATTGACATGGTTTTAGACTTGACCTAGATCTACATAAGCAGACTGCCATACCATCATCACTGTTTTGTGACATAAGGATCCATCTGTTTGAAGCAGTTTGCAACTTAAGGGTCTCCAAGATGTGACACAAAGCATAACTACTAAAAGCATCCAAGTTTTGTTCTCCTTGCATGATTCCTGTGCAACAGTCAAGAGAAGAAGCTGTGTACATGACAGCAAACTGATTTTTTTTCCTGCATTCACTAAAATGCATGCATCAGTCTTCAACAAAGCTTCTTAAAACCACTTGATTTCCTTTTCTCTACTTGTCAGTAAAAAACACTCATTTTATATTCTGAGTAGATGCCACAGTAATCATTTGATATGAATCTAAAATAAAGGTATCTTAAATGAAAAAAAAAAAAAAAAAGGATAACCCAAGTATGATGATTTCCAGCAGTAAAGTAAGTGGAATGGTAAACTTCCTGAGCACTGTAAACATCGGCAAACTGTCAAAAAAAAAAGATAAAAATCCAAGCATAGTGTCAGATTAACAGTATTTTCATGTACTAATTCTTATCTAATTTCACTAACCAGAGGATGAAACTGTTAGTCCAGCAATAAGCAACTGAAACAAGTTCACAGCCACTTAGCACATATGAAAAAAGGTCAGTCTGACACTAGAGACAGATTAGATAACCAAATCACTGAAAAAAACTAAGATCTGCCAGTTTGTAAAACAATGCAACTGGCTACATTTTAAAAACTCCCTCTGCATCAGTGAAATAGAATATAAAAACTATTTTCTGTATGCCATAGCCCCTGTGAAATACTGCTTTTGTAGAATTTGTGGGCAGGGCAATTAAAATTATTTCTATTGCAAACTTAAAGTACACAATATAAACCTGTCTCCAAAAACATAGAACGAAAATAGAATAAAATGCAAACATGCCTAGTAAACAAGCTCTACTTTCCAAAAGTCAAATAGATCCACATGAAAAAAAATCAGAGAAAGTGTAAGAAACATGAAAGCTGGAACCAGCTGCAACTACCAAACAAACAGATACTGTTGAACAAAATATTGTTGCTCTACATGAAGTAATGAAGTTTTAAACCTTCTTGATTCATTTGAGAAAACACTTCCATGTGACACTGAAATATGATATAGTGGCCATATGGACCAATTAATCCTCTGCTTAAGGTTACTATTACCAACTGCATTAATAGATGGTACAAATCCTAACACAGAATTTAATCACTTTAAACAACAGGCCATCTACATTTTACAGACAATCCAAACAAGGTGGAAAATTCCATAATGTAAACAAATGTCACATAATGTAACAAAATACAATGTAACAAAATGTTAATGGTAGAAACACTGCAGCCATTCTTAGTTTTCTGTTATAAATATTAGTTATGAATAGTAAATCTAAAAGAGGTATGTCAGCTGCAGGGGAAAAAGTTGGTGCACATGCTGAAAACTATCTGCTGTGCTTTTAATTTTAAAATTACAGTCAGGAAAATGGGAAAGAAGAACCCAAAAATCAAACTTTTACAGGACTGAAACTACTTTCATATTCGCATTGGCTGAAGTGCTACTAAGGACAGTACTGCCGAAGCCCTTATGTCTGCCTGAACAGACACTTCAAGTGGAACAACTTCTGAATGTGTATAACAAAGAGATGCAGAATCAGGCCTCTAATACTGCTAGTCAGTGAAAATCAATTTTAGAAATAAAAAGAAATGTAAACAAATTAACAGCAGTACATATTATCTCCAGCATCTGTCTCAAAATTATGCAATGCTGAAAACATGAAGAATTCTCCATTTTGGTCTAGGTTACTTCAAAATCCTCGGGAGCCTGTAATAACATACAAGTAACCACTGCAATGGTAGTGCTGTATCCTCCAGTCCTGGTGCAGCCATCATGCTTCTGTGAGCCTCTTTCACAGAAAATTTGATCATTCAATCTATTACAGCAGGCCCTCTATATTACTTACACTTCTTTAGTACTAGCATGGAAGTATTTCTCATGTATCTATGCTGACAGGCATACGGGGGCCAGCGAGCCCTTCAGAAATCTCTTGGTGCTCAGCAGGGCTAGGTCACTGCCACCTCCCCATTGCTCCATAGCTATTCCATCTCTTGGTGACTCATAAATAACCTGTATTGACATCATGGTACAAATCTTGTCCTTTTTTCTTTCTTCAAAAGATCTGTCTTACAGCTTTCAAACTCTCTGGTTAGGGTGCACTGGAAGAGTTCGATGCTTGAGTGTGAGGGGAAAGTGAAAGCACTTTGATTACCATGGAGGAGTGTTGTGATTTTTTGTCAGTACAGGTCTGGCTAAGCCCCCCTTAAAAAAAGCATACAGCTCACAAGTTTACAAACAGATCAAATGGTCGGGTAAGAATTTCGTAATAGTAACAGGGGTTTAGACAGACAGACATCATATGCATAGAAGTCCCTACATAATGCTCTTCTTTAGTGATGTTTTACTCCCAGAAAAGGGTGAAGTCCAAAGAATTTACTTATAACTTCTATTTACTGTACCTGAGTTTGCTGGTACTTGATAATCCACTTATGTGGTTTCCAACATAAATCAGAGGCAGAGGAAACAACTGCAATAAAATTAAAAGCACGACTCAGCTTTATGTTTTGAAGCACTGTTGGGAAACTTCACTTGATAGAATTTGATAGCTGTAAATCCAAGTGCACTTTTAGCAAGGAATGGTTTTTTTTCAAGAAAAAAAAATAATCTAAGTATGTTGCAAACTGAGCTGCAGCTCTATTCATGTGACCATACATGATCACAGCTTCACTGATTTCATTAGAGGAGTTGCAATCTATCTCTAATGGGACTCAGACTCTATTTACAGCAAATGTTAATCAGGTTTATTTTAACTATGGTATTGCTCAGATTAATACCCATTCCAACACTTGGATTTTAGGTATAAAAGTAATATTAATAACAGTAGTTAATAAACAGGAGAACAGGTGGAATAAAACAATGAATAAACTGTAAGTATGCTGTGCCTCTCCAGGTACTCCAAATGTATTAGTATGTCTGGAAAACACACCACTGTAGATCTACCCAACAAATTATGCTATGCAAGATATTAGAAAGGAAAGGTAAGTATTTAGGGGTAAATTAAACTTTACCTCTTTTTTTGCTTCTTGCATAATGACAGTGACTCATACAGAAATATATGGCCCCTAACACAATACAGAGAAACAACAACAGAATTTCAGAGGCTAAAGAATATGTACAAGAAGTCAGGGATCCCTATGCAGTATTCAGCTGCAGCTCAAAGCTGTTAATTCTCTCACTACAGAAAAGTTGCATAAGATTAAAAGCAACCAAAGTAAGCAATAAAGTTGGTGTGTACTTCTACTTCTATTTATTATCAGTCAAGCAGAGCCAAAATGGCAGAAAGACAAAATAGATCCTCTACCCTACCACATGTAATAGTTGCTTTTGATGTACCTACACATGCTTCAGGAGACACTCTCTGTGCTGGAGGTTACATCCTCTCAAAGCACTGTGTGCTGGAAAAGTATATGGAGGAGTGGTCTGCACTTTGTCTATGTTAAAAGTTCTGCATTTCTTTTACAGCAAAGAGGGAGGGGAGAAAAGTACAGTAAAAGTTAGCTACAGTGAACTAAAGTTAACTTTTAAATGAAATTAACAGTAAAAGTAAACAGGACTATATACAGGAATATAAGTAACAATAAATATTCAGCCTGACCACATAAGTTTGTAAAAACATTGTAATGCACTACCTCTTCAGCTCATTTTAATTTAGAAAAAATGTTTCCTTTCATTCATAAGATGAAAACAGAGCTGACATCACATCCTCTTTCCTCTGGACTTCATCCCCAGCACAACATCAGAGATCAGTGAAACATTTACTTAAAAAGTGTCAAGAATTCCAAAGCTTCATCACTAAAATAAGCACTTTGCTACTTTAAAACTCTGGCTGAAAGCACGGTGGACATAAACCAGCCCAGGGGTGAAAAGCAATGACAATCTTGGTGTCAATGACAGAAAAATTGTCAAAAGGATAAACAGTCAGTCAAAGGATACTTTAGAAAGTAAAGAAATCAACAGTGAGCAATTCAGCTGATTCACTGTGAGTAGTCAAATCCAGCACTACAAGCAAGTTCTGGATGCTGCAGTGCTGACTGCTCTCAAGATACGCAGGAAAGCCTTCCAAAGGATAGGTATTATTAGGACAAAGAAAACGGCTGGTGTATTTTTAAATGCATTTGTACTAATATTAAAGAGAAGGCAACAACAGAGAGGGAGAGTAGTAGGAGTGGAAAAGGTGGGTGGAAGAAACTTGCTGAGGTCCCAGCACGCTGTTTATAGACAGAACTCAAAACTGCCCAGTGAGGAACCCTCCTCTTTCATATTTTGGAAAAAAATAAGCACTGTCCATTTTACAGTAGATTAGCTATAGATATTCCGGCATGATTTTTACAAGCAGAAGTGTCAATGATTTCAACCTGATGTTTATAGTAAAACTCATTGTAAGATAAGATACTGCAATGAAGATGCTGGCCTAAAAAGCTATGATATCTGTGTCCTTCAGAAGAGCTCAGAGCTAACTCCCTCTGTATCTCTGAACAAACACTGACCAATACCCTGCAACAAGCCATAGAAGCACATATTTATGTATCAACATGAAGTTCCAGCAACATTACACCATGGATACAGAAGTCTACAAGGTTCCAAATCTGACATAAACAAAAAACACTCTGGTATTTTCTCTGTCCTGTCTCTTTAGACCATACACACTTAAGGTCCGCACAATACAGCCACCCCCTACCTACAGTGTTTTCAATGAGCCTTATTTTAGCCCCTCCTATGTAACATAAATCTTACGTTTGGAGTCAGCTGTTGGTTGGGTTTGTTTTCTATGACATATTCTTTCACTATTGTTTTATCACACTCCATTCAAATTTCCAAGCAGCCTTTCTCCCTTCATTCTGTGATCAAAATTCTTTCTTAAATACACGCATCCCATTGATCCTACAGGGAGCTGTATACATTCAGAAAAATACTTAGGGAATTTGAAGGAGTTCATCCAACTGTAGGAAGGTACAGCACCCTTTCCTATGTACTACGTAACAAAATGGCATCACATTGCTCTGCAAACAAAAGGCCAGAATATTCCAGTGAAATTAAAAGTATCAAACTAAAAATATCTAATCCAATATTAAGTGAAACAAAGATACAAATAATCACATTTGGCAAACACAATTTTTTTTTCTGTTCTTATATCTTGCCTCCATAAGAAAGAATGGCAAGAGATATCAAGAGCTACATAATCCTTACCTTCACAGGTATATTTTTATCAAAATCTGGGAAGTGAACAATCTTATTCCGTTTTGACACATACAATATAAGTATAGTGGCTGCCATCTAAACAATAAGAAAAAACAAGAAGTCATGTAAGAGCAAAATTGTCATGTATGAATGAAAGAACTGCATCAAAGACAAAACCTTTTATGAATTTGATGAATGCTAGGTATTAAGTATTTCTTTCAAAGAATGCAGCACACAACGAACAGGAGTAACCTAATTCTTATACATTTTGCCAGATATTTATTTAAAAATACAATATAGACATATGCTTTACTAGCTTGAGAAAATTAGTGGCACTCTGTGAAACAACACATGCTGAAAAGGAGCTGAGAAAATAAAACAAGATGTGAGCCCAGAACAACCATTTCCACTCGGAGTGTTATTTACTCTGTGGAATCACTCCTACAGCTTTTTAGGTAATGGGAGACAGGAGTTGTGCATTGATCGGTCTGTTGACAACTTGATGAAGAAATAATAAAGATACAGACAGAATGAAGGAGAGTATTTGGGCAATCACGCATCATAGGAGTTAATGCTGGCCCCAGGGAGGAAAAAAAAAGTTAAAATTTTCCTTATACAAAAATATAATAATTGGCTATCTAGAGGATGAGGTGGAGTCATGTTCTGTGTATTAAAACATTATACCATATTATATGCACTTTACAAAGTTTTCAGGGAAATCTTGGAAGGAGCAGTCAACAAAGAATGGAAATAACATTGAGTGTTAGGTTCTGCAAAGAAACAAAACCGTATCATTGCCCTTAACATGAATTAGTGCCATATTTTCTAGTCTTTGGCTTCCACTGAAACAAGATGTGTGGTTCCTCGAGCAGTTTGGATGTGTAGTCCTCTCTCCCCCCTCTCACACAGCAAAGACTTTACAAGACATTTTGCTCTATTCCACACCAAACAAAAGAGATGTCAGCCTTGCAGTATCCTGTTTTCACCTCCTTGCCACTACCCCCTAGTTCGTAACCTTGGCAGTAAGTAAATCCTCTCTTTTAAGTGTATTTGCCTAAACAACACTTGCCTCAAGGCTCCATCTTCTCCAGCCATCTCTCTGCAAAGTCACACATTCTTTTTTTATAGACCATGTACACAAACATTTGAACTTTGGTTTTATTATGATGCCTACTAACAACAAAAATAACAAAAAATTTATTTCAACTGCAGTAATGCAAACTGTCCGTGGGCAAATATGGCAACAAAGAGCCAAAAGTGTGTGAGAGTTCTGCTGGAAAAGGGGGAAGAAATTTGAGGAAATGCACAGTTGGTCTACAAAAAGGGGCAGCAGCTCTGCATATAATTCACAAATGCTCAAGGACTCTCATAGAATCTATGTGCTTGCAAGAACAAATCTTGACAGTTTTGAAGGCCAGATCTCTTAATTACTGAACTCTATTAAGTTGAAATAAATGGCAATTCCAGTCTTTTATGTGTTTCTTCCCAGGCACTAGTTTTTACTTCAGCTGAAACCTCCTTGATCTCATTAAAACAAATCACTCTTCCTCACAGTGTATCTAATCCAGAAGGCAAACACAGCAGTGTAACAGTTTCTCTCCTCCCCCAACAAGAGACTTCTATGCTAACATTTGTTTAACTTACAAAATAGTAAGTGCATTTAACATGCTTTATTTGTGAACATACCTGTCCAATTCCAAGAAACATTGGTGATGGGAAGCTGAAAAGCATAAACAGGTATTTAATTGTGATGAAAGGAAAGGAAAAGAAAAAAAAAAAAAATTTTTTTTTAAAAGACTTTAAATTTAGCACCAAAGTCAACAACTGTACCTGTAGATGACTGGCCTGCCTTTCAAAAGAGCTCAGAAACTGCTACACTTACTGGACTTCTAATATTTTATTTCTACAGCAAAACACATTGCATCTAAAATGTTATCATATACGCACAGTTTAGCAATTCTAAATTGCTAATTGTTTGGGGAATATTTGTAAGTGAAAGTAACACACTTGGAGAACTCCTAAAAATGAGTGATTTTTTTAATGGCATCACATATACAGTATACATCCTGAGATGGCATAAGTTAAATCTTTTGCACTTGCCCTAACTTGGAAGCTTAGCTCCACGGCCCATATACAAGAGCAATATGTTTCCGTGAAAAGAAAGTACCTCAGTAAACGTTGTACATCTACATTCAAATGTTCAACATCTCCATATTTTGAAACATCTATCATCTGCTAAAACAGCTAAATTCCTACCATAGCCCTTCAGTTAGCTTTAGCTGAAGCCATAGATACTTGAATCTACATCAAGTTAAAACCAATAAAGGTGTGGCAGTAACTGCTAATTGTCTGTATGCATAATGAAATACAAGCAAAGAAGCTACTTATGATGGATGGCTGCCTTATGCCACAACAAGCCATGTCTGGAGCCTCTCTGCCCAAAAATCAAGGAGCTCCCTGACCGTGATGGCTGATGGCTCCTGCTGCCTCCCAAGAGTCTCATAGCATTTTGCTGGACTGCCCTGTCAGGGATGGTCACACACCAACCTGCATCCAGGGAATCCAAATAAAACGTATTTAATTCTCTGTGCACATCTGCACTAACAAATGCCTAAGGCGGGTCCATGTTCTCAACAAGCTTTGTAATTTTCCATTTATCAAGGCTCCTTGAGGTTGCAGTTATTTATTGCAGAAGCCACCAGGAACTGCTATATCGCTACTTGGTGTGCTGTGAAATGTACGTCATNACCACATGACACATAAACTACATAAACTAAATTTTGTACCTATAGCTACACCACATCAATATGGAGACTTCACTCATCTCTACTACGCAGATTTCTCCAGACATTTTTGATTTGCAGAGCCCTAAACATTCCCAGCAAGGCTGTAAGTTCTTTATACAAAATTCAGCCCTTACTGATGGGTATGCTGTCCTTGATTATCTCACATGGATGTGCAAATGTACACCAAAGACTTACAGAGAGATGTTGACTGTATGATGAAAGGCACAATAAAAAAACCCTGCAGCTTGTCTAATCTATCATTCCTGGGAAATGTTACCACTGAACATTACAAAATAACAGCAAGTTTGCCGTTTAATTATTTTTTCCTTTTGTTTTGTTGGTTTTTTTTCCTTTTTTGTTTTTAGTTCATAAAGTGGTAAAATGCAGCAAAACCAGAGAAAGCCTTTTCAGTAAAGAATAGTGATAGTGAGAATATCTATCAGGCAACAGGATGATGCCTGCATATGGGATGCCCCATCAAGTCAAAGATTAAGGTTTTCAGTGCTTTCATCATCGCTTCCCATTTCTGACTGCCTCAGAAAAAAACGGTGCTCACAACATTGTTTAGGAGCAACAGTTAGGGGAAATGCTGTTTCCTTCAAGGGACCGGTGAAACACTGCCAGCCTCAGCACTGGCAATAACGACTAGGCCTTCGAGGGAAAGACCAGCATGTTGCAAAAACACACCTGCCCAGGACTGTGCCGCCGGCTGGTGTTGCAGAAGTAGTATGTACTGGGCATAAGCGGGATCTGGAGCTAGAGGCACGGACCGCAGTCTCAGTACATGCCCTAACATCTCCGGTGCTAGAAGCGCTTGTGCCGATGTGCCAGCTGATCGTCCTGGGTCCGCAGCCACACCGACGCGCCCAAGTTATGCTCAGGGTTATGAAAACACTTCCTCGGCGGGGAGGCCCCGCTCGGCTTCTGGAGCGAAGCACTGCCTGCCCTCATCGGGAGAGGAACAACACCGCCGCCAGGCCGCGGGGATGGCCGGGCCGGGGCAGGTTCCGCCACGGCCTGCGGCCCGGCCGGGGCTGCCGGCCCTCACCT
>VXBJ01005775.1:70673-85290 GCA_013400055.1 Nycticryphes semicollaris | reverse complement strand
ATTTTTTCTTCCTCCTATGAAAGTTATATTTACAATAAAAAGCATCTAGCAGGGATTCTGCAGGAAGATTTACTTTTTGAAAGCTTCTCTTTTTAGTAGCGTGAATAATTCTGCAGTTTGGAGCTCTTCAGATATACCTTTTTAAAAAATATTATGCATGAGGTAGCCTCTTTGAAGTGCAATGTAGTCGCATTCTTCTGTTTAAGATACATAAGCAGGAAATTAATTTCTTTTCTGAATTTTTGTGCTAGATTATCAGCAAGAAAAGGGACAGGAGAGCCCAGTTTTGATCGTATTGAAGCTGGTGAGAGTTTCTGTCATTGACATGAAGGTCAGTGAAACTGAAAGCCGCAGAATATTTCCTGTTACAGGCTTGAATTTGCTCTTTATGTTAATTGCTGTGAATCTGCAAAAGATGAAGAGAAGAGTGGGATTATAAAAGAAAAGTTTGTGAAAGGGAAATCAAGCCTTGCGGGTTTATCCCATAGTCTGCTAGAATCCTGCTGCCAGATTGAGCTGCTTCTGCCATCAGCATCTTATCACAATTTTCATACTCCAGGATTGTTGGGCTACTAAAAAATGACATCCCTTCTGCCTTACGTACACAGGCTACTACTATTAGAAATAAAACGTCATTCGGCTACCAATAATGGGTGAGTGTGGGGTGGGAAGGGGAAGGAAACAGAATGAAAGTTTCTAAAGCTCAGAAGTGGTCAGTCTTGAGACCACCTCTCTGGTTTACCTTTGGCTATTCATTTTCCCTTGCAATTGTTCTCCAGGCTGCTGGATACTGATTGCTGCATTACACAGAGTGACCGGAGGAGTGCAGTGGGTGGCTCAGGGCAGCAATGGCAGCTGATCTCTGCTGTGTGTTTGAATTTATGGCTGCAAGTATCTTCCAGTGGAAAACACATCCTGTTGGGAAAAAAAAAAAAAACCACAACAAAAGCAACGACAAACCCCCAAAATAACAACAACAAAAAGAAAAAAACAAAAAAACCCCGGTGTGGAGATAAAAACTCATGTTGAAACTTGCTGGAGAGATCCAAGAAATGCAGAGAGGCAAAACATGAATGCAGGAGTATAAAACGGGGGTAAAACTTTTAGGCTGAACATTAGAAAGAATTTTTCACAGAAAGAGTGGTCAGACACTGGAACAGGCTGCCCAGGGAGGTGGTTGAGTCCCCATCCCTGAATGTGTTTAAGAGTCACTGAGATGGGTGTTGGGAGACACGGTGTAGGGGAGGGATTTGTTGAGTAGGGCTGATGGTTGGACTTAATGATCCTAAGGGTCTCTTCCAACCTGAATGATTCCATGATTCTATGAAAACGGTTACTGGGGAAAAGGAAGAAAGTACAAAGAGATGTAGACCAGTAATTACTTTGTATTTTTGAAGGATTCGTATGTGTTGCCATTCAAGCATAATAGTCCATCAAATTAAAAAACATCAAAGAGAAATAACGACGTTTGCTTAAAGTACTTGCTAAATATTTTATGTGGTTTCATAATGCATAAGATCTTTTACCATTCCCACCTAACTAGAAGTTGATGAATAGGAAGTCAGATACTGTAACTTTTATTACAAGAACAAATTCTCTCACTTTGTGTTCACAGACTCAGATCTGAGACTGAAAAAAACCCCACAGCTCCCAAGATGTTTATAATAGAACATATCCATTATTTTCCTTGTTACAGCCAGCATTCTCTCTGTTACATACTTCTGTCTCAGTGGATTAGGCTGCTCTTTTTGCACTTTCCTGAGGAGTTTTACATGGAGCCTATGTTTTGGTTCTATCTACTCCTTCGGTGTTTTCTGTGTGGTATTTTCAGCTACATTCACCTGCAACACATTTATAACCTGCTGTTCCAAAAAAGCAATAAGGTTATTTTCTCCAATCACTTGAAGGTGTTCAAATATTTTGACATTTAAAATTCTGATTGATTTTAAGATATTTTCAAACTCATGTTAAGAATTTCAGTTTCTTTAACAATAGGTATGTAAAGACAATTAGTTTTCCTGTTATTTTTGCAGGTTTTATGGCTTTTCACACATCTAATATTTTTATTTGTCTGTTAAGAAAGCCACCAACCAGGTCCATGAGCCATGAAACGCAGCAGCTGATTCTTCCTCTTAGAATGGGCATGATTAAAATACACTAGCATTTAACATATTATTTGATGAAATATTTGGGCCCTAGAGTACCCTCTTGGTAGCCTAATCTGTATTTGCCATGGTGGAGGACACTGACATTTCTCTCACTGTCTCAATGGCATTTTACCCAATGATATTGCCTGCTTTTTTATCTTGTTGTCTTTTTTTAATTTTTTTTCCCTTCATGTACGTATGACTTAATAAGTTACGTGATGTTAAGATGCATAAAACATTGTGGATTTTTATTTTTCTCTTTCACCTTGCCTTAGGAAAGTTCTCCCCAAAATGTTCCAATGTATCTCTGTTAATACACTACACAGTATTAATGAGAACTGAGGACTCATAGCAGAATAATAAGTTGTACATACTTCTGTAATATATGTAACCTTTAACTAGATTTGGGGCTTTACTACTCTAACTTAAAAGTATTATTTACATACATCAGATAGTTTGATGTATAATAAAAGAGTTTGAGGTTTTTCCATTTTTGGGTTTGAATAGCTGTTTGATACACTGGATTTTTGAGACTTCTGACTTTCCACAATTCTGGTCATCCAAAGTCTTCAGAGGAACATGTGTTCAAGCCTTACATAGAATTGAAAGGTAAAACACAGTCCATTACCACTACAGCCAACACATCTTCCTGAAAGTATTTTTGACTTGAGTAGGGATCACTGCTAACACAGGAAAAGTCAATAGTTAACACAGTTAAAATAAGTGCAATACAAAGGAAAACACAGAAGTGTAGATTAAAAGAGGGAAAAAAATGAAAACTCCTCATGTTTCTGAATAATTATCTTGAAAAATATGATGTAATGTAAGTAGAAAGGTGAACATATTTTTAAAAGTTTAATCAAATTTAGATTCTTCTTGCAATGTGGTTAATGTTAATTACTTTTTAAGCCATTTCTGAAAGTGTTTTTACACATTCCCATGTATTTCAGGTACATGGTAATGAAAGGACACTGCTATAAATAGGAGAAAAAAATACTTTGCAGTGTCTGTAAGCTTCTCCTAGCTTTAGAAATGGTATATAGACTAATCCTCCAAGGTGTTAGATACCTCATTCAGGGGACTTAACAACTGGGACTACATCACAAATAAGAATGAAGTTGCTTCTGATTTCAGCTGTAATGTATTTATTAAGCTAGTATTTCTGATACAGATACCTAATGGCAAGTGTTGGCATGATATTTCATAGCATACATCCTTTGTGTGCACTGCAAGCAGTGCATCAGCAGGCTTCTGCTGTGGTAAGACTGCAGAGGCATTGCAGTCTTGCTACTATCATTGGTTGTCATGGCCACAAGTAATACACAATAAGAGGCACAAAGATTCAGACAGTTTTNTTTTTTTTTTTTTTACCAAGCTTTATGCTTAATTGTAGAAAGCTCATACACACAATAACAATACCTTTGCAACTTCCTGTGTTGATGAAGGAATAGCAGTACTTACACTTATATACATCATCCAGTGACTGATTTTGCAAGTAGTTACATTTCTTTTATGCATTGGCTATTGGCATGTGTGTATTAGACTCTCAAAGATCTCCTGTGCTTGCAAGCAGATTCAAGAGACTTGTGAATTTCTTTCTTCAGTGCCAAACGTCATTAATGACAGGAATGAAGCTATGCTTTCAGTACCTGTATCTGTACATTACTGCTAAAGCTGTAATTTTAAAGTTGTATCAGAAATTTAAAAAAAGAAAAATTTAGAATAGCTTTAGCTTACGAAAATTGAATTGGCTAGCAATTAAGAGTTATCCACAATACGTGTACCCATAAAATGACTACCATGAAGGGAGACTTGTACATTGTGATTTGTTGTCAATAGAGGGTTTCATAGGCGATTTAGTCTTTGTTTAATAGCAAGCTAGCCATCAAGGCAGATGGGCTCTATGTACATTGCAGGTTGCATAAACTGTGTTACCCATCGATCATACATGTAATATTTTATTACACCACAAGAGGTCACACAACATTTATAAATCTATGCAGTGGAAAAATTGATAACGGTTCTATCTGCAAAACAGTAAAGTTAAATCTCATGCACTAAGTAAAAAACAAATTGTAAAACAACAATAAGATATTTTTTTTTCTTTTGAAGCACTCCCAGCTTGTGTGATCTGCTATGAGCCATATGAGCCATATCCAAATATCCTCTCAGCTGTACATTTCATACTGAAAGCAGGGGAAGCCATATGCTTCTGAATCATTATCAGTGTGTGATGTAACCTTGGAAGAAGGACAAGATCAGACTCTCCTTGGCATGGTGGGTAACATAATCAGATGATATACAATGCATCGGATGGGATTACGGTGATCAAATAAACATGCCTGGAGCTCAGTGAAAAGTATTAAAGCTGAGTTTAGGTGCACAAATTGCTGCTTCTTCAGCAAAATGACAGGCGCAAAAATGATTTTAATTTTGCAGACTGCAGCCTGAATTTGTGAAACAGGATCATTTCATAAAGATACCATCTAGAATTTTAGATAGAAGTCTCAGCATGGTACAGGAATGCAATTCCTGGTATCTTGTGTGACAGCAATACCGCTCTGTGATTCCTGTTTGCTCTCCCTGACTATGAAACAAGCAGAGGCCAGTGAGAGAAAATATGGAAGAAGTGTAGTGGGTGGAGGAAGCTGGGGTATTGGTGCAGTGTTGCCCTGTGGCATGGCAGGACTGGAACAGCCTTGCTGCTTTGGGAAACACCTGTGAAGAACGCTGTTTTGGGAGGAAGTACAAAGAAGCTGATTCTTTAGTGTCTACCCTAAGCGTATGCATTACCTCGTACAAGTAGGGATGTGAATATATTGCTTGATGCCCATGTTTCTCAGCTTCTTTCATTTCTAACCCTCTCTTCTGGAGGGATAATAAATCACATCATGTGAAGGTTATTTCTCAGTAATTTTTCTACTTTCCAAGCTTTATCTACAGTACAGTAATGATAAGACCATAATTATTGACACACAATAGCCTATCATTTATACCATTAAAAACTGCCTAATTATGTGCCTAACTTACGGACTATTATAACTTCAATAGTGTCCCTTGGGCAAACAGGTCTTCATTCACTCAGGTAAACATATAATTAAAGAGGAAGGAACATTACCAGGCAGTAACTGACCAGTATAATTTTGGCTTTCCTCTCAGAGTTTAAATGTAAATGCTGCTTATTGTATTAATTTTTAGTACTTGCATTTTCTTCTCCTAGGAACTCACAAAACTTCTCAACGAAAGGCAAGTATATTTATTTCTGTATTATAGGCAGAAAAAGAGAACTAAAAGCTTAAACTGTCATGAGGAATAAACAGCCCCAAAAGACAACACCTATTTCAAACACATAGCCTGAAATAGCTTACCAAGATTCTTTTGTAAGTGCAGTCCTCTGTATCTTAAGGAAGGTCACATAGAGCTAACCTCAAATGTCCTTTCTTTTATATAGTTAGTTATGTTAGCTTTCACTTAAGTTTGTGTCTTTTGTAGAGCTACATAAGCTGTATACATTGGTCTGTTCTACTCTTCAAGTGAGCATAAGAGAGGGACAATAATTAAATATGTTTTTCTGTTTCATTTTCTGAAGTACCTTCTCAGGACTGCAGACTCTTAGGCATTTACTTCTTGCAGCAGAAGGATGATCTTTTCTGTAAGTACCTGATATTCAGAAAATGTTAATTTGGTTGCATGAACTCTCTTTGTGACCTTGAATAAGTTATTTAATACCTTTACACCTCCATTTCCCACAGCAAAAAGACACGTAATTCGCCTATGATGCCTGGAAGAAGGAGGATAGTTGGTAAATATGAGAAAGAACAACAGCCACAATGACAAAATTACCTCTCCTCTCCAATGGCAGTTTATTACAAAATGTTAAAAAAAAAAAGAAAAAAAGGAGAGAGAATTAAATTCCTGAGGAGGATGATTATTTTTTAGAGAAAAGCAAGGGATTGAAACAGACGTGAAGAGGGAGAATGTGACACATCCCACATGCCTTATGTCAGGGAAAGGCTATAGATGGAGATTGTGAATATTCCTCACTGCAGACAGCTTGCAAGACCAAACAGAACAATTTTAACTTAATCCTGCACTTAATCTCAAATCTTCAGTACAATGAGGAAAGGGCATCTGTAAAATGAACACTATTACTTAAGTTTTCAGACAAACATTATGCTTTGTTTTAAAGGGCGATCAGGCAATGGAGATACTTGCATGGGAGTAACCGAGGTGTGTGGATAGAAGGCTGGGCAAAGATCTATGGAAGGCTTGCTTGTTTGGAAGAGAAATGCAGCATAAACAAATTGCACAATGAGGAAAAGAGTTCACTTTTTGCATGGAAACAATAAAGTCTGTGGTTTCAGAACATACAGGAATAAAGAGGACTTAATCAACTTTTTGTGCCTGTACTCTACACTGATTCAGGGACTAAGTTAAACCAGAAGTAGTGTGACACATGGGTGACGAGTTACCCTGGGCCAGCAGCGCTGTCAGTGGCTGGTCCAGCTGTGCTCACTACTGTGTGTGCTCCCCAGGCATGCTGCGAGGAGTCCCACCTGGCTCAGCCCATACTGGAGGGCCTTCTGGTGTGTCTTTGCTGCACCAGCAACAGCCTGGAAAAAGACACCTTTCTGTCTCCTTTGTGACCAAAACCAACATATGAAAAGGTTGCAAGAAAAAGTGATAAAATCATACCTAATTAGACTAATTCATTCTGAATAATTTTCCCCTGTGAGTATGGAGACAAAAGAACAGTGAATGCTCTCATAACAGTGACTTCTATTCATTAATGAGAATGTCTTGAATACATGGATCATTAGAGAAAGAAATCAAGGGAGAAATGAGTGGCCTGACACCAGCACCTTCCTGACATCATCTGAAATCCTTCTTTCAGTCACCAAAAGTGCAGGCAATATCTAGCACACTGTAGTGACAGTACATCCCCATCCTTTATTGAGACACATAATAATTTTTAAAAATAAAAAAAATATCAGTACCTGGCACTTGAAGGAATCTCCTCTGAAATCCAGCTATGTCTAAGGTTTTTGAATGCAACCAGCTCTCCAGACACTGCTACTAATAAATTACAGACGATACACACCTACACTTCTCAACAGCAGATTACAGCATCTTTGTCTGTGCCTATTTTTATTTTCTTTATTACAAGGTCTGATGTTCTTTGTCATAGTTATGAATCCCTCAGTAAAAGTAACAAAGATGAGTAGAATTTAGAATACTAGATGAGTTCAGGACACACAGATAAAACACATCATAGAGGAGAATCAATTAATGAAGTTTAATTTTTGTAATGTATAGAAGTGTGCTGCACAGTAAGGTATCCCTTGTAATTCACCAGACTGAGGAGAAGAGCCACAAAAATGATTAAGGGAGTGGAGCATCTCCCATATGAGGAAAGACTGAGGGAGCTGGGTCTCTTTAGCTTGGAAAATAGGAGACTGAGGGGTGACCTCATGAATGTTTATAAATATGTAAAGGGTGAGTGTCAGGAGGATGGAGCCAGGCTCTTCTCAGTGACAGGCAATGATAGGACAAGGGGCAATGGGTACAAGGTGGAACACAAGAGGTTCCACTTGAATATGAGGAAAAACTTCTTCATGGTGAGGGTGACGGAACACTGGAACAGGCTGCCCAGAGAGGTTGTGGAGTCTCCTTCTCTGGAGATATTCAAAACCTGTCTGGATGCATCCCTCTGTGACCTGCTCTAGGTGTTCCTGCTCCGGCAGGGGGATTGGAGTAGATCATCTTTCAAGATCCCTTCCAATCCCTGATATTCTGTGATTCTGTGATTTTTTTGAATTGCCCAGGCAAATTGAAAAAAACAATTTCAAATAAAATTCAGTTCTCTGAATTTTCTGAATCCCTCATTCATGCATACAGCCATTCAGGAGACATACAGTGTGGCAGCTGCATGAACTTAAGTGCTTGCAAAGTGAGGAGCAGCAGAGTCGATGAGGCTTTTTTGCCATTTGCATGAACCTTATGCTCTTATGCACTGCTATGGAGATATTCAGAGTGGGAAGTTCAAGATAGTTGACTTTTCCTATGAACAGACTTGTCTGGAAACACAGAGGCTCTTTGAGGATAAGAGCCAACTTACCACAAGAAGTACTTGTGGTAAGTTGCCTTATTGGTCCAAGCAGAGTGACTGCAATGTATAGACATTCTGAACTGTTTTAGTTCAAAGTCATTTTCACAGTGAGAAAGAATTGGATATTCCAAAGTTGTAATAATTGCTTATACTTTTCCGTTGACGAACATTCAGTCCTGTGTTTGAGTGCTAGAACTAAGTGTCCACTCTGTGAGGGAAGGATGAGACCAAAAACTGGGAATAAAATGGATGGGAAATATCCATGTCTGCCATCAAAGGGCTTGAGCTCACCCCAAGGACTAAATAATAAAGAAGAAAGACACTAGGCTAGCAGGCATATTTGAGCCCAGTGTGGGAGATCATCTAACCAATAACCTTGCAGTGAGAGTAGTTACACAACACCACAGATGTGCACTTACTTAATTTTTAAATGTAGTTTTTCTCTCATTGATAAGGTCAAACCCTTTCAAAAGTGTTTGGAGCTTTGAATATGGACCTGTAAATCCTCAGGCATTTATGAGTTTTGTTTGACAACATTTATTTAGTTTACTTCTCCTCCTTCACTTAAGGGCAGTCCCTGTGAAGTTAATACTCCTTGTGAGCTGCTGCAGATCCTTTAGAGAATATGTGGTAAAAAAATTCTGACATAAGAAATAATAATACCGGCACTTGAATTACATAGCTGTAAATAAAAGTGCTCTGGGCTGTATCCTGCAGTCTCATAAATGCAATCTCACAGGTACACGTTTACCATAGAGGAGAGCTCTGCATGAGCACAGGGATGTGAGAATGGAGATTTGATTCCAGATGCCGATGCTCCAGTCATCTTGACAGGTGGCCAATCTACCCTATCGATGGCTAACTACCCTATGTCACTCCATGAAACAGCTGCAGCACTTGTACTGCACTTACTAGTTAAGAATTGGTAACAGCTCTTAACCAACCCTGTCTTAAAACTTTATTTTCATAAAGTTCATATTGGAGTGAAGCGAGATCCTGTACTGGGTAGATGAGTAACACATACTCTATAAAAAATTTGTCTGTAGGAAGATAAAACTTCATGCTAGACAAAGCAGGAAGAGAACAATCCTAAAGAAACAGAGTGGGTAGACTTTTTTGAGACACAGTGTGAAAGATTTCAAATACATTTGCAAATTTTGTTAAGAAACAAAACACTATGTGCATTTAGAATGCTACAGTGACTAAATTTCAAATATAAAACTAAATAAATAAAAATGATCTTACCAATGAGTTTAATTCCTATTTATATATATTTTTTTATTTTTTAAGTTTCATTTGAACCATAACTCATCAGTATCATCAGAACTTCAACAAGAAAGGTCTGAGACTGAATGCTTTCTTTGGCATAGTCTTGTTTGGATTTCTGTATGCAACAAATATCCTCAACTGCATAAAGCATCTTCTGCTCTGTAAGGAAGAACTCCACTACACAAACTGCTAAGGATCATAGTACCAATTTATTATAGTAAAAACTTTTGTGTTTGAATGTTAATCACACTTACGTATCGTGTGAAAAAAGTTTATAAACTCAGCAAGAAAACCAGATACGCTGTAAGTAGTTTGTATGCCTNNGCATGAGCACAGGGATGTGAGAATGGAGATTTGATTCCAGATGCCGATGCTCCAGTCATCTTGACAGGTGGCCAATCTACCCTATCGATGGCTAACTACCCTATGTCACTCCATGAAACAGCTGCAGCACTTGTACTGCACTTACTAGTTAAGAATTGGTAACAGCTCTTAACCAACCCTGTCTTAAAACTTTATTTTCATAAAGTTCATATTGGAGTGAAGCGAGATCCTGTACTGGGTAGATGAGTAACACATACTCTATAAAAAATTTGTCTGTAGGAAGATAAAACTTCATGCTAGACAAAGCAGGAAGAGAACAATCCTAAAGAAACAGAGTGGGTAGACTTTTTTGAGACACAGTGTGAAAGATTTCAAATACATTTGCAAATTTTGTTAAGAAACAAAACACTATGTGCATTTAGAATGCTACAGTGACTAAATTTCAAATATAAAACTAAATAAATAAAAATGATCTTACCAATGAGTTTAATTCCTATTTATATATATTTTTNGTTAATCACACTTACGTATCGTGTGAAAAAAGTTTATAAACTCAGCAAGAAAACCAGATACGCTGTAAGTAGTTTGTATGCCTTCAATATACCAACAAATTGCTGTTATCTTTTTTTTTTTTTGCTTTGCTTGAGGCACATACAAATCTGATCGCAGTTTGTTTTTATTAAATTAAATTTGTTATTGATAAGAACTTTGTTCCTGCACTTTAAGTTGCCTTTATTTTCTGAGTACTTAAACAGCAAAAATTAAATGTACTATTCTTCAGGGAAATTTATTAAGCTTCGAATGTTTTATATTCTGTACTTGTGAACTAAACAAAAAACTAATATTGAATTATTAAAATTAATTTTTCGTTTGGATGTTTTCCTGNTTCAATCATCAAATATATAACATCAAGCTTTAAATCTGTGTTGTTCAGCAGAGTAACTGTATGAAAGAAAATATTTAAAGCAATTAAAAAACTCTGCAGAACAAACATTATGTACATATTCCTTTATAAGATGATCTGTTTACAGAAAGATAGAAGATACTGACTTCACAACTAATTTCTAGAATCTCAATGACCAGGGATGTTGATTTACAATGTTTTGATTTAACTGTGAAAGCTCTAGCAAAACATATCATTGGAAAGAGTGGGTATCTCACTCAAAAGCTGATTTTACTTCATTGTGTTTCTTTTATTTTGTCTGACAGAACTAACTCAGTCTGCAGGTGAAGGATATGTCCAAAGGATGTATCTTGGACTGAGGCAAAGATTTTGGAAAATACACCTGTCATTTTCTTTTTCATACCTTTTGTCTTCCTTAAATATTGTAACTTGGATCCATATTATTCTTCTATTTCTTTTCTTAACAAAGCCAAATATGAAGTCTGGGCTTTCAGGGGCATTTTCTAGGCTGAAGAAGAAGAAGAGGGAGTAAGAGAGAGGGGGCATGCTTTTTTCCAAAAATGGCACAGTCCAACTCAATTAGTCATTCTCAGGAGTGGATGCAGAAGGGTCAATAGTGATTCCAAAAGCCCCACACTGGGAAGGAGTATGGTGGCATGAAGCCATGCATCATGCTCCATGTGTGGCATATGCCTCTTACGGCACCAGCTGTGTCAATGCTCCGTTGATCTGAGATATGACAGTGTGAAAAGATGCTGTCTTGAAGCCAAGCAGAAAAGTGAGAGCATAGCTCTCTGATGTGAAGTTCTTAGACAAGTGCAGCTGCATGTTAGTGGGATTGCTTTGCTACAGGGCTAGCTGTCTCACAGTCAGAAATTCAGAGACAGAGCATGACTGTCTGCCTATATGAAGGTGTGCCCCAACCTTCTCCATCCATCTATAGTTAGCACTTTAGCATCTCATAGCACGTTATCATCTCATAGCATCACATTTTGTATTCCATTACAATTTATTCTTTTACTGGAATAAGTATGAATGGCATGCACTGCAATGTATATAAAACAATGTTTTGGTTTTACTTTGGAATTGAGTTACTATACGATTTAGTAATTAAAATCTTCCCAAGCCCAACTGAACTCCAACCTTCAGTGCAACAGTATTACTTAGGTCAGCTAACCTGAATGTACATCTCTGTTCTCAGTGTGTTACTTCCTTTAGAGTCACTGACAACCTTGGCAAGATTCGGGGAAACAAACATAGGCCGTACCAAGGTACAGACTTAGCTTATTTCTTTCATTCCATCAGACAATTGTCGTCTTTGAGCAATTTCAGAAGAAGTTTTGTCCTGCTTTGACCTATGTCAGGGATGACCCAGCCTGCACATTGTCAAACAAGACTGATACAAACACCTTCATATGCTTCAGTTTGCTGTACAAAGCCCCTGCTGTAAAGAAATCTGCTACCACTGTAGAATTTTTTGTGTCTTTTATTGCTGGGTTTGGCAAACATAATGTATGTAATGGATAAGGGCACTACATTACATGCCAGTAAAGTGAATAAGAATTGTCTAAAAATAGTGGGAGGCAAGGATGTATAGTGTCTGCCCTATTTTTAGTTTTTATCACTTTAGTACTAAACAATTGTATTTTGGGCTCTGACTGGTGACTTCTGTAAAGCTAATAGTTAAAATAAGCCATATTCACTGCTTCAAAAATGGAGACTTTTAGATATTTAATCAGGTCTTGTACATGACCTCTGAAAGGTAAATTTATCCTCCCAAATATTCCCTGCCACTTATTTATATTCTTTATTATTTGTATATGTTAGTGACAGTTGCATATTAAGCATTGTTCCAGCTTTGAATGAAAGATGCTCTGAGGAGTATATTTGGACTTTGTGGAGCTCAGTATCTAAAAAAAGACACATTGCTAGGGCAAAATGAATAACCAGTGGGAATTTAAAACATACATATGTACCTTTGTGTGTATATATGAGTCAGCTAGTTCGGTAAAGGCTGCAGAACAATGTAATGGATTTTGTTTAAATAAGTGAAAAATGGTTTAAAAATATAATTATTCTACTCCTGAGTATGGCTTTTTTTTTCCATTTCTTCTCCTATTGCTTTAAGTATGCAGTCCTCAGGGAAAATTGTTGTATCTGAGTTGCTGCATTTTCATGTGTGCAAGCCTGAATTTGCTGCTGGAGACAGCTTTGTTTTTAATGTAATCTTTAACATAAACAGATCTTCATTTCTAACTGCATTTTTTAAAGTTTTAAAAATTACAATAAATTAATTCAGAATTTGAAGAAACACGAAATAGGAAAATGTCCTGTATTTTTGTCCATTAACTTCATATTAGAAGACATTTGAAAGAGTACTTCTGGAACAGAGAGCTTTTATTCCCTACCTATGATGTTATGTGGTTTCTGTGTGCTTACTAGCCCTCAGTGAACTTCCATTTGCATCTAGTAACATTAAGATCAAATGAGCTTCGATTTCCAAGGTGTATCTGTAGTCACATGGGCTTTCCATGTACAGTTAATAAGTACTCAAATTGAATTGCTTTTTTTTTTTTCTCAGTTGCATGTGCTTCTTTTCTCCCCTAACTGCACCTTCTCCATATCTGGGGAGAACTTTTCCTCCCGGTGCTGATACTATTGTTAGTAATGTTATTCTGAGCCATGATGGTTGTCCTTTTTCTGAGTACAGCTGTGACAACTCTTTATTCTCTTCTGGTTGCCACAAACTTTTGATGGCAATTTGTGCCTGCCTTTTGGCTTGGACACATCATAAGGAATAAAAGAGAAAAAAAAAAGTAAGATGATAAAAAGTGCTCATTATCTTCTGTTTTGATTATCTGCTGCTTTATATCTATGGACCATCAAATAAATTTCAGCCCAGGTCCATGCAAGGATGTCAGTCACCTGGTTAAATATGAATCAGCAAAGCCAACAGCCAACCAGAGAAATGCTGAAAGCTAGATGCTGTTCAGAAACACCAAGGAGAAAATGGTATTTGATACCTCACTTAAATGCAGCCCTAAATTGCTGGCACATATGAGATTGACACTCTGAAAGCATCTCGCTTACTTGGATTCCTGATGAAACACTTTGTAATGAGAACTTCAGAACCGAGGAGCCAAAGTTTAAAATGCTTTGTTGAAAAAAAAAGTAAAAAAGATTGACCAGATTATGGTTTTGAGCAGCATCAGATAGCGTATAAAAACAATAGATTTTTACAATTGGGCATAAATTCAATAAATTGCCCAATCTGAAACCCAAAGATGCTGCCTTAGATCATGGACACTAAATGATACTACCTGCTCTTGTCCTTAGTCTTACTATTTTATTGCTATTTATATATCATATTTTTCTTTTTTCTCTGCATATATGAAAATATTTAAGATTTCTAATTTTTCCCTTCATGAAAGCATTTTCTTTTCTGGAAAGAACAATATACAATTGATTCCAAACACAATGTTGCTGTCACTGGAGTGGTTTGTGTGCAACCATATAATATTGAGACTAAGCCATACTTTTTTTAAATCGGTGAACCTCAACTTACATTAATTTCTGTAGGGGACTGAGACAACAGAAAAATCGTGAAATGCTTCCACCTAGTCCAGTTCCTAAGGCTGACAAAATTGCATAGAGCCTCTTGCTCAGGGATTCATCTAATTTGTGATGAAATTTGTTCCCTAACTAGTTAGTGATGTACATAAAATTTAAATACCGACAGGAAAGTGTTAAAACATGTAATAGAAAATAAACCGTGTCTATGCCTTAAAATCAAACCTTGAATGATTCTCTGTGTTGTTTTCTGTATGCTGCTGAAGTACTTTTAATAGAACATTGTTATGATGG
>VXBJ01005775.1:47140-70624 GCA_013400055.1 Nycticryphes semicollaris | reverse complement strand
TTAATTTCATCCCACTGGAAGTCTGTTTAGACTTCTCCATAAGAACACATTTTAGGTTGAATTTCAGAAACATTTGCTTGCATAATCTCTACAGACCTCACACATATCTATTGAAATCTGTAGGTGGTCTTGTGGTCCTTGGGGAACTCNAAATTGTAATTTTTAATTAAAGTAAATATAATTGAATTAAAAAAATAAGATTTAATATGTGCAAACTTATTAGACATGTACTATTAATTTAAGAAAAAATGTGTGTTTATGTCACAGAACTGTGGAAAGCATAGATATTAAGGAATACTAGAACATCTCTTTTGTGTCTACATGGATAATTTTTCTGCTCAACAAAATAGGGCATTGTCCAGTCTAGCATCCAATGTTCCATTAATAAGACATGCATGTACTTTAAAGAAGCTACTCTGAGATGTTCTGGTAAATAACACTGATAGAATTTTTTTTTAATTAATTACTCTAACTCCTCCTGTGACACTGCTTTGTATTCTTTTATCTACTCAAAATGCAATTTAATTAATCTATTTATCTATATCTAAAACCATATCTTATATAGCTGACAAAGAAAATCCTCACAAAATCATTTTCTAGTTATTTCTGAAGCTTTAGGAGACATCAGTCCAATTCTTGTGGATTTGTGTTGCCTTACTATTTTCTGATGTATTGCAGACCCTTAGCTGTTATTCAGTCTTGGTATTATATCAATACTCAAACCCAGGGTGTAATTTCAAACTCAAAACACTTACTTTAACAGAGGTAAAAGTACACCTAATTAGCAATATCCTTCTGGTGAACTGGAGCACACATCCTGGCTGAGATAGGAACTCAATGGAATCTGGATATCAGGAGTAACTGCAAGTCACAGTGGTTTGCCTCTTCCTCTAGAGGTAGCCAACTGTTTGATATCATCTTCCTCCCAAAGTTGTCAAAACTTTTCAGTTAGCTTAATTTTGTAGGACTGATGGAATATAGTTGCCTACAAACACAAATGCCTCTGTCTCTTCATGTGAGAAATTCTGCATGCAAATGGAGATTTCTTAACTGGTTACAGACAAACCATTTCAAATACTGCAGATTATGTGATTCAGACCTTTTAATCTTTCATAGAAACATAGACTCATAGAATCCTCTNGAAGAAATTTTTCCTAATATCTGTCGCCTGTAGGAGGCGTGGCGACCTGGATTCAGGAACGGCACGTCGGCCAACCCCAGGCCGCTCGGTCCATCAGCTCGCAGACACCAATGTGGTGGACGGCAAATGGCATTTATTGATAGATAACACGGCATTATATAGTCTGGGTTCACAACATCACTTCTGTCTGCTTACATCCTGAACTAAGTGCTAAACGCTATTGGCTATAGGGAGAGGCGGGGGGGGGGGCTATCTTTCCGTATATCGCGAGATCTTCCGGTCGCCAGACCCTGTACTGCAACAAATATCCAGTCTGAACCTCCCGTGGTGCAGCTTTATGCCATTTCCTCTCATTCTATCACTTGTTACTTAGGAGAAGGGACAGACATCCACCTCTCTACACCCTCCTCTCATTTAGTTGTAGAGAGCTATAAGGTCTGCCCTCAGCCTCCTCCAGACTAAAAAACTCCAGTTCCCTCCACTGCTCCTCATGGGACATGTTCTCCAGACCCTTCACCAGCTTAATTAGTCTTCTTTGGACATCGTCCAGTATGTTGATGTCTTTGTTGCAGTGAGGGTCCCAAAATGGAATACAGTGCTTGAGGTGGGGCCTCACCAGTGCCAAGAAGAGGGGGCTTATCCCTTCCTTAGTATTTTTTCTTTTCTGAAAACTAAGTCAGAAACAGGACGGCCCCAAACATCCAGTCACTACTGTTGCTCATTGATGAATTCTGCTTGATACGTCTACTGGCATCTTTTGACAGTGTTTTCCACAACTGAATACAATATGCCTCATGAAACTCTAACAGGAACACTGACATATTGCATTACCCTTCCCATCCATAGCATGAGGCAAACTACCTTTTAACTAGAACTGTTTCTGTTCTGCAACATGAAACATGTCCTATTAGTTGTCCATTGATACATTTTGGGTACTTTCAATGTTATTCCTTTCCAGGTTTCTGCTTGTACATATTTTATCTGTATTTCACATTTCAGTGTCCTCAGTCTAATAGCCTGTATCATGCTAACCTTCCTAATGCCTCTTTTGTATGTCAGTCTTCACTGATGCTTCCTACATTTCTGGGTCATTAATGAAGATGTAGGCTAAAACTTGACATAATATTGATTTTCTCAGTGATTTTCTTGAAATGTGTCCAACCTGATTCATTGACAGTTCATGTTTTTCTTGTTTAGTTGTCAACAAATGATGATGAATCATTTTTCTTCTTTTCTGGTTAGCTAAGTAAATTATTTGTTACAGTAAGGCTAGTATTCTGCAGCCAAGGATGTCTAATTAATTTCTCCCAGCAGATATTTAGATTTAGTAGCCATGAGAACAGACATCCTCCATTATAATAAACTGGTTTGAATTGTAAGTTTGTCTGCCTCTGTGGTGTACAGACTGCTTCGAAATGGGATGCAAACACCACCAGAATACTTGGACATTCTCTGTTTGCCTCCACATCCAAAGATATCTCCATCTGTGCCAACAGTCATGGAGCCCAAGTAAACTAAGTTTAGAGGCTTTTGTTGTAATGGCCTGGTCTCCATCAACACAAAAAATAAAGTGCCTGAACAACCTACAAAAGTATCCCTGACCTCTAACTGTTAATTATTTATTATTGAAGCAAAACAAAGTAAGTAGAGTGGGTAACATATGACTTAACAGACACTCTTTTTTTAGCCCCGTGTAGAATGTTGTCTATCCTGTGACATATCTGAAAAGAACTTTGATAAATTAGGAGTTTCACAGGGCAAAGTTTGTTCAGACTTTCACACTGAACCAAACGACTCTCCATAAAACCAGCACATTTTCACTTGCTCTGTAGCCTTTGATATTAACTGACTCCAACAAATGTCAGCATTTTCTGAATATAATTGGTTTTTGCAAACTAGGATACTAATTGCTTCTTAATAAACATTTGGTTATATATATTAAAAATAAGTTATTATTTTATTTTTCATTAAAGTTTACTTTTTTTTTCCTTCAGTTCAAAAATATCTAGGTTGGATTCAGTACTAGGTTTGTTGGTCCTTGGAGACGTGGCCAAAATAAACTTGTACTGCTTGAAGATTTTAATGAACCTAGTGAGAGATTTCATTTCCACCTCTGTGTCTTCAGAAGCAAGTAAAAGCAGTGCCAATTCAGATGTAGAGGAAGCTGTGCTTGTTAGAAATTCTAAATTGAAGAGAAGCAGAGCATTTATTTTCTTTGATGAGTAAAATCAAAGGTCATGCTGACCTTAGTACTTTGCAATAGAGGGTAGAATAAACAGTCTATTTATTACAATAGATTAAACATCTGGGAAATAATTCTGCATTATAAAAAAAAAAAAATTAACAGAATGGTTATTTCCTCTATTAAGTTAGTTGCTCCAGTTACTTTGGGGAGTTAACATGAATAAATAAGGAATAAGATTTTAGTATGGTATTCAGATCCCACTACATAGTAAAAAATAAGGGCTATGGCATCTTGAATTGCATTAGAAGGAGTGTTGCCAGCAGGCCAAGGAAGGTGATCCTTCTCCTCTATTCAAGACAGGTAAACTCGCACCTGGTGTACTTTGCCCAGTGCTCTGCTCCCTCATACAAGACAGTCATGGATAGAGACCGTTCAGCTTGGGCAATGGAAAGGCCAGGGTGGACCTTACATTTGTATATGAATGCCTGAAGGGAATATGCAAAGAGGACAAAGTCAGGTTCTTTTTAGTGGTGCCCAGTGACAGGACCAGAGGCAAGGAGCAATCACGGAAACACAGGAGGTTCCCTCTAAACTTCAGGAAACACTTTTTCACTGTGAGGGTGATCAAGCACAGTCTGCCCAGAGTGGTGGTGAAGTCTCCCTCATAGGAGATATTAAAAAGTCATCTGGACACAGTTCTGGATGACTGGCTCCATATTGCCCTGTTGGAACAGGGGGATTGGACCAGATGATCTCCGGTGGTCCTTCCAGCCTCAGTTGTTCTGTCATTCTATGCTTCTGTCAATGATATAGTCAGCATTTTAGATAGCTGAGATTAAAAATTCTTTTGTGGAAGAATTAATAATGTAATAGATTTTCTAGATGTTTGATTAAAGTTTCATGTTCCTACTAACAGGAAGAGAAGTCCACAAAAAATCTGTCATCCTGACCCTCGGAAAAGGGCTGTGTGTACACATCTGTACTGTTTGTTTAAGTGTTACAACCTCTGAGCTACTAAAAATAGCTCTCTTTGGATTCTGTGAGTGTATAAAATAACAAAAGTATCCTGGAGAACTAAGAGGAACAATTTTTTTTTTAACTTTTGGAATATCACTCTCCAACTGGCCAGCAGTAACCATTTTTGATACAGCTAAGAAAAAACAGTTAAGCAGTATATAGATTTTTTTTTAATTAGCCATTTTAAGATTGAAATTATCTAGCAGTTCTTTTAAACTATAATTTCAGCATGACAGTCAAAGAAAATGAAGCCTACCAGCAGCAAGCGTATGGGGCAGTTACATACAGATTGATTTTCCATTTCCCAAGTAACAGCAACCTTATTCCAAAAGTGGTCAAAATGGGTTTCAAGGATAGGTTTGAGTTGTGTGAGAAGAAAGCTCTTACTCCATGATTTACTGCTTAGTTCAGTTGCTGAAGGAACTTCAATAGCAAGCATGGGCATGTAAGGGCCTTCTCCAATGTCTGATGAAGCCAGTGAAAAGATTTCATCAATCCAGTGTATTATAGAATCACAAACAAATGATTCCCAATTACTTAGTGCCATTTCAGAATGCATGCAATTTACGATGTCTGCTTTCTCTCAGTAAATGCAGAAACATTTAAATACTTCAAAAACTAGGAAGAAAAAAGTGAGTAGAATGTATAGATAACCATGAATAAAATTTTTATTACAAGGCATAGTAATTATAGTATAGTTATTCATTACTAAAACCAAAGATCAGGAACCCAATTACTACAACCTATAGACATATTTCTTACCCTTAATTTTAGTTATCACATTATGATTCAAAATTTTATTAACCCTGGGATTATTTGCATTCGTGCAGTGTCCAATCTAGTCTGATTAGTGATAATTTACAGGTGTGGAAAAGTGAACTTCAGTTGTCCTGTAACGATAATTTAAGGACACTGTAATTACAGTAAGTTCATACGTTACAGGCCAGAACTAAGTGAATAATAAATGAAAATCAGAAAAATAAAAAATCCCTTTCTCTCTAACTTATTTTGTGCAAATTAACCTCTCTCAAATTTTAACTGTTCTACATTGAAAGAATGACTAAAGGTCTGAATCACAGAATCACAGAATGATAGAGGCTGGAAGAGAATTTTGGAAATCATCTAGTCCAACCTCTGTGCCAAAGCAGGCTCACCTAGAACAGGCTGAGCAGGACTTCATCCAGGCGGGTTTTGAATGTCTACAGAGAAAGACTCCACCACCTCTCTGGGAAGCTTGTTCCAGTGCCCTGCCACCCTCAGAGGAAAGTTTTTCCATGTGTTCAGATGCAAATTCCTGTGTTCCGGCTTGTGCTTGTTGTCCCTTGCCCTGTCACTGGGCAACACTGAGAAGAGTCTGCCCCCACTATCTTAACACCCGCACTTTAGATATTTAGAAACATTGGTGAGATCCTCTCTCAGTCTTCAGTCTTCTCCAGGCTAAACAGACTCAGGTCTCTCAGCCATTCTTCATAAGTGAGATGCTCCATTCTCTTGATCATCTTTGTAGCCCTCCGCTGGATTCTTTCTAGCAGTTCCCTGTCCTCCTTGAATTAGAAGGACCAGAACTGAACACAGTACTCAGATGCAGTCTCATCAGGGCAGACTAGAGGTGAAGCATGACCTGCCTTCACCTGCTGGCCATGTTCTTTTTAATAGACCCCAGGACACCATTGGTCTTCTTGATGACAAGGACACATTGCCGCTTCATGGTCAACTGCTCATCAGAACTCCCCACTCTCTCTCTGCAGAGCTGTTTTCCAGCAGGTCAATCCCTAACCTGTACCAGTGTATGGAATTATTCCTCCCTAGGTGCAGGATCCTACACTTGCCCCTGTTGAATTTCATCAGGTTCCCCTGTGTGCAACTTTCTAGTATGTCCTCTGCATGGTGGCGGAAGCTTCTGATGTGTCATTCACTCCTCCTTGTTTTGTATCATCGGTTTACTTCCTGAGGGTGTACAATCTATCTCCTCATCCAGTTTGCTGATGGTCTTACAAAAATAATCTGTATTTTATATATTTGTTAGTGGAAAGAATATAGGTTTATAAACTTTAGAAACACACCAGTCCCTGAAACAAACATAACAATTCCTGCCTATATTGAAAAGATTATGTATACTGGCCAATAGAGACATGTCAGGGTACAAGAAAAAGCATTTTAAAGGGTTCAAGATGTGTGACACTAATATATATGATTTTAAGCCACTTACTCCACATCCCTACTACTTTTATAAAGCTCTTCTTAGTCTTAGATCTCTATGTCCCTTCAAATTCAAGCCTGTCTTTTTATTTTAAATCTAGTACACACTGAGAACAACCAACTTCCCTCTTCTAGACTCAGCAACCCCAGTTCCTTAGTCCGTTCTCAGAATGCATCTGCTCTAGGTCTCTGGTCATTTGCATTTCTGAAAATTTACCATTGTTAAGTAGGCTGGACAAATGATTCCCCATGTTGTATATTTTAAGTGATTTATACATGTTTCTTTGTATGATAATTGACTATTTTGCAACAATATGATGTTGTTGACTCAAGCACAACAGGTGATCGCTAGTAACTGCTGGTTATTTTCTGCAGAACTCATTGCCTGGCAGTGCAGCTCATTGTTTCTACCCACTTCATACAAGCTGCTTCCTATTTCTTTTATATGTTAAGGTCATTCTGTATTCCTGTCTTGTGAAAGACATAATTTCCTGTCTTGGTACCACTTGAAAGTGTAGCAAACATTTTTTCCATCAGCCAAATCACTAATGGAAATACTGAGTAGCACGAGATTCAGGACAGGCTCTGTAAGATGTCACGTGAAACATGCCTCGACTCTGACTCTTTGAGGAGTGAATCAACTCTAGTTGCATTTGTACCTACTGAATATTATATTATAATACTTGTTACTCATCTCTTTATACCTTGCTGGTTTTCCGGCTATTCACGATTTTTTTCTCGTCCTAAGAATTCTGAACTCTTTCATTATGTCATAAAATCCACCTTTGGATATTTTTGACTGGCTCATGGTTACCAGTCAGAATCAAACCTAAACAAACCCCTACCATAATTTCCATCTTCTGTTAAAGATATGCTGTGTTTATACAGTATCTGGCACATGAAGGAAGGCTCATGGGTGCTAAAAATACAAAATTCTGCTATTGATTTTATGCTCCTCCAACAGAAAATGGTAAGCTATTTTTAACCCTTCTCAAAGTTATCTGCATAACTTCAGTGAGCATAGGTTAATCAAAAAAATTGAGGACTCCTTATTTATTTCCTCTAAAGCTCTTTCAGTGAGGGGTTTTAAGAATTCTCCTCTTCTTTTGTCTGTCAGATATTCTTTAGGGAAACAAAAGAAAAGCTATTATTAACCTTCCTGTTTCTCTAATGGTTCTATTTCTCCTAAGTTTCTTCCCACACAGCAATGTCAGTGACATCTGTCATAAAGCAACATATGTGTTGTTTCTTTTGGAACTTTATTTCTAAAAAGACGTACTAACTCTACTTGCCAGGCTTGAGAAAACGTTATAAAAATCAACTTCATAACAGCACACTTGACTTGGATGTGTAAATTTGCTTTTATTTCTTTTTAAGAAAGAAAAATATCACTAAAAATGGAGGCTGCCAAGAGGGAAAGGTAAGTGAAAAAACCAAATCATTCCTCTTCCAAGGCCATAGTGCTATTTTGTGATCTACGGTCACATGCCTTTCATTCTGTTTTCCTGTGTGGTTTTAACCAAACTGCATCGCACAGCTGAGATTGAGGAAATAGCCCAACTGAATGAGATTTGGAGTCACAAACAACCTCAGTAAGGCACCAGAGATCACTTGGGCTGGTAAACAATTCAAAAGGGAGGTAAACAAAAACAAAAGGGAGGTGGAGAGGTCTAAGTGTGATTATTTGTTAATTATAGCAAAATCCCATCTAACTCCTGGATAATTCTGAAATATTTCTACTGAGGTACAGAAAATGAAGGACATAGGTGCAATGAATCCATTGTTACGAATCCCAGGTTGAAGCATGACTGGAGAGAAGTGAGCAAGCAGCTAAAACATGATTTGGGCCTTTCTGCAATCCCCAAACATTTTAGTAAAACAAAACCAAAGGTAAAAGATAAGTTTCAAAAAATTATAACATTCTGAGAGGAGGTGATTAGAAAAGGTGATTAGATTAGGTGATTAGAAAACTGTTTTAACCCATTATATCACTAAAGTACTCTAGGCTTCACGTATACAGTTTTGCAATAGCAGTATATTAAGTTGCCTCCCACCAGCCAAGCTGCAGTAAATGAGTATGTGCATACTCCTGGCCTGTCCATTTGCAACAAAATGTGACAGAGTTTAGATGTGAATGAAGTGCATGTGCAGTCAGTTTACGTCTGCTGTCATGAATAACACAGTAAAATAATCAGAACAAGGAAATCTACATATAGTAAGAGATTTCAGGATTTTAAAAGCAGAATCAAGTCCCCTTCACACCATTGAAATGGAAAATGTCACTCTTTAACGTTAATAAATCGTGAATGAGGACGAATAAACTGCCCCAGGCCACTTATCCTGAAATAGGCACGTGGTCATATTCAGACAGGAACTTATTCAAACGCAAAGAGAAGGATGTTTTTATCATAAATCCCTAATGACTTTTATAAGGATAAAAATATCAAGGTTAGAAATTACATCACTAAAGATTTTCAACATTTTCCCTGGACTAGAATTGTCATATACTACAGTGCATGAAGAGTTTATAGAGTACCTACCACGCTATTGGTGTTGCTATGCATTAAGAACTACTTCAGAAACATCTGTGAGGTTTTTCTGTAATTAACAAACAATGAAGAAAGCTGACCGAACCAGTCACATGCCAGGCTCCACCAAACTTTGGCTGTGGTAAGTCATAATGCTGAGGGCTCTTGAGGCATCCTTCCATATCAGACCTCGCGGAAAACCCTCAATTTCACAACAAAGTTGCTCAGCTTTCCAGACTGTGAATGTGCACAGCCCTGCATGCATATCAGGACCAGATAAAAACACACTTTGAAGGTGTGTAAATCAGTGGCATTATGAGAAGGACTGTAGCCAGTTCATGGAAAGGAAAGATATGTGGGCCTTTTGAAAGCATAAATACTTCTACACAGAAGTTAACATCCTGATTTTAGAGAATGAGATTTCTAGCCTTCTTTTGGTCAGAGGCTTTCAAGGAGAATATAAAGAGCGCTTAATACCTGTACATTGTCAGATGATTTCTTTTCCAAAAAATTACATTTGTAAAAGCACCTTACTTGCAATGGTGTTGCTTTTGGGCATTTTTTAGTATTGAGTCAGAGAATAATGACAAAGGTTGAATCCCAATTACTTTTGTGTTTTTCATTTTTTTTCAAACTAGCAACTACCTTTGGACTCCACCTTTGTTAGTTGCATTTGGTAAGGATAGTCAGTAACTTTATGATGGACTAAGTACTGAGTCTGTTGAACTCTCCAACACAGGGCACAGTGTTACAGCCCTGCTGAAAAGCCTGGGATTAAGATTTTTTTAGACTAGTATGGAAGAATATAATCTGCATTTTAACACCCTTTGGAAATACACAAAATAACTAAGAAGGACAGAATTGCCTTCAATCATTACCTTTTCACTAAACATAGTAATTGCAGAACTCTAGTGGATTAAACCCTATCCCAAGAGATCAATCTCTGAATTTACACCTGAATTAATATAGATGAATTTTTAAAAAGATAAAATCGCATAATCAAAGGAAAGTTCAATCTACTTGACAAAATGTCACATCAATTTCTGAAGGTTAAAAAAACTGTGAATACCACTTCTGGTATTACATATTTTTTCCTTCTTTAATCTTTCAAGAAAAGCTAGCATGGACTAACAATGATGATAAAAGCAATATTTTTGTTTTTAACCTTTGAAACACTACATGAGGTTATATTCAAATGTTAACCACNAGGTTTTATTTTAATCAGTGAATTTAATTTATTATAAAGTTAAGAAGTACACTGCTGTCACAGAACATAGCTCCACAGGTGGTGATACAAAAAAAAAAGAAAACAAACCAAAACAAACCTACACAATAGTTTTAATGCTCTATTTAATCTGTACTGCAGTGAGAATAAAAACACAACAAAAACATATATACTGATGAAAATTAGTATGGCCTGCTATACATTTCAGGAATATACCAACATTATCAATCAGTAGAGTTACATACTTCTAGGTACAAGAATGGTAGCTGAAGGGTAGAGATAAAATGAAATATTTGTGTAGTAAAGTCATAGTATACCTGACAGAAGCTGGGGTAACATATATTATCTGGGGGAAGAAATAAAAAATTCCTTTCCATCTCTCAATATAGACAAGAAGGTAGAGGACCTATTGACATGATTACTTTTGACATTGTTACTTTATCTGCAGGAAAACAGCATGAGGTCAGTTCTCAACAGCTTTGAAAAGCTCTAGAAATGCTAGACTAAAGCTAAAAAAGCACATGTACAGTTATTAGTTCTAATTGAAATTACAAGAGTCATTGGAAATAAACTTACAGAATAGACAGACACAATCCAGTAAGGTCATTGCCAGTATAACTGTTCCTGTTTTCTATGCTCCTATTTCATGCTCTAGGCCATAGAAACTTGCATGTGGGGTAGAAGGTGAAGAATTTTCTTTGAAAACCAATCGTTTCAACAATGTTTTGAATTAAATTTGAGTATTAACTTTATTTTCTTCATTAAATGCAATGTTGGGGTACTTTTATTGTATCCCTTGAGGTGAATTAAACACGTTTGTGTTTAAATATAAAGAGATTTACTAAGCTATACATTGGACAGAGTCCTACTGCCATAAATGGTTCTGTCAGGAGTCTGTAAGGATGCCCCATGAGACAATTCCTTACACACATTTGTACCAGCATCCATGATGAGAGTATCAGCGTTGGGCACCTCACCCCAGGGTTTGTTTTGTCTCCTGGCACCAGCTCTGTTTACCAAAAGCAGTATCCCACCATTGTTAGAATATATGGTTTTCAAACTTTTAACTTCTAATGTCATTTATACAACACCATTTTCTCTTTTTCATACAATGCACAATCGCTAGAGCACTAAGGTAGACCATTATGTGTTTGGTAAAGCATTAATATTATGTTGGTTGCTGTACAGAATATGGGTAGCCAAAGTGCTTTTACTGAGAACCTTTACTGTGAAAGGACAAATGAGTAACAAAGCAGTGTATCTAACTAATGAATTCAGAATATATTGCATTAACTTCATTATTTATTGAAACTTCGCATGGCAGAATGTCGATTGCAAGGCTCCTGATCATGCAAACCAGTTATATTTTTCAAACCCGGATACATAAAATCACACTTTCATTTGTGACAAGTTATTTTAAAGGCCTTGTTAGGACAGAAGTGTTACTCCAAGAGCTTTTCTGTGGTTCATTTCATCATCAGCAATTTACATATGGTGACCCAGTAAATTACTTACTGAAGAGAGGCAAAAATTCATAAGTAATTCGCATGCCTACAGTGCTCGCAGTGCTTTCCCTCTTCTGTCATTCCATTCCTCTCACATCCCTCCAACACCTACCTCATTTTTTCCAAGCTGTTTAAGTAAAAATGTAACTGCAATACTTTGGGCGAGGGTAACATGTGTAAAAGTTAGTTCCATGTGAAATTAGTTCTGGGGACCATTCATGAAGGCAGACAGAGTCAACTGCCATTTTTTTCCCTGGTTCCACTCATAGGTATAAGGAGCAATCAGAATTTGCAGAATTATAGTCAAAGCAGTTCTTTTCATTTTGAGAAAGGTCGATGTGCAGAAGAATGTTTTTCATTTAAAACAGGATTGATTTAGGAATTGTTTTGGCTCTTGTATTTGAACTGTACTGATATGAAGAAGTTATACACTGAAATGGAAAACTCGAAATATTATTTCAACTCTCTTGGATATCTAATGTCATACTTTTTCTTTTTTTTTTTTTACTTTTCCCCCCTCCCCCCTCCTAATTAAAGATTCCTGATGCTTTTTATATCTTTGCCAGGATACGACTTCCTGAGCTGTCAGGGGCATATTTCCTTTCAATATATTTTGAATACCGTTTTTGATAGCTGCCCATAGGTCACCAACAGGAGAACAGAGGTGTGCCGTGTGGTGCTGTACGGAACCTGGATGAGTAGTTCTGGAACAGTTGAGTTTCTAAGCAAATGTCTAGATATGGTTATTAAACTACAGTCCACATTTTTATGACAATCCAACATATTGCCATCTGTCTTTATAAACAGATTGGGGGGGATGAATTGGCTGTGTGACATTTGAGCGTGATAGGTTCTCTTCACAAATATTCTTCAAGAAGCCTGTAGCTGAGTTTAAATCAACAAGAGAAGAGCCATATGGCTCTCTTATTAAATCGTCAATGGCTTTTAAAAGGAATTGTGACTTGACATAGTTGACTGAATGTTTTTATGATTTGCAATCAGTCTAGCAGATTTTAAAGCAAATCACATTCAGATTTATGGCTTTTCTGTCACGCTTCTAATACATTGCTATTCATTGAGAAAAGATTTAGAGTATGCAAAGAGAAATAGTTTGTGTGAAAAAGATTTGGGGTTTTTTTTAAATGAAAAAAAAGTATACTGATAATCTTGATGAAGATACTAAACTTTGTTAGGCCATTGAATTAAATTATATTGTGTTACTAGGTACAGTGACACAAACTCAATTTTACAGATCTTTCTGTTAGCTATAGGTACGGTCAGCTGTACTTCCCATTCTCTCAAAGCAGCACAATCTTTCCAAGCCAAGGAAACAGACCCTTTCTGTATTCGTAATAGGATATAAGCAAATTCCCAGGAAACACAAATTGCAGTTAGCAAAATAGCAAAAGAAATGCATGAGGATTCAGTATTGTTATCAGACTTCTAGTGTTTGTCACTTCAGTAAGCCAACCTCTGTGCCATGCTTCCTCCTCTGCTGGCTATCACTCCCTATTCTGCCTCCCACTAGCAACTTTGAATGATGCATTTTGTCCAGTCATTATGTATGTCTGAAAGCTCTCTCATCAGCTTAAGAGAACCCTTAAGTAGGGCCATCAGCTCCCATGCATTTTGAGATGGAACGCAAAGTTTCCTTCCTGGAACTTGAAACCCTCACAGAGTTGATCTAAACTCTTAAAAGACCCTATATCTCCTAATCTTTGTTCAACTCCCTCCTCATATTCTGTACTGCCTCTCCAGTCTGCTCCCTCGTGAAGTATAACACTGTGGGCGGACAGGCTTCTTTGCAGTTCCTGCCATCTGGAGCAAACTTCTTCTGCCGCTCTTCTGCATTTTATCAGTGGTATTTCCACTTAAAAAACCCACACCAAATAACCTCTTTCTAAATACATTTTTGTCCTTTCTGTTACCAAAATGCCTTTATTTTTCCTAGCAGCTATTTTTGCTATTATTTTTTATATGATAATAGCTTATTGAAAGCTCTAAGATACCATGCAGCATATTTTCTATATAAAATTCACTAGGACTGCATTGTGTACAAATCATGTCATACAATGATCATTCTTATGCTTTGTGTGATATCCAGTTCTCAACTAATGAATCTCCCAATAATTGTTTTGTAATCCCTACCTATGACTATCTGTCACTCTGTAACTCTTTTCTCTGTTTCTTCTGTTTGCTACTCTGTTATCTCTGCATTTATTTCAGAATATTATGACTGAAGGAACAAATTAACTGCAGCTGCTTATACTTCTATTATCTTTATCTTTAATATCTGAATCTGTAGTCATAGGTGTGGTTTTAAAAGTCTTCAGTAAAAACTACTTAGGATCTTACTAGGCTTGATATTATGTCTTTCATAATTTTATGAAGTAGATTAGTTATCTTCAAGTCATTATATATTTTGCTTAAAAGTTCTGGACCAGATTATAGTAATGTGACACTGGTAACATATAATGCTATCAAAATCTTTGTAATTATATTCGTAGTTCTGTGTACTAGCTTTAATTTTTTGTAGGTTGTCTCTTAAGTCACACATGATCAGAAACAGTTGGGTAACAGGGCTATGTCTTGGAAATTCATAACTTTCAGTTGGAACAAAATTCTCCTGTCTTATTTAGAACACTCTGAATAGAAATACATATACAATACTGCTCAAGCCTAGAATGATTAAATTAAGAAAACCAGAAACAGTGTTTGCTAGAGCTAGTCAGAATGATTTGATAATACTGTTTACATAAGTGTTTTTTATTATAATTTAATTTTTCTTTAGTATAGATAGACTATTTTGCTGTGATGATGTACAAAAGATTGCATAAGGAAATTTTATTTCCACTGGCTTTAAGCTATGCATGTTTTACATTTAAATGGGGTGTGTATGTTCCAAGTTCCTCTAAATTTGAACAAGAACCAACAACTTTCTCAGTTTATATCTCTAATTCTGAGTATTTCATATGCAAACACCAAAGAATCCTCTAGGCTTTTTGTGTAAATCAAACATGATTACACAGTGGCCTCCACTAATAACTGTCTAATCCAGTCATCCAGAAAGGTGCTGAGTTCCTTCTTGTGAGTCACCAAGTCAGCTGTATTCAGAGTGCTATCGATAGCAGTTGATAATCCTGAACATCTTTCCGAAGATATTTTAGCAGGGCGCAGGCTCAAGTTATTACATGTCTAATAGCATGTTCATATGCAAGATATTCTCTCTGCCCATTTGAAAGTATAAAAACCCCCACTGGTTACTGTTTTGTAAGGAAACATGAGAAGATATTTAAGGATGGCTGCTCTACCTCAACTTTTTTAATACTTTTGATATACAGAGTTCTCTTATAATTCATCTGATTTTCCTCTGCTTGAAACAAAAGAGAGGAACTGCTGTTTTTATCCATAACAGCTGAAGAACAATTAAATGACACAATTTCAAAAGAAATCTTTTTGTGATCTTAGAAACTGGAATGGAGACTGATTTCCATTAACAACAGGCGTAAGTATCATCTAACCTCCCTCTGAGCCTTTCCTCCTCTGTTCCACACATACATAACACAGTTTTCTTGGACAAATTCATTTTCTAAAGCTTATGCCAACAAAATCCATGAGCTGAGAGATTTGATTCTTCTGTTTCAAAATTAAATATCCCCTGTAGGAGGTCTCGAATCACTAAGTCAAATTTTTTTGCAACTCTGCCCACAAAGATCTGAAAGCACATTTTGCTGGCATTATTAAAAAAAAAAAATTCTTTCTTTTAATGAAAGGTTTCTACTTCTTTTGTTACTCCCTGAAACATATTCAGCTGATAGCAAAATTGTTGCATGTTTCATGCAGCAAAGTGTAATTATTTGCAGGTGAGGAGCTACTCCGGGCTATTCACTATGGATTAGTTTACTGTTTAGCTATGCTCTGCAACGAACTCAGTGGGGATGTAAAATGAGAGGGATTAAGGTATGCAATATGGAAAGTCTTACAGGAAGAGAAGCATAGGGAAAAGCACAGTAGAATTCTCTGTGCTGTAATGGTGGCTGAGGTATGCTCACAACTGAGGAGATCACCCCTTTAGTATGCTAAATGTAGCTCTTCTGTTGAAATTTTTTTTTTTTTTAATGAAAAATGCAGGTAGTTTCAATTCAAGAAATATCCTCTGGGTCATGACCAGCAAGGACACTGGTTAGTGGTATATATACCATCAGCCTCTTTTGATTCTTGTTAAAACATAGAGATATTTTATTTAATGATTGGTGTAAAATGGTTACAGCTTAGGTGACCTATTTCAGATTTGTTTTGTAGGAGAGACTACTATGGATTTTTAAATCCCCAGAGAACTTAGTTGCATTTTTAACAGAGGACTGTGTTATAAAAAACATAGCACTGAATTAATGAAGAGTTTGTCTTACCTGCTTACTGTCAAGCAATTAACTCCTGATATCTTTATGTTCTGCTGATATTCACAATAGCAGGTGGACAGACAGGAGTAAAAAGAATGTTATGCAAATTGTTGCTCAGAGAGAAAATTCTCACATACAAAGTGTTTTTTAAGGTCTGACATAGCTGCCCTGGAAATCAGTGCTGAAACTCCACCAGCCACAGTACTGTATATAATACTGAATATTGCCTTCCCTGCAGGGTTATTTGGAAAGTCCATTCTAATTAGAGCATCTTTGTGCTGGCAAGGGTACAGACCCACAGGAACAGAAATATGTGTATGTATATATGTACATATATGGATCATGAGTTTTATACATGAAAAAGCTTGTTACAGGTTTCCATTATGTACCAGCTCCTTGCGTGCTTCATAGCACATTAAATACTTGAACTTTAGCCAACTGTGGAATAAGTCATTAACCATTTATTTAGGTACTGGGAACCATTCGGGTCAGGCCCAGGAGTTATTAACCTCTTTTAAGCGTCTCAGTTTGCTGGGAAGAAGGGCTAAGGCCTTTCCTTCTTATATAAATGAATAAAAAATGAGCACAGGGACAATTTTTGATCTAAATGATCCCAAGGTTTGGTCTGTACTGCAAAGAAATTACACATCCTCCTGGTCTGGTCCGCCTTCTGCAAGTATAGCCGAAAGTTGTAAGTTTTGGGGAAAATCAGCTAAGAATCTGTGAAACACCTGCCAGTATCATATGAGGTAAAAGAAAACTCTGAGCCAACCAAATTAGGTAATTTCTGTTTCTGGTCACCCATTTTAGGAACATTGCAAACGTATTACCTGTGTACTTATCGTTTGTAGTAATAAAATCTTGAGGATGACTAAAAACTGCATAATTTCCTTTCACAAGCTGTCCATCCCATTTTCAGTGCTCTTGGGGATATTTGCAGGCATGCTCTTATTTAGTTACCATTACAGTTTAGCAGGTACTAATGTAGGAGTCAGCGGTGAAGAAGCATTTTCCAGTAACCTGTATTAACTAGTAAGACTACTTGGTATGTGTAAGTAAGATTATGGATGGCACGTTAACACTATTTAATTCAAAACAAATGAAAACACAGCAAGCTTTAAAAAAAAACAGAAAGAGCTCTACTGCTGGCTTTGGGAAATTTCCCAGACCATCACTATATTTGTGTTCTTAACAGTTAACAGCTAACCTAATCCTTAACACCTAACATAACCTTTCTGAAATTCAAAATCATTATTTTTTGTCATGTCCACTATGAGATGAGTAGACAATTTCTTTCCTGTTTCTCCCTAGGTTAAAGAACTGTAGTTTATTAAAGACTTTCTGATACAGGTTATTTTCAGTATGTCTAGTAATTCTTTCCACTTTTCATGATGCATTTTCCAATGCCCCAATTTTTCTTTAAGTGCGGTTGCTGAAATCTGGACACAACGTTCTAACCAGACTTTGCTGGCACTAAGTAAAGGACAAGAATTTCATATGCCCTTTCACAACAGAAGTCAAGACAGAAAAAGGCCTCATATCCTGTCTTACAGATGGGGAACAGAGGTCCATAGAAGCCAATGATGTGGCCAGAGCAAGTCACAAAGGAAAGTTTTGTGAAAATCAGGAAATTAACACAGGTTCTTGAGTCCCAGTTAAACGCTGAAGTCACAGAACTTTCTTATTCTCAAAGATTAAGCAGTAAATGAAGTCTGGAAAATATTATAAAAAAAAATGTTTAAAAAGCAAATTCTTAATATTAAAATTGAGCTGATTGAAAGCTGAGTCCTATGTCTGTGGTAACCTTTGTCAAACCGCAGATGGGATTATACTTCAGGGGATTAAAAAATACTTTCTGAGTTTCTTTATGAAAACGGAATTTTACAAGGGAACTCTGTATGTCTGTTGCATTTTATAGTTTCATGGTTAGGGTACCGACCAAAGATGTCAGGCTTAACTTTTTTCCTCAAAGGTTTTCATACTGGAAAATTTTGAATTAAGCAGAACAAGTATTTGACCTCAGGTCTACCTGTAAAGAAAGTCCCCTCAAAAAAACAGTTGACATGAACTGATAAGACATTGAGGTGCTGGATCGGGGTCTGGAGGAAGGGCAACGAAGCTGGTGAGGGGTCTGGAGAGTAAATATTATGAGGAGAGGCTGAGAGAGCTGGGGTTGTTCATCCTAGAGAAGAGGAGGCTGAGGGAAGACCTTACTGTTCTCTACAACTGCCTGAAAGGAGGTTGTAGAGAGGTGCGGGTCGGTCTCTTCTCCCAGGTCACAAGCGATAGGACAAAAGGAAATGGCCTCAGGTTGTGACAGGGGAGATTCAGATTGGATATCAGGAAAATTTTTTACACTGAAAAGGTTATCAAGCATTGGAGTGGGCTACCCAGGGAAGTGGTTGAGGCACCATCCCCGGAGGTATTCAAAAGATGGGTTGATGTAATGCTTAGTGACATGGCTTAGTAATGGGTTGTTTTTTATCATAGTTAGGTCAATGGTTGGACTAGATGTTGTGAAAGGTCTCTTCCAACCTAGACAATTCTATGATTCTATGATATATTTCAGCTTAAGGAAAAAACATATTTCAACAAAATTTATGTCACAATCAGCTAAAACTGTAAACAGAAACTATATACTTTAATATAGTGTATTAAAGGCAGGGATCCAAATGGATAGAATCCATGGAGCTACATGGATTGATCTGAGAATAAATATGGATTAAAACGCCAACTATTTACCTTTATGTGGAAGTAAGCAAAATTTTATTGTTTGTTTATATTCCCTCTACTGGTGTCTGCATCACTTTACAGAGAAATTAAGGGAATCCTACAACATTGGATATCTGGGTACAACAGGAATAATTTTAAAGTACACATTTTTCCAGTTATGGGAAGCAGCAAAACAAGGAGTGGGCTGATGCTAAAAAGTCATCTCTCTCTATTAAAAGATGACTTTGAATAGGTCCAAAGAGGGAGACTCCACTACCTGCCTGGGCAGCTTGTGCCAGTGCTTGACCACTCTCACAGTGAAAAAAATGTTTGTCGATGTTCACATGGACCCTCCACTGTTTGTGCAGTTCATGCTTACTGCATCATATCCTGTCACTAGGCACCACTGGAAAGGCCGTCTCCTCTACACTCTCCCTTCAGGTATTTGCACACATTGATGATATCCCCTGTGAGCCTTCTCATCTCCAGGTTGAACAGGTCCAGTTCTCTCAGCCTTTCCTTGTAGGAGAGGTGCTCCAATCCCTTAATCATCTTTGGGGCCCTTTGTTGGACTCTGCAGTACGTTCATACTTATTTTGTATTGGNTTTTTTATTTATTTTTTAAAATATACTTTAAATGGCATGAGCCTTTTGAGTGAAATAAGATGAGTTATAGTTAAGGAAAACAAACTTGCTGAAAGCAGTACCAGTAGAGAAGGTGTATTCTGTCTTAAACACACTGACCAATCCTATTACCTTAGGAAATAGATAANGTGAGCCTTCTCATCTCCAGGTTGAACAGGTCCAGTTCTCTCAGCCTTTCCTTGTAGGAGAGGTGCTCCAATCCCTTAATCATCTTTGGGGCCCTTTGTTGGACTCTGCAGTACGTTCATACTTATTTTGTATTGGGGAGTCCAGAGCTGGACATAGAACTCATGATGCAGGAATTTCAAACATATTTTTGCATTATAGAGGCTTGAATTCAGCAAGCTATATGAAATAAAACAATGTTCAAAATTTCTGTAACACCAACATTCTCAGCTAAACAGGTTTTCTCTTATTTGTGGGACAAAAACAGTATACAAGTTACTCTTCGTCTTCGTCCACTTGAGTTAATTGTTTTGATCCAATCAGGTAAGGAAATTGGGAATCTGACTAAATGTAAAAGAGGTAAAATCTTCCAGAAATGCCTCTATGAAAACACTGTGCATAACTTAATGGGAATAGATTATGACCGAAGGAGATGTATTTGGATACCTATCACTGCATAATAATAATTGAACAGAAAAAAGCATATGTAGTTATAACTGAAGGAAGAAGAAAAAAGAAGGGAAGTATCTACAGAACTTAANCTGCAAATTCCACTTGTTGATAGCCTAGGAAAAAGAAGAAATTTGTCTTCCATTTGCTCTTAGGTACTTGTCTTGTCCAACAGTGCTGCATGATGCAACTTACTTTGCCCTTTAAAAAGGACTACATACAATGACGGGGGTTTCTGTAGACAAAAAGAACAAATCTTCCCCAGATACTCTGACCATTCAGCTCAATTCCTCAGAGCCTGCAGCCTGTAATAGGAGACTGAGGAACTTCTAAAAGAACAAAGGAAACACAGAGTAGTCTTTTCCCTCATATATCCTTCTCTCTTATGGCAGTCACTGGCTTAAGGACCTCTTGAGAAAGCATCTAGATGATGATGTTTAATGGAGCTTTCCTCTATAAATTTATTTAATCTATTTCTGAACCCATTTACACTACTGACCTCCAAAACAGTCTACAGCACCAAGTTCCATAATTTATCCATTAAGTGATAAAGTATTTCCACTGAGTGTTTTAAACTTCATGATTGATTGGGTGACCCTTGGCTTTTGTATTATAAGAAATAGTGAATAATCACTTCTTATTCACCTTCTCCAAACTATTCAAGATTTTATAGACTCCTGTCGTATATCTTGTTGCCTCCTATCCAGCCTTAAGTTTCCTAGCCCAATGTGTCCCCTCATACATACTGTTCCATGTATTTGCTGATCTGTTTTGGTCTTCTTTTTTCTTTTCTTTTTTTTTTTTTTTAATACTTTGTAGTTTTATCATAACTTTCTGCTCCTGAAATAAGGGTTATCAGAGTGATATTAAGTATCATATATTTATACAGTCACATCATATATTTAATATAGTATAGTGATGCCTTCCACTTTCTTCTTTATTCTTTTCCTAATAATTTCTATTTTCTTTTTTTGACTGCTGCTTGGCAATGAGCACAGCATTTCCAGAAAAATGTCCCCAGAGACAGAAAACTCTTTTTCAGAATGCTAATAGCTAAATTAGAAGAAGCAAGAGCAGGCAGCAAATGCTGAGGCTAGGGCTCTTTGAACACTGGTAGGTGATAGTCTTTCATGACTAGCAGCCTGGACTGATAAGGAGTCTAATGACTGAGTTTGAGGCATAATCGAAAATCTTTTCATGAGCATTTCAGCACCCAGGCAATTGTACTTGAGGATGCACAGTGCCACCACAGGCTCTAAGGAGCATTGTGGATCCTATGTCACCACCATGGTCCCCCAGACACCCATAGAGACTCTTTCTGCTTTGGGGGCATTTCTTCTGAATCTGGGTTTATGCCTGCAGCGCTTAGAGCAGGACCAAAAGCTGAAGATGGTCTCCTGCTCTTCCTGCAGCTTATCAGGATTAAGCTAGTCACTGGTCTCTGGTATATGCTGGGTCATGCTAAAACATGACTTTACATGCCTCCTAGAAGTGAATAATGAACACTTCTATACATTTAATTCAGATCTGAAATAAGCAGCTGCTTCTCTCACTGAAATGTGTCTGCATGCAATAGGTTAAATTTGTCCCTGTGGAAAATAGCTTCTCTTGGAATATATTTTCAACTTCTGAAAAGAAATACAATGAGATTTTGGTCAAAGTCTTTGAAAGGAGAATTTTTTTCCCCAAATAACTCTCACCTAGAGACAGAATATAAATATATCTTCTCATTTAAGTGCATTAATGAATATTTTGCTTCAAACTTGTTGCAGATTAATGAAAAATTGAACTACTAAAACAGGGGACTTCCTATTGCTAATCAACAATGCTGCTCTGCTGTGACAGTTTCTACAGAAATGGCAGACAGATTGTAGTAGGAGCCTTAAAATTTCTGCCAGGATACACAGATGAGCTGCTTTTTTAAATTGTGGTGGATGCACTTTTGCAACACTGTGAAAACTGAAAAAAGCCCCATCCTGTAACTTCATTGTTATTAAGACTGCCACCATAAATTTGTCCAAATAAATTCATCAGATGCATTACACAGAGGTCCAAGAAGAGTGGACAGATGGAGCATGTAGTGGATCAACTCATATTAAAGAAAAGCATCTCTCTATATATACAACAGCAATTTCTTGCTATGTTTCTAGAGGTCTCCAGCATTTTCTATGTTTCTAAATATTTTATCCACAACTCACATACTCTAGAAATATAACATCAGAACAGTTTTTCTATTGAAAATGCATTTTTGTAAAAATCTAAGCAAAACATAGAACTATTCTGAAACTGCAAAAAATGTTACATTTTCAATTTAGAAAATAAAAATATGATTATACTTTATTTCAAAGACAATTAGAATGAGTCATAACCATCCCACCCCCATTATTTTTTAGTTCAATAACACAACATTTTCTTCTCACATTTCCTTGCAGATGGTGTAGCTCAGACTATCTTTCTTTTCTTTTTCTTGTAAGTCTTGGTTTTATCTCCTATCACACAGGAAAGGCTGTATTTAATACCTGTGATGCTCAGTGAATTGGGAAACAGGGCCCAGCCAGGGAGATTAACCTATAGGAGAAGATGAGACTATCAGGGTCCCAAAATTGCATTGTGTCTTTGGCTACATCTCTAAATTAGTACACAGACAGGATTTGCAATCCTAGCTCTATTTGCTTGCTGTGTGACATCTTGGGAAAGTCACATCATTCTCCTATGCCTAAAAGACAGTGCAAATAAACTGGGAATTTTAAAGAATCAAGTGAGAGGAGCCACTGACTGCTGCTTTTAAAATTCTACTTTTTAAATGTATCATTAAAAACTAGCATATTACTATTAGCTCAGAATAGTAAACAGCATTGAACTAGGAGACAAACAATTTTGTGGCATTACATATTGTCCAGCCTGCCTGCAGATTTGTTCAGGGCAACTCTGAATATGTATTACACCTTATGATCTTCGAGCTTACACCTGCACATTAGTGCCTGTTTTGCCTTATATCTGTGTTACGTATATATTTAGAATGACCATTTCCACCCCACGCACCCACCCCGAATTTTTTTTCCTACATGTCCTTAAATATTATTACATTCCATTCTTCACACAATTACAGAATCAAAGAATGATATGGGGTTGGCAGGGACCATCTAGTCCAACCCTCCCTGCCAAAACAGGTCGACCTAGAGCAGGTTGTATGGGAATGTGTCCGGGTGGGTTTTGAATGTCTCCAGAGATGGAAATTCCACCACCTGTCTGGGTAGTGTGTTCCAGTGCTCTGCCACCCTCAAAGTATGTAAGTTCCTCTTCATGTTTAGA
>VXBJ01005775.1:16497-39704 GCA_013400055.1 Nycticryphes semicollaris | reverse complement strand
CCAGAGATTTCCTTCTGCCCTAATTTATATCTCCTTTGACCATCGTAATATGCCACATTACTGTGCTTGAAGGAGACTTGGACAGGGCCCTTATCTCAAAAAGACTGTGATACAGAAACTTTCATGGTGACACACAGGATTCTAGGCAGAGGAATTCAGTATGTTAACCGTAAGTGAAATATAAAGGACTTTCTTAGCATGTAGAACATTTTAAGATTAACTGTTTTGTCATGTAGAAACCATCTTTGTGGAAATGCCGTACTACGCTTAAAGAGGCCAGTGTGACACTTACCTCTTCTGTTTACTTGCAATGCAAGTTTTAGATGTTGCAATCCTGCAGCCTGAAGCTCTTATTTTGAGATATCCATCCCCAAGAATGGAATCTATAATTCACAGCTGGAGACCCAAGACTTTACACAGCAGATAAACAGCAGCACTTCCATACAGGAAAAAAATATCTGTACACTGAAGAGAAAGCCTTCATTATTTCCTTTGGCTCAGTCTGAGAGAAGAGTGCATGCAAATCTTAGGAAATTGACTCAGGGCTACACCCACCTGAGCCAGAGTCATGCAGTGGGCTTAAGCTTATGTCTCTTTAAACACCTGCTACCGCAGGTGGTGGTGCCATCTACCTTTTTTTAAGGACTTCATGCCTGCAATAGCCACCTGGAATGCAAGAACAACATGTTCTTTATCCTTTTCAACTTGAAGGCAGAAAATGCCACATCTTCTATCAATAATCATGGTATTGCAAATTCCTATTTTAGGTGTGTAAGTCCTGTCTTAAATATATCTCTGGTCTTCTGCAATTGTGAGGGTCAAACAACCAAAGGGGAAGGAAAAGGGAAGACAGCTACAGAAATAACAGATTTCCCGTTAACTGCAGAGAGTAAGTTCCTGTGCATTTGATTTATATCCAGAATACTCTTCTGAACTCTGGGAAGAGTTCTATGAAGTATTAAAAATAGAAATTAAACATATAACTGTATTTTTCACCTTTAAGGGGTAAGAAAAGGCAAACACAAACACACATACTCAGCCTCTTGTTTCCAAAGAGCAGATGAGAACTTAAAGGAAAATTCACAATACAGAAGAAATTTTTACAGGTGATCTAAATGCTGGAAAAATAGGATTTACAACAGAAGTGATGATACTGCTGTAAAGATACAGTGATGTTAATAACAGCTTTTCTGAAAAAAAAAAAACTAAAACATGTAGAACTTATGGAAATTTGTAAAAATAAGTTGTATGCTTACTAACTTTCTTAATTGAGTTTATGTACTTACAAAACAATATTAATAAATGCATCACAAAAATAAACAATCTGAATGATGCTAAAAATGATTGACACACAGAAAAACATGCTTTCTTCCATCTGCTTACCATTACAAGGATTGATAAGGAAACAAAATGAATTCTGACTGACTGGTAAAAGGCTGCATAAAGATTTATAATATTCAGTTAATAGTTTGTCATTGGTATTTTAAAGTAAAATTGACAGGATATGACATCTTATTTACTTCCAAGAAAGAGCAATTATGTTATGTACATAAAAAGTAGCTGATTATAACATTACATGACATTTTAAAGCTAACAGCTTCAATTACTATATTCTAATTATGGCCAAGAAAAATATGTCTTACGGGCATCTCACTTGATGTTTTAACTTAGAAAAGTAATTAAATAATAAGCAAGGACATCCTTACCAACTTGAAATGAAGAGAAACAAGATGCTAGAGGGCTTGTGTTTTGTTATGGAAAAGTACACTTAAACAAATGGGAAGAGAAAAGTTCCTCCTCTCTCCCTCTGAAATATGGAGTTTGTAACTTGACTTCTTTATGAAGTCAACATGCTCCTGAAATGAGGAATGATTTTGGTCTTTTGGAGATAGGTTACATTGCATGTGTTTCTAAAAGTCACTACAGAGTTGTACACCATCCTATTGAAATGAGTATAATCTCCAGCCACTGAAACTAAGTGTGCACATTTTTACACATCTAATTTGCCTATAGAAAGCCAACATTGGCAGATCTGTATGTGATATGTTCACATGGGTCAATCATGTATTAAGAAGATCTCCTTCCCCAACTTGTGCACAAACCTGCCTATTTTCACAGTCCCTGGCTGGAGAAGCCAAACTGTCTACACACATGACTACCAACCATCATGTGATCCTTAAGGTCTCCTAATACCTTTATTAGGACTTGGGCACTTGGAGTACCTCACAAGGACGTTTGATGATAAGAGAAATTTAAGATTCAGTATCTTGGCTTAGAAGTAGCGTTCCTAAATATGAGGCAACATTCAAAAGAACAATATAAATTATTGCCCAATAATTATTATTGATGAATGACTGCATTTTTTTAACTTTATTGATAAAAACAAAGGCATTGCACAGAAGCAAGCTATGGAAAGCAGAATTAAACTCTGCAGGATTTTTTATAGTTCTCTGTAGTTGGATTATGGCCCGAATAATGTTTGCCATCAACTCATTCCAACCAGCTTATTACAATATGTCTGATTTCAGGGATTTATTTTTTCTTCTTTTCATTCAGCAGGTGAGGCAAAAGGTCCAGAAAATCCTTGCATAAGTTGAAATTCAAAAGCTCTGTCAGTTCCTGGGACCCATCCCCATTACAGAGACCATAGACTTGTCAGTATGCTCTCCCAGCTCTGTTTTTGACCCATTGGTCCCAATGTACCTTTACAGATACATCATACAATGCAGCATCCACACCACAAAGGAGCGATGGAGAGGAAAAAACCGCATGCCTCTATCTGAAAAGGTCCTGTTCTGACTCCTCCATATACCCTGTTCTCCTGTTTACAAACACAGATAGGATCATCTCAGGGCAGTGACAGTTACATTTAATAATGCTACAGACTACCTTGATCCTGTGGATTCAGTGCCTGAAAATGTTCAGTAAAATATGTTCTGTGGAAAATTAATCTGTCTGAATCAGGTCTGATCTTTATGATGAAACACTTACATGCTTTGCATTTAGACAGCCTTGCCTGTGTGTCGTCTCAGTCCAGTGCTTTATCAAATTAAGAGAAAGCTTTTAAATAAGGAAATATCTTGCTTGAGATTAAAGTGCATTGTGAATATAATGTGAATCAGGTGCTCTAGAAGTTTTGTTCCTAGGAGAGTAACCAGCAATCAAAATAAAATGAGATCATTCAGCACCATACAAAGAGGTTAAATAAAGATTTTACAGGCCAATCATGTAGTCCTTCCATACACAAAAGTAACTTTAAGGATTGCAGCAATATTAGCAAAGAGAGTTTATCCCAGAACGCCTGGTAATAATGTTGACATTTCAGCCACACAATAAAAAAGTTTTGTACCCAAAACATTCACCATTTTATTTGCTCAGAGTGAATACAAGTGAGTTACAATTCTATGTGAATGACTGAAATCTTAGTATTATTTTGTTATGCAAAATCATTTTAGAATTGACCCTAAAAATTTCAGAAAAACATTTTGCACCCAGAAAGTTTTCACCTTCTGAATACAATGAGAGCTCAGAAATAGTTACCCTGCTCAGTCACATTTCTTGAGGCAATATGTGCACATTCTACTTGTTGCTCAAGTATGAAATTATTATATCTCAGTGAATAACACCATGCTTAAACAAACAAAAATAGAGATCGTATATGCATAAAATATATAAATATTGAAGTAAAAAAGGACAAGGGGCAGCTGTCCCTATGTGCTGAAAAATGAGCCATGAGGGGAAAAGACTCACCTGGTTCAACAGAGGGCTATAGTTAAAACTTAGGGGGAAAAGTAGGGTTTATGGCCTCTGGAAAAAGGGTAAGGCCCCTCAGGAAGATTACAAAGGTGTTGCAAGTCTTTGTGGAGAGAAAATTACAAGAGCCAAAGCTCAACTAGAACTTATCCTAGCTCTGGATGTTAAGAAAAATAAAAAGCGATTCTATAAATATATTAGTAACAAAAGGAGGACTAAGGGTAATCTCTATCCTTTACAGATGAAGGTAGTAACCTGGTGACAAAGGATGCGGAGAAGACTAAGATACTTAATACCTTCTTTGACTCAGTCTTTAGTAGCAGAGTTGCTGGATATGCAGCCCCCTGAGCTACCAAATAANGGGGAAGAGTGGCTGGAGAGCTGCCTGGCAGAAAAGGACCTGGGGGTGTTCCTCAACTGCCAGCTGAATATGAGCCAGCAGTGTGCCCAGGTGGTCAAGAAGACCAACAACATCCTGGTCTGTACCAGGAACAGTGTGGTAAGTAGGACTAAGGAAATGATCTTCTCCCTGTTCTCAGCCCTGGTCAGGCCCCACCTCAAGTTTTATGTCCAGTTTTGGGGTCCTCAATACAAGAAAAACATTGAGGTGCTAGAGCAAGTCCAGAGTAAGGCAATGGAGCTAGTGAGGAATCTGGAGAACAAGTCATATGAGGAGTAGCTGAGGGAACCGGGAATGTTTAGCCTGGGGAAAAGAAGGCTGAGGGGAGATCTTATCTCTCTGTCCAAATACTTGAAAGGACATTGCAGAGAGGCAGGGGTTAATTGCTTCTGTCAAGTCACAGGTGACAGCACAAGAGGAAACAGCCTCAGCTGCACCAGGGGAGGATTGGATTGGATATTAGGAAAGATTTTCTTCACTGAAAGGATTATTAAGCATTGGAATGAGCTGCCCAGCGAAGGGGTTGAGTCATTTAAAAGATGAATTATCATTGTGTTTAGAGATAGTGATAGTTTTGTCAGTGTTAGGTGGATAGTTGGACTAGATGATCTGAAAGGTCCCTTCCAACCTAGGCAATTCTATGATTCTTCAGTTCTGTGATAGTTGAAAATATAGTTCAAACACATGTTTCTATGTGACTGTTTTTTTTACAAAGGCAAGGTGATGGTACACAGAAGTCACGATAACCTTAGCTACTCTCTATGTTTCGCTTACTTTTCTGTGCTGTGAGAATTTTCTTCTATTTTTCAGTGTTCATGGTACACCACTAATTCACATTTCTAGTGTCCTAGTCTCTTAAAGATGAAGTTAATGTTATAATTATTATTATGAAATCACTCTGATTTTGTAGATGTTCTTTTACTCTCAGAATAAACAGCTCAAGGAGTGCTCCCACTGTTCATTCTCCATGCCATCTTTTGATGGTCACTACCAAATATAACTTCTTGACCTGAAATGATAATTATCCAAATGATTTCTCATCAGATTAGCATATCAAAGGTCATACTACAATATGAAAAGAGAAAATTTTCTTTCCTTAGTATTCTTTCAGTGTAAGTAGTTCTAAAATCTGAACCCTTTTCAAGGATGGTAAAATACTTTGTGAAGAGATAGTGACATATCTGTGTGCTAAAGCTTTTTGGCAATATATAAAGCTACGTTTTTCCTTCATGTGCATCAAAATCACAATGTGTCAGACTGGAGATGAAGCATGACTACAGTCTGTTGCATAGATAAGGGAGACTATAATCCAGAAACTCTCTTTCTAAGCAGTAGTTTGAAAAACTGTATGAAGCTGCTTTGACATCCAAAAATTAATGGATTATAACAACAGGAATAACCTGTGCTCTGGAAAGAGTGTGCAGACTTGACAGCTTGCTAACCTGGCGAGCAAGCGCTTTCATGAGGACAGATTCCCAGACCCTCATAGCTGAGATTAGCATTATTCAATGAACAGATGTGAATTGCAAGTTCATAAGCATTCCATATATAGCCTAATCATGGATAATTGAAATTAGGACTGCCAGCTATAGCTTTCACTGTTCTCCCATTTCTCAATAACTTAATTTGACTAGAATTACCAGCTATCACAGCTGAACTCCAGCCTTATTTTAGCTGTGTCTGACAGCCACAGCCTTCTGGAAGTGTTTGCAGCATCTAAAGATCATTTTGGCATGTCAGAAATTGAGGTATGTTCCCTTCTCCTGACATATTCTGACGCCAGCACCTGGAGCACAACTGGAGTGCTGGTGTGGCCACATGGGGATATTGCTTTCTCATTGCCAGCATTGCCAGAGCAGTGTGGAGAACCTGGAAGGGGTGAGAAAAGTGACACAAGCCAAAAAGGTTGTGATATTTTAAATTGACTGAGCATCCAGCCCAAAATCTGCAGAAAATGTAGTGGTGCTCCTTCCAAATACACTGTCCCTTGCTGTCCTTCCACTTTCAACTGCTATCTTCCTTTTCTGTGATTGGGAAGTGACACATTGTGAGGTATATAAATTGAATATACTTTTTTCACTTGTCCTCTGGGAATTGTCTAGTTTATTAAGGCTATTTGAGCTGATCCTAAGATTCTGTTGCATCAACAGAGATGGGAATCTGTCTCCCCTTAGTTGCGTGTGACAGATTGGTATAAACATGAAGGCAATTTTACGGGGTTCAACTTTGTAATGGATCAGAGTTCTGTCACAGTTTCAGCATCATAGTTTGTGGCCACCAGCCTAGATTCTCTTACATCTATTCCAAAGGGTAAAATACATCTGTTCCTCCTTGTTACAGTGCTACTCAAGGTTAGATTTCTGCTATACGTTGTGTTTACGACAATCCTTATAGAGGACTTTATCTTAAGCTAAGCATGTATGTACAGCAAAAAATTACAAACCTAGGACAAATGTATTCTAAAGTACTACTCAGTCAGGATAGTTATGAGATCAGCCCTAAACTGTCTTTTTATACAACATATAAACAATACCCTATTGGTAGATTTCCCAGTGATTTTGTGAAATCTAGTCATAGACCAAATTTTTTCTCAGTGCCTGACCTACATCCTGACAGCTTAACAGATGATTTGCCAAATATTTGTCAATTTTTGCCAGTCTGTGGGTGCAGTACATGCTATTTGTTTGGGCAGACTTTTAATTTAATTGGTGATAAGAAATATAGCTTACTTGTTAATACATAAGGACTCTGCTGAAGTCTGTTGATTTCTTACTGATTTTTCTTAATAATACATAGGATTAAGTTGTTTTAGAGACAGGTGACATTATTAATTTCTAAACAAATAAACAAACTAAATAGCTGCTTTAAGACTAAATTTTAGTCAAAAGCTATTAATCTAATTCTCTTTGAGTTATAATACAATCTTATTTTAACTTTACAAAGAAGAGCTATCTGGAGCCTGATATTCTCTTGAGCAGTACCCAACAACTGAATAGCAGTGCTTTCTGCTCTCTTCCTGCCTAGTTTCCCCCAGAGGACTGTGACCTCTTCTGCCATTTGGGAAGAGGATTCTCATTTCTGTAGTACTTTTCCCTCTGTCTTTAAACTCCCCTAGTACCTGCAAGAGGGGCCTTGCCCCACTGTCTACTGCTGATCCTGGAAGCACCTAGTGACTAGTCACTATCATCTCCAGCAACAGCCAGGACAGAAGTGTTGAGTAATGCTGGTTTGGATGTGCTCAGTGCTATAAGGCATTTCATTTGGAATGAGACAATGGATAATTGGAGAGAAAAAGAAATAACAAAAAGCAAAGAATCATTCGATTATATGTTAGATACTGTTTGTATTTTTAAAAAAAACTTGAATAAATAAAATCTCAGAGCCAGATGGGTAGCACATTTTCCTCTCCCACACATACAGCTATTTCTGTACTGACTGATGTGCACATGTATCTGGTGGAGGTTCTGCTGACACCATAATATGCGGAGATGTGCCAACTTTCTCAGTTGTTTCTTTTGCTTCAAACAAAGGGTAAAACTAAGATCAAAGAAGAGAGTAATTTGACAGGGTGTCTCAGTGTGTTACTGCAAAAATAACATAATCAGGAGGAAAAGTTTATTACAATAGTTTTCCATCCTAGCCAAACAAAGATCTGTTCAGCTTATTTTTGTTCTCTTCTGCAGTATGCTTGGCTTTTAATGTTATTCCGCAAGAATGAGCAAAAGCAAACCAAAGGAAAACAAAAAAATCCCAAACCCTTTGGCTAAATTGATCCTGGTGACAGAAGGAAGTAAAAATTACCACTTGTCCTTCTTCAACTACATCCTAGGTACCTGCAGAGCTCAGCTAAACCTGGACATCCAGCAGCTTCGTTGGACAGAGCCCATTGCCCTGCAGTCTCCAACACACAAGGGAACAGAGGTGAGGGTTTCTTTCCAGACTTTCATCATTTCACTTGGTGGCAACAGAATAAACTGCAGACTGCATGTAAATCAGCATAAAATCTAGAAATACAGACAAAAAACTTGTTTCCTACAGTTACTTTTGGGTCTGGAAGGAGGAAGTGCTGGGATCCACTTCTTTAGATGACACATCTTTCTATGTGACATGTCTTTATTAGAGTTTGCCTCAATTTCCTGACATTCAAGTGACTAATAGGTAATTTGTTTAATTGGATGACTGTGCTCAGAATATTTTCCTTTGACAGAGATAATATGCACATAGTTCTGCCTGGCAGAAACTACAACAGGGTCTAGAAAAGAAGTGGCATTTTACTCCTAAGTGGGAAAGAATTATTTGAAATAAATTGACTTTTTCTTCTCTTTTTGTAAAATGTTTATTAGATGCTGGCATATGAAGCAGTCTGTCAAAACCATTAGTCACCAAGGGCGTGCTTTTGTTCTGTTGTTAAATGGAAGAAAAAAAAAGAACAAATCTAAACCTTTCTAATCTAATTTTTATTTGAATACCATGGGCATGGTCCTGCTTTTTCTTGAATTCATAAGCAAAATTTCTGTTTACTTCTAGGTGGGGAATGTAATCCTATAGTACAGCAGAATTTCCATGAAGTTCCTCTTATTTCACTTCACTTCAACAGCTTTTTGTCCTCACTTTTTGCCAAATGACCACTATTTAGTTAGTTAGTAAGTTAAGCTGAGCTACCTAAAGCAACAGAATACTTGCTTCTAAACTGTGATCTCACTCATATGCATTCAGTGCCCTTGCTCAGTGTAACTGTGCAAGGGCACAGTTATTTTGCATTATTTTGCAATGCCTCTCCTTTACACCACTCAGAAATTTTACTTTCCGCCTTTTTCAATGTTCCTTCCTTATGCTTCTTGAAGCTCTCCTCCCTCTCACCTACAATTGCTCCTCGCAGCCACAGAGCTGCTTCAAGTGGAAACTATATGTCTTTAATTAACTGTCATATTCATTTATCTTCCCAGTAGCTTCTTTCTTCCCTTTCAGCTGCACTACTGCAATTTAAAGATTAGTAATTGTTAAATATCCATCACATGCAAAGTGAACTGTCCCTAACTGTTAACTAGAACTTACTGGCTAATGCCTGTTATTTTCTCTGTCTTTCTTCTTTTTAGATACAGAGTTGAAGCAAAGGAGCAAAGCCATTATACCCAGATAAGCAAACAGACTTCATCCCCCCTGATGGTTTCAGTAGCCTAGGGAGCAATATGCTGTATATAATCTGATTTTTGGACTAGAGCAAGCAGGGCTGGACCTCAGCAGCCAGAACCTATCCCACGACCTTCTGTCCCTTCTGCCCAGGAGAGCACCCAATTCTTTTGGGGCACCCCGCCCATATTGTAGATATTGACAGTATCGAAGTTGTCGGTTTTGCTTGCTCTTTCTTCAGTTACAAGTATAACACTCTAAACTCATTCCTCCGGTTAGATAAATTGCCCATCAGGCATTTTTACATCAAGAATACAAAAGCAGAGTCAGCAAAGACAGTGCAAAGCATGTCACTGGAAGAACTGAATTTTTTCCTAGCATCTCTTACTTCTGTTTATCTCTCTTCTGTCTTGTTTTTGGCTTTAGCTATTGAAAATCTTCTGTATCTTAGATAAATCAGAGTGAAAACTAGTAGACAAGTAACCTTACTTTGATATTGCCAGAGCAAAGAGAAAATTGTAATACATTGCTTTCACTTTTTCAAATGCTATTAAGTATTTTTTAGATGTATGATGACACTTAAGTGACTAGTATTCATGCACACAGTACCCAGTTGAGACCACCATCCTGGCTACTGCTACTCAGCTGGTGACAGGGAACCAAAACACTTCACTGAAATGACTCAACCAGCAAAAATTGGAAACCATTCACTCAAAGGCACATAAAGGGCAAATGCCATTTTAAGAACCATGGCTGAGTGTACTATTACAGTAAGGTACAATGAACAAGGAGTGGAAGAGCTCTATTGTTTAATCCATTACCTAGGGTTCCTTATTTTTAATCCTTAACCTATGACTGTGGAAGCTTTATACTACTGCAGGTAATGACCATACTAGGCACCACTCAGGATGGCAGAGACCCAACTTGGTCACTCAGGTAGAGAAGTTTCTCAATCAGCTTTCTGATTTTAGGCGTGCAGGTGCAACCTCACCTTGGCACACATCCTTCCCATCATAAGACACCACCGAGCTCCCTTGTTGTGCAACTGAAACACAGGTGTAAAAAGTCCCTTCTCCGCATCCTAATTATTTTGATTTGCAATAAAGAAATTATATTATGATAATGTTTCTTACTCTGAATCATACTGTACAACCATAGCTGGTATTCATTAATTCTCAGCAGCTACTCAGCTTTATTGCAGGTTGCAAAGCCTAGACCTTTATGTGCTTGCCGGGTACTAAAGGCACATTTGTTTCTCAATGTTGTTGAAGTGAGTGACGGAGAAGCCTTGCTAAAGCAGAGGTAGTCAAGAAAGAGTTTAAGTACAACCATTGCTATTTTTACCTTGGACTCTGAAAGGTTATGCTTCCCTTTGGTCTGGCATTATAATGAATTATTCTAATCAGTAGACTATTCATTTTACTTAAAGCAGTAATATTTTAACAGAGGCAGTTATTTTAATTAGTGAGGGAGCGCTATCTTAGAGAACATAATGTAAAAAGAGATTGTGTTATAAATGTAGAGATCAGTTAGAAAAAAGGAACAGAGTCTGAGCTATGAATGTAAAAACCCACCCCACAAGTGGAAAGAACAAATAAAGCAAATTGCGTCAAATTAAGTTCAAGCTTTGTCTTCACTTTTCTAACTGTAACATGGTAGCTCAGGATGTATAAGGAGCCTTTTATAGCTCCTGCTGTAGATCTTACAAAATTAGATTACAGTTTTCTGCTGGCAGTTGAAAGTTGTGCTACAGAATAAAGTATCACAATAAACTTCCTAGGTAAACTTCCTGATAGATTTTGATACAATGTTTGAGAACGTATATAGGTAAATATTATTTAGTTGGTTGTACCACAGTTATGCCAATAAGAGTTTGGAAACAGACATTTCCTTTTCTGTGCAGCCAGGTACACATCTGCTGCATTCATTAATGCTTTCTCTCCCACTTACATTCACTTTTGTGTGGCAAAAAGATACTATAGAGCATAAAGTAAAAAAAAGCACTTTTCTTCTCAAGGGAAGCCTGTGAACATTCAAACATTCAGCTGTTAAAAACAGGCATTGCCAAAGACATACTGTGTTATGCTACTTTTTTTTTTTCTTTTGATTCAAGGTAATTTTGGGACTGCAATCAATGGGAGTAAAGTAACAAAAGGTGTAGCACTGCTGAGTCAGTAAGGATCACTCTTCCTAAGAACCCATTACTGAGTCATAGCAGCCCCAGGAATCAACGTACCTTTTTTTATATAGCACATTTTCAGGGTTTCTGGCTCACTGGAGTCATTAAGCTCCTGTAGCACATTTCATAGGATACTGATCATCATGCCCACTGTCTTGAACTAAGGCCAGAATGCAATGAGAGAACACAGTTACGTTTTAGGTTATGTGTATCTGTGTGTGTTGGGAAAAAAACAGTTTTTTTCCCAACCAGTTCACTCTAACCAATCTTTTTTTTTTTTTTTTTTCTCTCTGTGAGAGAAAAGACCTGTTAAGTAGAGAGCAGCAGAGAAGATACCCTCTTGCCTGTTACATGCACAGAAAATGCATCAAGGAAGGTGACAGGGAGGTGCTAAGGCGTTGGAATAGTTCTAGTCTATGTTAGGGAAGATTCAGACTTGACATTAGGAAATCTTTCTTTACCAAGAGGGGGTTCAAACACTATAACAAGCTTCCTAGAGAGATGGTTGATGCCCCAAATCTGTCAGTGTTTAACAGGCATTTGGATAATTAATAATGTACTTCAAGGTTTGGACAGTCCTGAAGAGTTCAGGCAGTTGAACTAGATAATCATTGTAGGTGCCTTCCAACTGAAATTCTATTGTTCCGTTCTATTCTATTCTATTCTATTCTATTCTATTCTATTCTATTCTATTCTAAATGAACTAATGAAATCAACATTTTATACCATGGCTTTTGGGATTTCCACATGTCTGTCCTTGTGCAATATTCAAATGCTCCAACTTTCATTTAAAGGTCAGCTACTGGCCTGGGTACAGCTACTGGCCTAGGTACAAATCATTAGCCTTACATTTCTTGTCTTACAGTGAGAAAGAGATCCATCTCAACCTGTGACAGAAGGTCTTGCCATTTTGTCATATGGCAAGGCTAGGCTGTACCTGGCCTTCTCCACCCTCTCTTTTCTCCCTTGCTACCTCAGTTCTCTAGATGAAACAAAAAATTTATATTAATAAGACATGAAGATGAATAAATAAAGTTGTTAAAAGAAAGTCCTTAAGGATCAGAAAATAAATTATTTTATTCAGTTCTTTTACTTAAATCTCAAAGTATCTCCCTTGCCTTTGACAAGGAAAATCACTAAATCCTATCTTGCAGGAAGCATTGGGAGAATGATGGGCAGAAAAAGCACACTCATGAGCATTGTAACCATTTAGATCATCCTATTATGCATCTTGGAGGTAAAATTACTGGTAAATCCATGCCTAGATGTTTGGAGGGGCTTTCCATATAAGCAGAGACATGAAGGAATGTGAGAAGAAACTGCCCAGACTTGATTTAAGGAAAACAAGAGAGAGAAATATATGAAAATTTCTTCCTGGTAGTGAGCCCAGCTTAAATCAATTCCTCAGAGCTTTTGTTAATTTCTAGGCTTTCCATATTGACAGGAACAATTATGGGTAAATTCACATTCGCTTTCAATAGTTAGATACTTCCTGGGCTACAGAGCAAGTATCATAGTTTATTACATCAATCATAAAGGAGTTTCACCGATAAATCATGAAAAAAATACTAATGGAGAATAGGAACTGGTGAACTGCAGAGGCTCTGGGTTGCTTCAAGCTCTATGATATCCCGTGAATGAGAAGACTAGCTTCTCTGTCTTTCAAGCTGAAGATCTCTAAAACAACCACAACAAAACAATCAAGAGAAGCCTCAGAAACTATCAGCCTCACAGTGTTACCCATCTGGTCTACCTGCAGGTAACAGGGCTGTCTCAAATCCCTTTCTACACCCACAATCTCTTAGCACTTTTAGTATCTATCTTAGTACTATCTTAGTACCATTGCATCCCTTTTTCTGAGCCACTTGCCTCAGAAGCATTTAGCTACCACATGGATTTCCATTCATAAACCTGACAGTGTGTGGGGGATAGCAGGCTGTGCAGAACAGCTGCTACCTGACTCTGTCCCTATCTGTCTTAATGATTCCCTTCCCTGGGCTTGTCAGGTCCCAACCGCACAACATTTGTTGTGGTCTCCCAAAAACGAGTAAGCTGAACCCTCTTCCAGTTGGCCTACCTTTGTAAGGGACATCACCAAGTGTTCCTGTTATTTCTTCCCTTTCCTTTATGACACCAATAATTTTCACATTTAATATAGAATAGAGCTTATTTTTTACCACAGGAGGATTTCACACAGTGGAAGTGTCACAATGATGGGCAGCAGCACAGATGTAAATTTTAGGAGACATTACTCAAGGGTCGGCAGACAGCATGGGGGGCTTGTGGAGGATGCCTGGAATGGGGACGATAGGACACAGACCTTTATTGTTAAAACTCTGCCCTCCACCTATATGTCATTGTGCTGGCCTCTGTGAGCTTTGCTCCCATGTGGAAAACCATGTTTCTCTTGCCACCTAGGCTCATAATACTGTCTCCAAACAGCAACAAGCTTATTTTCAGAAAGAACTAAACATTACTAAGTTGTTTTTCAAGGACTGTGAAGGCCAAAGCTAGGCTATTTCTCTAGCCATCTTTTTCCTCCACATGGCACAGACTTACCATACATAACATTTAAGCACAGCTACTTATCTTAAAGGCTGGCAGTTATGCTTATTTCTGAGCTGTGTGGGCAACCTCACTAGTAAAATCAGCATCAATTGTGAAGTCCCAGGTGAACAATTACATATATCTCTCTTACTCAAAAAAAAATTCTACTGGGAGAAGATTTTTGTTGATGTTTAAGGTTATTTTATTTACATGCACCAAGTCTAGCCCTCTTGTCTCTTCAACACACTGTTTTAAAGAAAAAAAATCAATATTGTACAAACACTTCCAAGATTTTATATGTTTGTTGGGGAAGCAGTGCCTACAGCACCCTTGCTTACTGTGAACCAGCAATTTCGCTTTACAGAGTAAATCTTGCTATTCTCACATCTTTTATCATTCATGTATAAGCAAAAACAACTGAGTGGGAACAAAGATGTGGGACTGGATTATGCCACTCTCAAAGGCTATTGTTACACCAGTTGGCAAATAAAAATTTTCTGGGGAAATAAATTAATTTATAAGACAGCAGAAATCCATTGACAGCAGCAAGAGATTATGTACCTAAGAATAAGCTTTGACCCTGCCCCTGTATATGTACAACTTTATTTTTTAGAACATCAGGCTTCCATTTATATAAGTTAAAAGGCAAATATTCCAAATTTGAACTTGGAATTCCATCTGCTGGACTTTTTAATTCTTATACTAGACAAGGGGATCTAGGAAACAGTTATGACAAAGAGGGCTTTTGCTTTCTAGTGGATAAACAGGGAAAGTAAGGTAATCTAAAGAACCTATATCAATACTGGGTGTTTATGTAATAATCATATGAGTCTGCATTTGAATCTTCATCTAGGGATTATTTCCTTTTGGCTTAAGTATGCACATCTTGAGAAGATTTAAACCTTTTTAACTTTACCTAAAGAACTGGGTATTACTGTCAACAGCGAGATCAATTTCTCCTTTCCTTCCAACAGCTGAATTAGCACCACAAGATGGCAACCTAAAACAATATTCTATAAAAATTACATTGTGCATTATGGCTATTGTTAAAAATGCCTTCAAAGTACATCTGTTAAACCTGTAAATCTGTATCAGTCATGTTTTTGAAATAATAATTTCAACATCTGCATGTCATGATACTTATTTTGATTCACATCAGGGGAGTCAAAACTATATCTATTTCTAAAATCCACAGCATAGTACTAGAATTATTTTGATAGATAAATACCCTCAAAATGTTCTTAATATAGATAAATTATTTAATAAAAGAAAACTTAAAAAGGAAATAAGATAGTAAATTAAACTGTATTTTTATTTTAAGTAGCAAAGTGTTCATAATTGAAATATCCAGGGAGAAATGTCTCAACATAGTGTAAGACTTAAATTCTCCAGGGAACATTTGCAGTTTCCTAGCAATTAACTTAGCAGCTATTGTTTTCTAATATTCAGAACTAATGCAAATCCCCTAATAATGCAAAAACCCCTGCCATTTTGCCCATGTGCAGTATTTCAGCAATTTACACTTTTAATTTCCATAAAAGATTATAAACAACAGTATCCACTTATGGCTCTAATACATGGAGGATACTGAAATAAAGTCAAGGTTTTATACAGTGTTTCAGTATTTACATTTATCTTTATCTCAATAGAAGAATATGATTGCGACTTGATTACTGTACTTCAAATGAGCAGTTAATGAAGGGGAGCAGCCAATTAAATGTCTAATAGTAACTGAAATCAGATTGTTCTCAAAACAGTCCCTCTTAGAGTAGCTGCGTGTGTTATTTGATTGAGACCTTCAAATATACCTGTAATTGAAGCAGCAAAGCACCAAGAACTCTACTTAGCACTGGACATGTGGTAATTAAGAGAGGGTGACTATACTCATTAATATTAACTGAAAACTTATTAGATTTATTGTGCCAGTGATTGTACACTTTGTGTCCATTCAAGCATATATTTACAAATAATCAGACCACAAAATTATACAGAGAAATAATGAACTGTATGCAAATATTAGGAAACCAATCACATATGACCAATACTGATTCTGCAATAGCTATGAATATTTTCAGTAGACATTAGACAGCAAGACCTGTACTCAGCGAGGGAAGCAAATCAAAAGTCTTGCCACCTTTGCAGTGAGTTTTATGCATGAGTAACTAAAATGCAGAATTTTGAAATGCTGAATGCCACCTGCTATTCTACACCATGCACGCATCAACAGTAATGACAAATTAAACAAAATAACTTGGAAAAAACAAATATATATTAAAAAAAATCCTCCTGAATAAAGAGAGCAGGAAACAGAATAGAAAACAAAGCCCCTGTTTATTCAAACAAGTTATTCTCTACTAGCAATTTAGTCAGCAAAATGAGTTCATTTTGTAATAGTTCTAAGTAAACATCTTTCAAATGAGAAGGTATGTAGAGTTAAGCTGATAGCAGACCAGAGACCAGGAATCAGAAATCTCTGGGCCTCTGTCTACACCAGTGTCATTACGTATTCTATCTATCTGAATGCCACTTCCATTTTAGTATGCAATATTCAGTGATCATGAACCTTATATATTTTTACAAGAAATTATTTCAAGCATAAGACATTTTGGAGCCAAATCACTACTGCAAAATGAACCTACTTCAGGGCTTACTTTAAACAGAAGGGTAAGTTTTAAAGAACTTTATTTCATTTGAGCTGTTACTTCTCTGCAGTTTTCCCTGAAGCGTATTACAGCTGTGAGGAACAAAGTCACAATGGCTTCCTCAGCACTTAATATTCTCCCACTAGACTGATCCAGAACTTTACACCTAATCAGCTACCTCTCTCTTCTGTCTGTCTTATTCAAAGCAATATAGCTTGATGAAACCTTGAGGATGAGTGTATAAGAACATATAAGGAAGATATTTTAGGGGAGTTATGCAAATTAAAATCTCCTCAAAAGGCAGTAAAATAATGCAAATTCGGGACTCCCAGAAACTTGCCGTACTTTGGGGTGAAAGGCTACGTGTGCGGGAAAGCTACATGGGAAAGAAATGGAAAACATGATATTCTGCTATGCAGGAGGCAACAAGAGCTAACAAGAGCTTATCAGAATGCTCTCACAAGGTGAAATTCGTGTTGATGCAGCAGTAGGAAATCAACCACAAGACACAGGGCACTGGCTGAGAAGACAGGTGTGTTTGAGCTGAAGTGCAACGGTAAGACCTGCGACAGGCTCTCTGCCTTCATGTGAGTTTCAGGACTGACATACAAATGAGAGAGGAAAGGCAGGACAGTTAAGGCTGCCCCCAGCATGCCCCAAAGAGGCATGTTGAAGTAAGGAATAGGAATGACCACGTCTCTCTCGTTTTTACACGTCAGCTAGTGCATGTGTGAAGCTTATTACCACACCAGGTGTAAGAACTTTATAATGAACATCCCCTCCCCAGGCACTTGTCACTCACAGGCAGAGTGCCTCCAGCTGCCCTGCCAAAGTCACATCTCTCTTTCCCTTGGCAATGCAGATTAGAGCTCTGGAAGAAAGAAACCCCATGAATACGTACAGAATTTTCAAGCTGCCTTTCTACATTTAGATAGAGGTGACTGCAAGACCTGAGAGCTGAGGATTGAAGTCTTGCCTGTAGTATGTGATGTCCAGAATAAAAACAGCTGCCTTATAAAATAATAAGTCATTAGTAATTGCAGGATAACAGATTGCAAAGGCATATTAAAAGGTGGCCTGAAAAGAAACCGTATGAGACTAGCCAAGTATAAAATATATTAGAGCTGACATAGATTTTGAATTTGTGGAGAAAGAAAATTAGTAAAGAATTTCTAGTATTGTCCATTGTCTATAGGACACCATGAGAAGGTATATATATTTCTTTTTTCTTACCTTTTCCTTCCTTCTTTACAATAATGACTGTGGAGGTACAGAATGGTATCTGATGTCATAGGTATGTTTCTCTCTCTTTCTCTCTTACTCTCTACATGTATGCACCTGTGTGTGCAATTAAAAGTATCAAACTAAATACTTAAATATACAATGATAAGATATGTGCAGTTATTTACATAAGCACCACAGCCAGCACATTTCAAAAGCAAATTTAGTTGGTTCAGCTTTGGGAATGTGAAATGTTAGTGCTATGGAATTCAACATCCACAGAGTAGGCTGTTTTCAAGATGGAGACTTTAAAATTATTATATTGAAATTCACTGTTCTCCGTTGAAAGTACAGACCCTTTTAGTTCATTTTGAGCACTGAGTAATTCACCATAATATCAGTGCTGTAGCAAATGTTTTTTGCACTAAATTTCTGCAGTAATTTAGAGGAGAGAAGACAGTTCATAACAAAAATAGAAACCCATAGCAGAAAAGATTTGGAGTCATAGTACCCCATCAAGTATCACAGGCTGCCTGCTCTACCAAATGATATCCTGCCTCTTGCCTCCTGCTCCCAGAGGTACAACATGTATTTCAGTCTGTTACAGGCAAGCATACTAACTGGGACACGACAGGCCATGAGCCTTGTCTTACTTTATAGGTGGTTTACCCTGGGATGTGAACTGTCGTTTTCCACAGACTCTGGAAAAAAGAATGTCAAGAACGAACATTATGCTGAATTCCTCCCCCAGACTTGTACAAATATACTACATGAGCCACAGGATAGCTTTTCATTTCTGTTGCAATTTTTATACACTACTATTGCCAAAAAAAAAAGAGGTGAGAAATTGTGGCACTATGTGATGCTGCTGCACTGAAATGAAGAAATTGCACTACAGCAGAAATAAGTGTGTATCACTGAACCTGAAACAGGGTGGGCAGTCCTTTCCAAGATAACTAAGATAACTATCTAGATAGGCTTATGCAGCACAGACTTTCATTTCCCCTTGGCTCCTTGGGTTAGGAGGAGATTATCTGTATGCATCCATCAGCTTTTGAAGTCCTGATTTATCTGAGAAGGAAACACCCTTTTCTCCTCATCCAAAACCCTTAGTACCTGAGCCACTCAACAACTCTAGCTTGGAAATTCCACCATCCCAGAGACACAGTGAACTCACACACTGTAAATTGCTAATTTTTCCCCAGTATGGTGCATGACCTCTTTATTCTCTCATCACCCCCTGTAAAATGGGCAAACATGTACATTTCTGACTGTTCTTGAAACAAAGCATTCTTATAATGCTGAAAAGAGAATGCAATATTTGACATATTCTTTTGCTACCAAGACTTTAAAAACATGTCAGCAAGGGATTTTTTCTTGAAGAGTGAGAGAGAAGAGACCTTGCACTCATAAAATTTTCTAAAATATGGATTGTGAATTTGACTTAGCTAATGTAAAAAAAGATGCATGTTTGCATAAACTTCTGTATGTACTCAGAAGCAAATGTTTGTGGTGATGACCTCGATTGCCTATACTGTTAAATTTTGTGTCTGTCCTCTGTAATCTAATATGTTTCCACAAATAACTGTAAAGTAAACTTATTTGCCTTCTTCAAAACATGCTTTTAAAATTCTCCTTTGTTGCAGTGCCTACAAGAAGCTTGACAGCAGTTGTTAGGATTCTGGTGATCTGAGACTACCAACTGCCACATTAACTGGTGGTGTCAAAGTGTTTCTCATTCCATCAGTCTGTCTTTTTCCATCTGCTGTATCTCACTTTCTATAGGAAACTCTCATGTGTAGGGGCAGCTTCTGAGTGTTTTTTCATGTACAGCATCAAGCACAATCACAGCTACTAGACAAACCGAAGAAAAGAAGGAAAAAAAGATATTTTCCATAGATAAAATAAAAGAAATCTTTACAGAAAAAAAAACCAAAACAAAACAAAAAACAAACCCACAAACAAACAATTAAAATAAGGAAGATGTTAGCAGATACAGATGGATTCATTCATCACATCCCCACCTTTGTGTAAAACATTTATTCCATTTACATGGAAACTGTTTTTACATTACCTGTGAGTATCTGAGGCCAGTGTGACCCCTGCAATAGCTTTATTATCCACCACAGAAGGACAACAAAGCCTGTTATTGTGACAAGTGACTATTAGCAAGGAAGAAGACCCTAATGGGCGAAGAGCTGCAATATTGACTACCTTGTTTGCCATCTCTGACATAGCAAGTGAAGGCTGAAGCAGACACCCTAGGGCAGAAATCATATTTGCCTTTGCAATGCAGAACTTGTTTCATGCAATACAGAAGGATCTACCATTAATAAATCTTTCTCCTCACTGAGAGGGAATGTATAAATTACATGTCACTTGGATAACACTGCTCCTCCAAATAGCTGTGCAGCTGCCCTCAGTGAAAACATTTTACCTCCACCTATTCAAGTGTATACTTCCAGCAGCTCATTTCAGATCCTGGCACTACTGAAGCCAAATTCCCAGTGATTTCAAAGGCTCAAGGGCATCACGTATGGAAATGGGGTATTCTTCCCACTGACCTTTCTGCAAAGGAAAAGCATCTTAGCACTGCAACTTGAGTGCTAAATTAGTTGTGATCTTAAGCAGTTGCTTATTAAGCCCATCAAACAAAGCTGGAAGTGAAGAATATGTTTGTATAGCATGACTTACTCCATTAATTTGAACAATATTTAAAATTAAGTCAATGACAAGTTTTTAACAGTTAACCACTGCCTTCAAAGACTTGATTTTTAAATTCTACTCATCTGAAACAGTTTATTCATGGGAGTATGGTATTGACTTTGTAACATATTTCAATGCTATTAGTATTATAAGAACTCTTTTTTGGGTTAGCGAGACTTTTGTTGCCAACTCACGTTTGTGTCTTAAAGCATGGTGCTGCTTTTTATTACTAGACATATGAGGTTGGTTTGCTTGTTGTTAGACAACTGATGTAAAGTGATTACATTCTGGTTGGCTAATGAAGTGAGACTGGATATTTTGTCTATGAATCATTATGGCAGAAGTAGAAGAATTTTGTTTAATAGTAAAACAAGTTGTGTTTGTTTGTGCCTTAATTCCCATATGCAACAAACATGAAATGTAAAGTGCCTTGTAGATATTTGAAACAAGCCGTGTTAATTAAGAAAACCAGTAGTTGGATCTCACTCTCTGATTCTGAAGCTGTAGGCAGCCCTGGTTACTCTGCTCTACCATAATTCACAAGCAAGTTTCCCTTCCAACTGCAAACTCAGGAATATTATTCTAAACTCCTTGAGGTAAATGAAATTGTTAATTCACAAACTATTTCCGCAAGAAATTAATTTTTTTCAAATGTATATAATGTGTATAATCTTGAATTTTCAAGGAAAGATAGCCTGATTAAAACCCAAAATAAAGACGTACTTTTATCAAAAGGCTACATAGCTAAATTTTCAAACTAAGTAAAATAAACCTCTATATGATGGTTACTATGACAAAGTATTACTTGATTTGATTTTGCGACAAAACATTTGATTTTCACAGTTTGTGAGCCCAATTATTGAACCGTGTCTGTTTTGAAACGTGGTGTGCTTATATTAATTTAAGTTATATTGTAAGTCAAGCAAGCAGGGCAGAAGACCATATTTACTGAACAGGGAATTCCTTATGGAGCTTGAGAGGAAAAAGAAATACTATGATTTCTGGAAACAAAGTCCGGCTTGACAGGAATACTATGGATCTGTGGTTCATATATGCAGAGACACAAATGGACAAAGCTCAATGGGTGTTAGGGAATGGGAGTGTATCTGGATGGCAACTGGTTACCAATGATGTTCCTCAGGGCTTAATTCTAGGTTCTCTTCAATATTTTTGTTAATGATCTGGATGCAGGAGTTGAACGCAGCATTAGTAAGTTTGCTGATGATACCAATCTGGGAGCAGCTGTTGACTCAAGGGACAAGAGGCCTTGCAGAGGGATCTAGACAGCCTGGAATATTGGACAATCATCAATGACATGAAATTTAGCAAGAACAAATGCGAGACCCTGCACCTAGGATGGAGTAATGTTGAAAAAAANAGACAGAGAGAGATCATTCAGCAATTACTCTCAGCATGGGATCCCTCCCACAAAAGAAGGTTCTCCACAAACTTCTCTAACACAAGTTCTTCTCACAGGCTGTATTTTTTCATAAAGTGCTTCCGCATGGATCCCTCCCATGGGGTGCAGACCTTCAGGAATGGGCTGCTCCAGCATGGATTCTCCATGGGATCACAAGTCCTGCGAGAAAACCTGCTCCAGTGCGTGTTCCTCTCCACGGGTCCACAGGTCCTTCCAGGACCCTGCGCCAACATGGGTTCTCTACAGGGTCACAGACTCCTTTGGGCATCCACCTACTCTGGTGTGAGGTACTCCACCGTCCTTAGGTGGATATCTGCTCCACTGGTGATCTCCATGGACTGCAGACAGACAGCCTGCATCACCATAGTCTTCACTACAGTCTGCAGGGGAATCTCTGTTCTGTGACCTGAAGCACCTCCTCCCCCTCCTTCTTCACTGGCCTTGGTGTCTGCAGAGTTGTTTATCTCACATATTCTTACTCCTTCCTCCAGCTGCAATTAGTGTTACACAGTTTTTTCTCCCTTCTTAAATATGTTATCTCAGAGGTGCTTCCACTGTTGCTGATGAGCTTGGCCTTGGCAGTGGTGCATCTTTCTTGGAGCTGCCTGGTATTGACTCTATCAGACATGGGGAAAGCTTCCTGCAGCTTTCCACAAAAGCCACCTATGTAGCCCTGCTGCTACCAAAACCCAATATAGAGGTGTTGGTTGACCTCAGGTTCAACATGAGTCAGCAGTGTGCCCTGGAAGCCAAGAGGGCAAAGAGCCATCATGAGGTGCATCAAACAGAGCATGGCCAACCAGTCAAAAGAGGTTATTACTTTGTTGTATTCAGTGCTGGTGCAGTGTTCAGTGGTACTCAAATATCTTGAATACTGTGTACAGTTTTGGGCCCAAAAATTTAAGAAGCATGTGAAAATCTTTGAATTCATCCAGAAGAAGGCATCTCTGGTAGAAGAGCTGGAAGGCTGTGAAGAGCAGCCGAGGACTTTGCATTTTCCTAGTATGGGAGAAGCCTGAGGGGTGACCTCATTGCTCTCTACAGGTTCCTGAGGAGAGGGTGTGGAGAGGGAGGTGCTGATCTCTTCTCCCTGGGATCCAGTGGCAGGACATATGGGAATGGCTCAAAGCTGTGCCAGGGGAGGCTTAGACTACATTAGGAAGTATGTCTTTACCCAGAGGGTGGTAAAACACTGGGCCTGGCTTCCTA